>VXAB01011680.1:88191-215230 GCA_013399175.1 Odontophorus gujanensis
TTTGTTTGGTTGAAGAGGGAAGATATGTAGAGAAGGTAAGACATGTTTCAGTGACAAAAGATGTGCTTTAGGGCTTTGAAAGAAAATTCAAATAATGGAAAATAAAATCTAAAAATAAAGCAAGCAATTCAAGAGCTCAATAAAAAGAGGAAATAAAGGATGAAATCAGTGCAGAATGGCAAGCAGGAATACTCTGGTATTATAAAACATTACATGGACAAGTAGAGCAGAACTCAGAAGCTAAAAGATTAAAATGTATACTTGTTCTGATAAACGATTACATAAAGCTGATGCCTTCTCTGTCAATATATTTGAAATGATACTGTGTTCTGCCTATCCTGTAGAATAACCAGGAGGTTAATAGAAAATCTGTCCTTTTGTATACTTTATCCAGCTAAATATGAGGTCACTTCTAAACAAAACCTGATTTTTAAAACTGAGTAAATTCTTGGAAGTTGACTTTGGTTTCTTTAAATATCTTTTTATCCTCTGGTGCCACTTCAGAAAATCCAGGAGACTTGTAAATTCTGAAATCACAATCGAAGTGAGTAAAACAACAGTGTATTGAGGACAAGTAGAATAGAACAAAATAGAATAGAATAGAACAGAAATATCATCTAACCAGGGCTAACCAGAAGTTAAAACATGTTACTGAAAACTTTGTCCACATGCCTCCTAAACACTGACAGACATGGAGTATCAACTACCTGACTAAGAAGCACATTCTAGTGTTTTACCACCCTCACAGTAAAGAAACTTTTCCTATTGTTAGATTATCCCCTGGCACAGCTCTGTGCCATTCCTTTTCTTCCACTAGTTCAAGGAGCAGAGTCCAGCACTTCCCTCTGCTTCCCCTCCTTAGGGAGCTGCAGGGAGCAGTGAAGTCACCTTTTGGCCTCTTTTTCTCTGGAATGAACAACTCAGGTGTACTCACCTTCTCCCTACAGGACATGCTGTTATCAGCTGTGTTGCCCTCTGGGTGTTTGCAAGGATCTCTGTATATTTTTCATCCTTTTTAAACACACATTTTATGAAATGAGGGCACACCAATACTAAATATAGTAGGAGAGTCACATCTTTTGACCGTATATAAACCATGTATAGAATATGAGTAAGAGTTATAAACAGCTTACGTGACTAGAAGAACTAATCATTTGGAGAACAAACTTTTTGCGTGGAATATATCCTGTAGACATTCAGCTCTAACCACATAGTAGCACACTACCGGACCTAATCCAAAACTTCCAGATCCTACTGATGATGCAAGATTAGGCAGTCTTTCTTACACACAAAGCTCTGCAGCAGAGTAACTAAGTCAATGTAATTTTTACCTAATAATAAAAGTGCAAACATCTGATAGAGAGACTCTTACACCAGTCAAAATTTTACTTTCACTTTGTGAGCTGAAAATAGACCATTGAAGTCAGTCAATACAAACTGGTTCGAGAGTGTCCGAGGATTAGCACTGTGCAGCTCAATTGCTTTAGTTGCACCAGAACAACTTGTCTAATAAATGCAGTGGAATTGTGTTCAGGTAAACATAGCTTTACCTTGGGGGTGAAAACAGCACTGTGTCTTAGTGAGAAGACTACAATCTGTAATTTGGTTGGCATTTAGGAAGAAGTCTGAAAAGGAGATTGAACTTTAAGTGAGCTAGGGAATGATTTCAGATTTATTTAATCAGCAGAGGACATGAGCTTTCTGAATATTTTCCTGTGAGAAAAAATTCCATTTGTCTGCCTTCTCTAAAGCCCACAGCTGCCCTCTGCCTGATCATACAGTGCCCTCAAATCACCTGCAGTTCAACTTTCTGCTTCTGCAGTCTCTCAAAATCTTGCACAAACAAAAATACTAGCAATCCTTTTTTAGGAGAGAGGTTGCTCAGTTAGACAGAAACTATCTTGGCAGAACTCACTGTTCATACATGAATTCATTTGTACCTAGTTTAAGCTTCTTAACAAAGAGCTGGGTATTTTAACCATGAAAACATTTAAGTTAGGATATTGGCTTGATTTTTTGTCCTCACAAACAGAAGGCAAGAGAGGCTTTCTGAAAGCAAAGTAAGCTGCATTGTGTTCACATCAGGGGAAATAAGGAGGAAGATCAGACTTGTTCCAGATGCATGTTAAGATACTCCTTCTTACATATGCCAAAATCAATGGGAGGAAGAAAGGACATGGTCCCTAGTATATAACAGGCCAAGAGAATCACGTGGCAATCCTCCAACATAACAGAGAGAAGGCAAGGAAGCAATATGAGCATTTTCCTTACCACCAACAACCCTTAATCCATTCCCTGTGTAATAAATATTTCATTGCTGATCAGCCAGTGATGGTCAGAGCATCTGCCTCAAAGTCCAAATCCACACTGGCAATAACAGTGGCACCGTCAATACCTCCAACAACCGCTTCCATGCCTAAAAATATCTTCAGACCTTGTTCTCTCCAAATGGCCATGGTTTCTCTGTCTCTTCGGGGAGGCAGAGTGGTCCAACCAAGACCATTGTCTTGTCTATTGAGCCATCCTTCACTACGCACCTCTGCTGAGCATCTCCCTTTAAGTCTGTTTTGTAGTTCCACAAAATTGTTGCTGCAACTCTAATGAGATTGTGTTGATATTTTTTCCACAAGGACAGCTGTAATGGTCAACATCAGGTAGGAAGAAAAATTACTGTCATCAGCATGCAGCTAGTGAGGCATTCACACTAGTGATAATCAAGTTTTTGAGGCGGGGCCAAAAAAGCAAGCTCAGCACTTTCCTCATTACTGGAGCTACTGATAACAATTACTTTTCTGGTGGCAGGGACAAGGTTTCTTCTCTCCATTTTGATTTTGACCTTTGTGAGTATTTTTGGCATTGATACAGCAATTACTGCTTAAACCCATTATAGACATGGAGATGGAGCTATGATCAATCATTACTGTTTGAAGGACCAGCATCCCATTGTTACATGCTGCATGAACACCAAACAAAAGGTTGACCCAAACACTTGCTCTTTTCTTCTTTAATAATCAAGGGAGAATTGGTTGCCTTGGAATCAGACAAATATGTTAAATCTAAAGATGAGTCATTTCTGATTCTACAATGACCTTCCAAAATTTATGCTGCTCTCTAGTTTATGCTGTTTGTGTAACTTCCTTGGGAGAGTACCAACACTTTTTTGGTAGTTGCTTCATGTTAAAAGAGCAACAAATTAAGCAGGAAAAAAAAAGTTTCCTGTAAGTTGCAAGGTTTGCAACACTTCCTTAAAAGGCCAGGTAGCAGGATAGAAGCTTTAGAGATATCTTGTTTAAGAACAGGCCATGTACTTTTATAAAAATACACAAAATAAAGAAAACACTACTGTTATCGATATCAAACTGCTATTCACACAGGGCACAGTGATTGCTGCCAAAAAGATGCAAACCAGGTTCCAGAGGCAGCACATTAGTGGCTGGTAAAGAGGTTAAACCTGCCAGAGGACAGCCAAATGGGATTTCTGTGTGCACTGCCAAAAAGACCAGGTGCTGTGAGGAGTCATATCACCTGCCAGGCTTTCCAATTGGAGCCATTACTTGAAGCTATGGACAGAAGAAAATGCAAAGACAGAGCTCTTATTTTACAAAGAAGCACAAATAAATTTTATTTCTCTAGTCATGAACCATTAAGAATATAGGAATGAGAGCACACTGTCATAATGCAAAACTCACTTGTGTGGCATACATGCTACCCTTGGCTGAAGCTATGGGTAGTTCCAACCACTGCCAGAAGTACTACAACTCTAATGCACATGTTATATTACCTTTCTTAAGTCCCACTGGTTCTCCAGCTACTTTAAATATTACAGAGATACCTATAGCAGAAGTGCTGAACTTGTTTTTCACATGATGAGATATTTAGAGGTGTTTTTGAAGATGATCAGCTTTGTTTAGAAGGTATTCTTGTCATAATAAATTTCATATTCTCCTGTGTTCCAAGTACTGTACAGAAATTTAGTGAGCAAAGTCAGAAAGAATAAATCCTGGTGTATCCAATGGTTTGGCAACAACACCTCTTATGGACTGATATCCCAAAGCAAAATGTCTGGTCCCTCATAAAAGTGAGTCAGTTCAGGAATCAGAGAGATAAGAAAGATGACTTACCTATCAATTTATAATTAATATTTCCTTGTCCAAAGGAAGGATTTGTGACTCCTAGCAGTACTTTGCTTTTTTTTTCCACAACTGCAAATGTTGCAAGTGGTTGCTGTCCTCAAAATTACTAAAGGATGGATAGGTAGATTTTCCAAGTTTCAGTTTATGTCCTAGGTGGGGTAACTACTTTATTGCAGCACTGGGTACACATGCACTGTGCTAATTTGGGGTTCTGGTAAGGGGTCTTTGGTGGTCGTTTCCAGACAAAAATCACGTTACATAATCCGGGTCCCATAGATGGTCAGAAATTTATTTACAAAAATATAACTGTTGACTAAGGTTTTAATTGGCACTTCAACCTTGTCATGACCTGTCTAATCAACACTAACAGGGTACAGATTACTTCCTACTCAAAGTTGGAGGAGTGTTGTGTCTGCTTTTTAGGATTTAGGTGTCCTTCTTACCAAGGAAGAAAATCTTTCCCAATAGAATAGTTCTGCTGAGGAGTTTGAGTTAATTGCTGAAAGCCCTGAATTTATTGCTGATGTCCCTGAATTTATTGACAGGTATCATCCAGAGATGAGCAAGGTAAAAGGTAGTGATAAGAACTTGCAGCAAAATTGCAATGAGTGTTCCATTTCATGCTGTCCACAAAGGTTCTGCTAAGCACTTTCCACATCAGTCTAAGGCCAGATCTCTAGACCTAGAAGTGTGAATTTCCAAATGTTCTCCACAAAAAATCGAACATTCAGCTTTGGAACTAAATGTCCAGTACAAAACTATTATGGAAACTTCTCACCTTGCTTTCCTACCTTTTCTTTTCTCCATGATGTTGACACATGACTACATCTGCTACTGCTGAGGAATTCCATTTTTATTTTGCGATTTTATTATTAAATAGATCTTGAAAGCTGCAAAACAGGAGGCAGCTGGCAAAATTGACCAATTTTCTGGGAAAAAAAAGAGATTTCCAATTTGCAATTTTTGAAAATACTAATTCTATTCTAATACAAGAATATATTAAAGTAACCAAAGGCAAGAGAACTACTAATCTGTGAGTGGAGAACTCCTGAACTTCTTGTGAGCAGTGACAGCTCAGTAATGTTTGATTTATCCCCTAAAGCATATTTGTCAAGAAGAAACATCACTCATGATAGATAGGATAGGTAAGATTTCCAAGAAAGCTGGACATGAGGAATGATCTTCATAAATAAAGGCAGTCAAACACACAGAAGGTACAATGTGTATATGCATTATGGTCTTGTCTGTCTCTTTCTCCCACTTAAAAAGAACAGAAGTTCCTTCTATTCAGCTTGATGCTGACTCTAGCCTTTTTCTGATTCTGATTTGACATTAAACTTTGTTTGATTAAACAGTTTCTCTATTTTTCACCCTTTCAAATTTCACCTCCCCTTTCAAAATCAAATTGAAGAGTACAGCAACTGGAAAAGGTCTGCAAATATTAGACCAGTACATCAAAGGCAGCCAATTCTTTCTGAAAGCAATGGTGTATTACAACATAAACATCAGGCTCAAAGTTTGTAAAAAAAATTCAAGGCTATATTCCACCCCCGTTCTGCAAAAAGTTAGTATAGACAGTTCAACTCAGCAAAATTTAGAGCAGCTCCTGAAATTTCTGAACCTCTGTTATCTACTAATAACCACAGCTGCACAGGCAGGACTGCTGACATCCTGGTTTTGTCCCTAACTCACTTCCAGCAGAGCTTCTCCACTGGACCATCAATGAAGGCTGCAGTAGTTAGATGCCTTCATTCTTCGGTAGCCTAAGACCTCATGGCCAAAAGAGAATCCCCAGCTCTCCGTTTACAGAGTTCAAGAGCTAGAAATGCAGGGTCATAACACAGTCTATGTACAACTAGGACCTGAGCACAGAGAGTATCAAACAAGAAATTACTTCATGGTGTTAATAAACAGCAAAACTTAATTTATCCCAATAATATGACAATATAAAATCCAGATTTTAACGTAAAAAAAAAAAATTCAAGTGATCAAGTTCTCCATAGAGGCACTAGATCTTCTCAAGATCTTCCCTGTCTTAATATATTTGTGCCCAAATGTCAAGCAGTAGGCATTAAATTGGTTTGACTAGAGTCTGTATCTGGTAATCTTTCACTACCATTCATTTGCAAGGTAACAGTTTTTTATAGAATGAACTTGTGCAAATGAAATTTTATTGATAGTAAAAGAAGAGATACAAAACATTTCCCAGTTCACTCAAACAGGGGAATATACATAGCCAAAGCTAATTAAATACACAAATTGCCTTTGTGTTTTTTTGTCCTGACTGAAACGCGGTCCAACTCAAATAACTTTAAGGAGATACTGTTTGTTATCCAATCAAACCTTATTTTTACCTTCCTACTGTCTTCAGCACTCAGTCATCATCAACAATTTTTAATACCTGATGTATATCATGTATGTTTTTATTCTTCAAATACATTAATACTACAAGGTAATTTATCTTCTTTTTAATTTTTTTTTATTTTGAAATTCAAATTATGAAAATTTTTAGTTTTGACAAATGAATTCTAACTCATTTTCTGAATATTTAACATTTAAATTAGTTACATGAATCCAGATTAAAAAAAAAAATCTTTTTTCCTGTATTTATTTATTTACTTACTTGTGATCTAGCGCTCATCATGGTCACAAATTATCACTTTAAATAAGAAATTCCACATTTTGTTTGAGTTATTCCTAGAATTACTGACTATGAATACTTGAAAGAATACTTGATCTTTCAAGAGACTATTCGTGATAATTATATTGCTAATGTCTTTGATGTGGATATTTGATTCAGATACCTAGGTACTAGAAACATTATTGCTTTGTGTTGTAAATATTGTGGAAGTATTGCTTTTCTTTCAATGTGTTAACTTCTATACAGATTGCAGAAGGACAGAGAATGTGTCTCTGATCCTGTTTCAGATTTGTTCAATCTAAAGTATCAAGTTGGAAGAGGAAAACATTTCCACAGGATATGAATATTTTCCATGACATCAACTGGAAGTTCTTTCAGTTTAAATAAATAAATAAATAGGTTTATGTGGAAGAAAATAGGAAAATCCCAAGAGTTATATAAAAGTTGAGGCTCACATAGGACTGCGTGATTGTCCTGTGGTTCCAAGAAAAGGTATTTTCCTCACTAAATCTTTAAGTCTTGACTGAGACCTTGGGAATTTCGCTGTGTCTTTATGTACACAACAGTAAAGGCCTTAATGGATGATGCTTCAGTCCTTCAAAGACGTGTATGAGATAGGTGTAAAATAAGCCATAGAAACCTTCACAACAAGTGTTTATCTGTCATTCTGTGTTACTGTGAAAAGATTACTAAAAAGGATCCAAGATCCTGAAAGTTTCTGTTCTGGTTGTGGCGCTCCTCATCAGTCCGCAGATTCATAACCTTGATGGTGGGGCACAGGGTGTGCTAATTTCTAAGAGAAGCATGATTTCTGAGCATCAGGGCAGGGGTAATAAATAGCTGCTAATATCCTGTAGGACAGTTTTCTTTGTAATTTGGAAATATGAACTTGAAAAATTAGACAAAGTTGTACATAAAATCTTTTAGGTGGGTTTAAATAATAATTCAGAGTTACTTGGAGTTAATATGGATCATTAGCTAAGCACAAATCTATAATGTCATGCTTTTGTGAAAAGAGTGAATATTGTAATGGGTCATAGAACCAGAAATATAATCCACAGATATTTCGTACAGCACATCGAGAACTAATTTGTGGTGTCCCATCTGAAGGACTAAACTTCAAGAAGGGAATTTACTCACTGGAGACACTCCAATCATGAGCAGAAGGAATTGTGTGCAGTTAAAAACAACTGATCCATGAATGGAGAACAGTGAAGTCAGAGTTAACACAGTTTCCACCTGTATATTCAGGTGGAAAAGGGAAGAGGAGAGTCTTCATCATATTCATTACAGATGTGACAGAAAGTAATGGACATAAGTAGTATCAGAAAAGATCTTGGTAACTATTATGAAAAAGAAGAAATTGATCTAGTAATAAAAATAATAAAGAGCTATAATAGATTGTCTGGAGAGATCACAGAGGCCCTTAAGAACAAGTTAGGAACATATAACATCTGTTAGGAATAATAAAGATAAGGTTGATATTACCTTTAAGCAAGAGGATATATTAGATGACACCTTGAGATCTTTTCTATTTCTCTATGCATTATTTTCTGGACATATCTCTTTCCCCTTAATGGCTAAAGACTATATGTAGAGTGAGATATTAATAATTTCACCTTATTTATATATATAACCTTAAAAGAACTTAATTTGAGCTACTGTCTTTTCCTTCTCCATCAATAACTTTTCTTGTTGCAATCCTGGTCACTGTTCTTCTAATGAAGAACGTTTAAGTGCCTGTTGTTCCTTTACTTAATGCATAGTAAGGAACAGATAAGAGGAGAAATATTTCACTAATTATCTCTATTCTTTCATGAGCCAAGATAAATTTCAGAATGTGTGCTTGAAACAAAGCAGTTATGTTGATATCTGGTAGCTACAAGGTGCCCTAGATAAAACACCACAAATGGAGAGAACACATGATAATGGTTACAGACTATGCTAGCAATGAAGAGTCTTATTACATTTGAGGAGAGTACCTGATTGCACCTGCAAGGTACTTAAGCTTTAATGGGATTATACAATTTTGCCCTGTTCCTGACCATACTAAAACACAAAGTAAAACTAAGGTGAAAGAGCCATGAAAAAGAGGAGTTCAGTAATTGTAGGAAATAATAGCTATGGTAAGTCACAAGTTAAAAAACATTAGTACATAAAATCACAAGATGCTTTGCAAAAACAGCAATTTATTTCCTAAAGACAGAATAACATATATATTTTTATTAATTTTGAAAAGAAGTATCTTATGATCTTGACTTTTGTCTCCTCACTCTTGAGCAGAAGTTAGCTGCACTGTACTTGATCAGTGTTCTGTTTCCTGGCCTTCATTCCTTCAACACGTGTCCAAGAATCAGGTCAAGTTTTTCCAAGCTGATTGGGTGCATTTTGCCACGCCCTCCTCTCAAGTCATCTGTAGAATGAAGGTCTGATAAAACTGTCTTACTACGCAGCAGCAGTTAGATTTTGGTCCAAGGAAGTCTTTATTTGAATTAAAAAAACTCATCTTTTAATGACAGTCTGTCACTAGTTTCCACCCTCTGACTTCCTAACATATACTTATTTCTAACTCAGAATGAAGACTAATGACAACTGCAAGGCAAGAAATAGTCCATGAGGCTAAATTAAGCTCAAGCTTTCATCCAAACAGATGAAAAAAATTGTGATTTGAGATGGAACTCATGGATTGCATGCATACAAGTCCCTGAAAACAAGTTTTCAATTAACACCTAATGCCAATTTTTTGCACAGATTTACACCATCTGCCACCATATTAGAGTAACTCACTAAAATCTGTGGCAGTTTTGGATCATTACACTGGGATTCATTTAGTTGGTATCTGATGCTGCAAAATAAAATAAAATAAAATAAAATAAAATAAAATAAAACACTTTCATTTGTGCTGGCACAGTTGCCATTACTCAGATATCAATTCAGATTTTTTTCCATATTTTTGTCTTTTGAATTGTTTCCACTTACACCTCAAACATTTAAGAATTTCTTAGCAGTAATTTTATTTCTGTTTGAACCACCAGACAGACAAAGGTGGGCTGTGCTATATGAAAGAATTGTTACAGACATCATCTTCATTTGTGGTATGAAAACACCATTGAGTTTTCCTTGCTAAAGAACCGTTTGATAGCACTATCATCCATAGTAGTAGGCATTTATTACTAAGGTTTTTCTCCTTTTGTGCCAACTATCTGTAATGATAATGGCCAGATACCAGATGCTGCAGCTGTGGAGGTTCTTAAAAGATATGTGATTAAGTTTAATTGGGTACTTAACCCATCAGCATCCTGCTCTTTTACTGCTCTGCTATTGCACCTCCAGCAGCATCTTCCAAAACTGTTCTGTCAACTACACAAATCAAACCATCTACTTCAATTTCCCCAAAGAAAGCAAAGCAACTTATCACCAACACTTTTCCTGCTGTGTTTCCAGCTGATTCAGTATTTTCAGCACTTTCTGTTAATCTGTTATACACCGAATTATTTTCTTCTGTGTAACTCTGATATTGCACGTCCTGAGTGTTAATGTTGACTGTAAGCCAGGACTATTATCTGTAAATGTTTCAAGCATATTAGATTTTTCTCCTATTCTCACTCTTTTTTCTAGGTTTTGATGATAGGTTTTACATCACCATTCACAGTATCTACAATAGTGTTTAAATTCAACGTTGTTATGAGCAGTCCAGTTCTTACTCTATAGAACTGCCAGATTCTGGCTCCATGCAGAAACAACAACAACAACAACAACAACAACAAAAAACCATGGAAGTTTCTTCTTAGGTTTGTGCTTAACAATTTCCACTCTGTATGCAGTCAAAGAGAATCAAATTATGGAAGATGAACAGAGATGTTTTGAATTACATACACATAGATTAGGAGACATCTAGTCCAAAGCTAGACTCAGAACATGGAAGGTGCTATTTTTTCTGGTGGAGATGGTAGCATTCTATCAACACAGTTCACCCATTCAGCAGGAAACCATAGCAAGGTAGCAGTCTGCTTTCTTGTTTCACATGTGCAAGTCCACGAACTGGTGCTAGAGAACAGTCTTATCCTTACTTTGATGCAATGTGTGACAGTGCTTAACTTAAGAAGTTTGAATTGTTTGTGCATACAAAATGCAAACCACAAGACTCAGAAGAGGCTGTTTCTTACAGGAACACAGAAGCTTTCAGATATCACAAAGAATGTTTTGATAGCCCACTCACGTGGCCACCTCTAGACATATGTTTTACGTGAACACATCTAGAAAAAGAATGGGCACTCAAAGGGAACAAAAAGTAACCTAACTCGATGAAACTAACAAATTTAAGGTAAGTCTTGCTACAGATAAATACCTAAGTGCTTCAAAAGAAATTCATTGCTAACAGAAGATCGCAGAATCACGGAATGGCTTAAGTTACAGGGGATATCATCTGGTCCCATAGACTTGTAAATATTCAGCCTCATCAGGCTTGTTCCATTCTTAAACTGTGAGAGCTTCTGCTTCCCTGATCCCCGCTTAGATGTTTGGGTACCTCAGAGCCATGAGAAGCCTGACTGGCCATGAAAACCAAGACAAAAAACTCATTAATTATCTCTGCCTTCTCCATGACTGAGGAGGCCAGGTATTCCTTTTCATGTATCAAATGGTACACACTCATTTTCCTGTCTCTTCTGCCCAATGTATCTAAAGAATCTCTTTCTGATGTTTGAAGAAAAAAAGGGTTTTGCATGTCTGAGGTGCTTCCATTTTTATATACCCAGTTTGAAATGATAGTTCTTGTAGCTCTTTCAAGTACAGTGATTTGGACAACATACCTGTATTACTCTTGCCTTGGAAACCACAGCTATGTTTTGAACTCTGATCATTTTGGCTTTACATTCTAACTTGAAAAGACCATGAGTCAAGGCATAATTAAGTCATAGGAGAAATACAAATAAAAATTTAATGAACTATAAAATTGAAAGAAAATTACACTTTTGTCTAGGGTCAGAACAGATTTTGGGAGAAAAGTAAGGGTTTCTGCAACAAAAAAAAATCACAGCTAGCAGACATTGTTCACAAGAGAAAACAAGAAACATTCAAGAGGCTCTGATTCCAGCTAGTCTTGGAAATCATGAGCTCAAAATAATTCAGAAGTTTTGTGGATGTTCTCACTCCATAATGTCTTTTCATCCACCCACTCCCACTGAGATCCTTCTAGTCCCCAACATTTCTGAAACTGTCAGCTATTCTCCAGTGTACTGTAAAAGACCTTCATTTGTATCCTTGGCATTGGCACTGCACTGTCTCCATCAAGTTCCTGTGATGAATACCTGCACTGACATTCCTTCTCAGCGAATAGATTTTGTTACAAACGATCCCATTATTGATTTTGTAGTAAGTTGAGTAAATCCTAAACCTCAAATATGTTGTGGTGGTTATGTTTCACAACTCTCAGTACCTTATTGGCATTCAGGTTCTGCTAGCCCCTACTAAAATCATTTTGTTGCAGCATGACGCACAAATACATTTTACCATTACACTCACAGTCGTGCAGCCAGTTATTTTAATGTTGCCATACAAGAAATAAATGGCTGTTCGGATGTTTATTTCAGCAGTTGATTTTTAAGCAAAATCATCCTCTACATTCTTTGCAAAATCTGGTTTGATCACAACAAATTCAGGATCATGGATTTTAGCCAATTTCTTGCAAGACAGGCAAGCCCACCAGTTATAGGAAAACACAACATAGATGTCTCCTTTTATGAATTTTGATTAGATCTAGCTTATTGTTACGTTTAATACATTGAAATTAACAAGGTGTGCAATAGCAGACTGCAAAACAAATCTGATAACATTTCAAACATTCCTTCCATTGGTGCTCTATTTTGCATCTGGGGTCATTACAGATAGGATTAGGTCTTTATTTTTAATTCACACATATACACACACACACACACACACAATCCTATTCCATTTATTCCCCTCAGAATTATTTCCCTCTGGTCAGAAAACCTACTTGAAAAAAATATTTGAAAAAATATTTGAATGTCAGACCGCCAGCAGTCACATTCCATTAAGTGATGTTTCCTGTCTTCAAGAGTAATAAAGTCTGTTACATTACACTTCACTGATAAAAGGTTAAACAGGTCAGAGGGTTAAAATAACCCACTGTGCAACCATTGAAGCTTGGAGCTGAATCTAGTATTTTTCAGTCACCAGGTACAGCGAGGTGCAGTTAAGCTGCTCTGAAGGCAGTGAAAAGCAGTAGCTGCCAGACAGAGACTGGCACATTCTTTGAAAGCACCTGCTTCCCCCCCTCCCTATTAGGGGGCCTGGGACCAAGAGAGTCCTCCGAATCGACCTCCTGTACCAGATATTCTCTGCTGATGCATGTCACTGCGCTGAAGATTTCTGTCTGAATACTGCTAACTACATTGCACTCATACTGGTATGGAGCCAGAAAAGGGCAGTCATGGGGGACTTGACAGCACGCATGACATTAAACCTTCAACAGCTAACTCCTTCCACTTCATTCACAGGTCCTGATCATAATGCACATAGGATTTGAAGTTTGCAGTTATAAACAGATCACTGCAGTTCTGTCAAGAAGGTGGCTGGGAGGTAGGTAAGCAGCCAAACATAGGAGCTTTGTGACCCCATCAGATCTTTGCAGCTTGAGGGGCTTTCTCAGTAAATTACTTCTTACAGAGTGAAGGCAAGAGAAGGGTACAGATGCTTCTTAAAGGCTTATCTCAGACATAGCATCTTGTGAAGCTGCTCACAAAGGAGCTGTATGGGTTACACATCTAACAGATCAAAGAACAGGGACCAAACTGCCTCATCAGTTTTGGATAGTTACAACTGAGTCTACAACTCAGAGAGTCATTCAGAGCTCACTTTATGGTCAACATATGAAAACAGACTTTCGTCACGAGTGGTTCACCCAACCTGTTCTAAAACTTTCCAGTATGGCACCTTACAAGCACCTGTCTCTGAATGGGGAGACCATAGTACCTGTCCTAGATTTAGACATCTGCAACACATATATCTACATCTGCCAAATGAATCTGATCTGTTACCTTTATGACAGTATAACTGATAGCTGGGATACTTTGGATTTCACTAGAAGTGAGAAAGTTACAGTGCATCCACAGTATCACTGCTATTGAGTATTTCACTGGTATTCGGTATTTCCTATTTTTATGCAAATGAAAAGAATGGACTTCAAATTTTCTGCTAAATATTACTTATTTGGGGCATGATCCTGTAGTTCTACCAGTATAGTGCAAGAACAAGGGGGGTAACTGAAACATGTATGCTACAATGAAACTCCAGATTTCATTCTAGCATAGAATGAAAGAACACAGAACGGAATTAAAAAAAAGGAGAAAAGAAAGAAAGAATTAAAAAGTTTTGATACATTAGATAGTAAACTCATGGCTGCTTTTGATCCCTTACCTGCTCAGATCTGAAACTGCTTAACTTTGCCTCAGTAATATATTAGCAAAAGTGAAAATTTGAAATCTCTGTCCTTAGAAAAGTTTTTTGACAGAAAATTAGGAAAATCTGGAGGTTAAGCTTGCCATCCATCCACAGCAAAGAGACAGTGACACCTGAACTGAGGGCTCAGAGCTTCAGAGGACACTCCTTGGTCTTAGGCAAGCAATGACTGACAGATCCTCAGTGCATGGAAAGCTTTTGTTCAGCACTGACCACACAAAAATCTCACCTTGATTTGTGTCCTGGATGGCCTCTTAAGGGTAGAAAGTACTATTAGCAAAAAGACACCATCCAGAAAGTTTCTTCTGAGGTACTTATCCTCTATACCTCTATTGCTTCCTAGAGCAGCATCAACTAGAGCTGCTCTTGCTGACAGCCACTCCATTCATACACGTTGTGCATATCCACCCTAGAGCCTACCCATCAGTGTACACTGGGTAAGTGTATTTATTTCAAAGGACTGCCTTGGTTTATTCCAGGCAAGAATTTAACCCTCAAATAATGAAGTACTTACAGGGCATATGATATATATTTTACCTATTTTTGCCTGAATATTATACATCCTTCTTTGTGATGTAGAGTTACTATTTAAGGAAACAATGGACTTCTGAAGAAAAAATAATTCTACACCTGCACTGATAGCCTTTTACGATCAATCTATAGAGACGTAGACATACTGCATTATTTCTAATTCAAATATTATGTTGTGCTTCTGAATAAAAAAAAGACATCTGCTAGATTTATGAAGAGTCCAATAAAAGATAACAGGGCCTACATATCAATACCAGCCCTGGCAGAGTGCATGCTCCATGATGACATGTTTTTCCTGCATTACACAAACTGATACTTACAAAGCCTATGCGAACAACAGCGGCACAGCTCAAATAGAACACTCTCTTTCATTGCTGGGCCATGAGGGATGGTATGATTAGATAGACAGGCACACTTTTTATTTTTTCCTTTAAAAAGGATAGATTATTTCACACAGAAATTTAAATCAAAAGACAAATGACCATTTGCTAAAGTGTTTAGCCCACAGTTTAATATTTTAAGGGCTCAAGAGCGTCCTTTTGCTGGGCAGCCAAGAGATGAACTATTTATCAAGGCAATGAAGTTTAGCCTTACTGTCACAGTAGGCATCACCTTTCAGCGGATGGCAAATGTACGCATTTCCATCAAACTGACACTTGCTTCTTAAAAAACAGACTTTTTGAGAACATAGCTTAAAAACAAACACAAACTGTAGAAAACAGGAGACTGTTACAGATGTAATTTTAAAGATGATCTGGAAAAAATGCAATGCTAAGGGAAAATGTAACATTAAGCCTCTAAAGGAAGAGAGGTTGGATCTCCTAAGAGCTGTCTCTGAACTGCAGCTTCAACACCAAAAAGCTTTGAGGTAACAAAACTTGTAACAGTTTTATTATCTTTCTTTTGTCTTCTCCCTGTCACAGAACACTCTGTCTCTGGCTCTCTGGTCACAGGCATTCATGGGGTTGTATAGTCAAATACATCCAGCTTTAAAAAATTTTCACATTTTCTTCTTAAACCAGAAGATTTGAAAGTTAGGTTACAGCATAGTTCTTTGAGCAATAAAGCTTGACTGAGTTATGGGATTTTTAAGTGTAATGGACAGGGGAAGCTTAGTGTCATAGTGCTGCAGTAGTCTTCATAGCATGTAACCACAGTCTAAAGCTAATTCCTAAGCTTGAATGTCTATGCATGTCCAAGGTCAGGTTGGATGGGGTATTGGACAACTGGATCTACTGCCTGATTTAGTGGCTGGCAACTCCGCCTGATGCAGAGGTTTGGAACTGGATGGTCCTTGAAGTTCCTTCCAATACAAACCATTCTATGATATAATTCTATGATATGATTGTAATCACTCCGGGTTCTTGTGGAGTCCTTCTATATAGCAGATTTTCACTCCGCTTGCCAAAATTGCTTGCAAATTTTAAAAATGTTTATATCTGACGGAAAATAGGGAAATTCAATTTAGACATCTACCTCCGAGCTTATTGACCTAAGCTATTTTATAGTCATCAGAGAGACAGTTGCATTCAGAATGAAACTCATATAATGATTTTTGTTTGTTTGTTTTTATGGCTCCTTCAGAACTAGATTAATTGAACAATAGAATGGGCAATTTGTTCTTACTGTCTACAAAAGGAGTCTGAGGTAATTATCCCAGACTGGAGACATAAACTTCTGCTCAAAGCAAACCCACTGCTTTTACTCTACGTGCCTGTTGTTTATGTTTCAGTAGACTACTGACTAAATTCAAAGACTCAGGTCAGAGACTAAATATGATAACATAGGTTTATATATCACACAGTTATCACACAGAAGGGAGAACTTGCTAACATCACAGGGTATAAAAATAGTTTTTAAGGACAGTTCTCAGTTTATTGTTACCAGTATTCTTCAACAGTTCTGCACTTCATTGCCTTTCATTTGCCACAAGTAGGCAAATGTTCATTTACTACTAACAGTCAGCCATCTGAAATTCTTGGGTATGCACACCTGTGTGTGTGCATTATTCCCTCTGACTGGGCAGATATCCAGCACTTCATGAAGTGGCAGCACCATCTTGATGAAGACAAGAAATCCCTTGGCAGCAAAAAGGAATTGGCGATAACCCTGAAAAATCCCATGGTGACCCTGAAACTAAACTTCCTTGAAACAACCTATTTTAGATTTCTCCACCTCAGCATATTTGCATGGTACTCAGATCAAAGACAAGACATTGCTACACTGACCCTGTGTTTAGCCAATAGGATTATGAAAACACAGAAAATAGATCACAGTTTAAGGATATGATATTGTGATTGATGAATTACATATAACCATAACCTAGCCATAGCACCAAGAATTATGAATCAGCATGAGTTTTTCTTACCCATATCAGGATATGCCCAACTGCAATCTGTGAATTTAGTTTATGTGCACTAAAGGGTGAGGTATCACAAAGGAATAGATTAGACTGCATGTTGAACTTTCAGACAACAAAGTGAGATTAAGTGAGACTCGGCACTAATGAATCCCACGATTATTTTGCTGTGAATTTTGAGGAAAACTGTACTAGGAGGTTGCAAGATAGAGTCTGCCTCTACTTTAATACTACACTGACAGACAATTTCAATACTTTGGAATTACGAGCTATCATTTCTTTATTTGTTTTTTTATTCTTGACTCTGAAAGGCTTTTTGTATTGGAACTTACTGAGAAGGTTATACATCCAGGTGTACCAAGAAAATCAAATTAATCAAATCATAATTTTCTGCCAAATAAGAATGTTGGATCCATATACCCAACATATTCTTTTTGTAAGTGCATTAATTAATTTCATTAGTGTTTCAATACTGACAAGAAGAAAAATAATACTCAATTCTTACCTTTTTCGTTCAATCAGCCATAAAATAAATGAATCACTTCATACACATGCTTCTGAGAAAAAGTGCTCATCTGTGTGGGAAATCCCTTTTACATACCTTGTTTAGTGATAAAGGCCAAACTGCATTCTGTAGCACCAACCTGCATCAGAATAACAGTAAAAGGGTTGGAGTTGAGTAAAGCAAGCTCTAGAAAAAAATCTGACAATAAATGACCAGGTGTCTCCAGAGAGTGACATTGAGTCCATTAACTGAAATTCAGCTACGTGCTCACTTTTTAAACTATTGAAATCACATGAGAAGAATTCCACTCCAAGGAAGTCCCTACAATAATTTAATAGCAGAAAGTTTCCATTTCTTCTTGGAGAATTAGGCAGCTTTTGCACAACCTTATGTCATCTATGTTTTTGAGGAGTAATATGCATAGAAGCAGGCAAGGCTTTTATGACCAAAGTGTCCCACACTGAAAAAGTATTTTCTTTCTAAAGAAACCTGTTACTGCAGTGCAAAAAATCATAATTGAAATGGTAACACAACACACTGTACATCAAGTTTCAACTCAAAATGAATATCTACAGCAACTCTTGGAAATAGGGTAGGAAAAGGAAATACAGGAACAGCCTTTCCAAAGTAGCGTGAATGGTGCTACTTTAATGTTGTTTAGAATTTTGGCTGGAGGCACTAAGAACATCAACTTTTTAATGAAAACTCAAAGGGTCCATAGCAGTGTGAAAATTCTAACAGTGTTGTATTCCCATATCACTTTTTAACAGCTTGAAGGGAGGAAAAGTTTCATTTTAAATTATTCTTGGTTAATTTACAAAGAAATTAGAAGAATAAAACTTCTAGAAGGTAATAGAACAGCAGTGTTTGTGCATGTCACACAACATCAAGTCCAGAAAAGTCACCGTAAAATACTGCTGCTTGTATTAGAATTATCCTACTCTTTTCATGGCTGCTTATTAGAGGCTCACGGATTAGGACTTGGTTTCAGATGGACTGAAGGCTTCAGGTGGCATGAGGTGTTGTAACTCCCCTGAATTTCCTTGTTGAGCCTATGGTTCATATATAAATTCCTAGAGGAAATGTGCCGTATGAATTAATCACCTGCTTTAAGAAGGAGTCGGTCTAATCAGCAAAGGAACAATCTCCTGAACTCCCCATTGCTAAATAAAAGAGAGCAAGAATTGCAGTATTGAGCATGTTATAAATATTTTGGAAAATGAGGAAGGTAATGGAGTGAAATAAGGCTTTTTCTACTCCATTTAGAGGAGTGCAGTGCAGGAATTCATCAGCTTGAAGAGCCAATAAATTCAGTGCCAGTAGTCAGGGCAGTGAGTCTGCCATGTTCAGCACATCATGTGGTTGTCCAGAAACAGCACTGACAAAGAAATACTTCAGATGGTGGGTGGCAGGAACATTGCTTCTAGACAGACTTTTTACATCCTTATCTCATAGTCCCCAACACAGGTATTGATTCTCATAGGTTTGCCAGTCTCCACTGTCTCCTTATCCTCTAGTTGAAGAACTGAGTTGATGCAGAGAGATGTAACACAGGTGCTCCAGGGAAAAGGTATTACACAGGCAAGGAGTTTGCCTACAGTGGTAAAGGAGAAATGCGAATAAAATGCAAGCAGTCAAAAAGGGAAATTTACATCTGGAGCAGGCTGCCGGAAAAAGGCTAGAGGTGATTTTTTCTTTTAATTTCCTAAGTAAAAAAAGCATAGGCAGCATTGCCACTGTATGCATCCTTCTCTATGCTCTCCAGCCTCCTTTTCCTATACAACTTCAGAAAAAAATCGTAGTCAGATTTGTCAGCAGAGCTGAACAATCAAAAAGATAAACTTATTAATGCTTCATAACAGTGAACGTTCAGGTGAAGGAGAGAGAGTAAGTAGTTTTCCCACTGACAACAAAGATGTACTGCTAAAAAGTTCACAGTTATCCTGCATGGATACACTATATTAGGCCACTCTAAATAAGCACAGGCCTTGTCCTAAGCTATTCCCAAATCAGCTTATTAAAGCAAGGAAAAATTTTGACACGAACTTAGAAATTCAGAAGAAGATGTAGAATTTTATTTCAGAATGAATTGTTGGACATTTTTGTGCACTAAACTCACATATTTTTAAAGCCAAGAGAACTGGTAAACTGTTGCTGGACTTAGTTGTAAACTTACAAGACCAAGAGAAGTGCCTGTATCTCAATAATTTCTTCAACCAGAGTATATAGGTCAGGTCAGAGAACAGTCTCTGTAAGGTTAAGAAGGGTTATATTCTAGATGTTTGCAGGGAATACAACAACTGGTTGTTGTTGCATGATTGAAATGAAATTTCACTGTGAATTTACAAGAAAAACTGTGGATTCACCTATGAAAATGTATCCATACAAGTAATGGACTTCTCTTAGTATTTTCAGCTTATGTTCTAGGTTCAGCTCATTCCCTTGCCTGAGAGGGGAACTGCAGGATAAGGATCACCAGCATTTCTGATGGTACTCTTATATTTCATGTAAAAGATGAAACATTCTTTGGGCTGCAACCTAAGCCCAAGGATCTATGACCTTCACAATAGTGACTCCAGGTCTTCACACTCTGCCATGTTCCCTCTTAACAATTTGAAACCCAGACTTACAGAAAAACTATAGAATCTCAGCCTTTCATCTGTATTTTTGGAATTCCACAATGTTTTGTCATGCAAAACATGATCATTTACTCTCTGTTGCATAGGATACACGAGTGTAATCATACAGTGAGTTTTAATTTTCAAGACTACTTCTCTCAAACTCATTCACGAATTTTCTATAAATTTCCTTTCGTGCCCCATTCCATCTACACTAATAGGCATAACTCCTCATCTCTCTTTTTATGAGGTTTTCTTAATTTGCCCAGGGTCAGACTACACCATTTAATTTCAGAATTTAAGGGACAAAAGAAGCATTTATCATGTATTTCAGAGGCATGCTGTTCTGTGTGGCATAAAGCTGTTCTCTTTAAGATAATGCAGCTAAACTTGAGCACCAGACTTCAAGCTCACCACATTTTCTGGAAAAGAATGAAAAAACTCATAACTGTGCTTCCCCACCTTTCTCTTTTTTATTGTAGTGGTTACTTATTCAATCATCTTCATGAAAGTGTCAAGCATTTCAACAGTCCAGTCTCTCTTTAGACTTCCAAGGAGGATTGGAATGAGCCTCATGGGGAAGGTTAGGAGCAGGCTAGAGTACTAAGTTTTGGCAGACTCATATAGGAAAGGAAGAAATATGTACCTACTTGGGGGTAATTTGGAGTTAAAAATAATTTGGGGCCTTTGTAAACAACAGAATCTTAAATTGGTTTCCACAAAGCTCTTCCATTTTTCAGTAAAAGCTTTTCAACATCAGATCAGTACTGAATGTACTAGAATTCTCCTCCTTTCCTTTCCCCTCTCTTTGTTCTCTTACTGACTTTTGTTCATCAAAAAGTAACTTTCTACTTTATTTTATATTTCAAAAACTGTAATTTTAGTATCTCAGCCTACATCTTTTCTGATATTTCTTCTCTTGATGTAGGTATGAACGAGAGACTTTATTATGCCAAAAAGATGCGCATACGTAGAATTAAATCTCCTCTAATTTAAAGAGTAAATAAAAATGAACAGACTTGTTGTATCAAGTTAATAGTTAACAAACAACTTCATTGCAATGTTAACTTTCTGCACGAAGTCATCTTTGAACACTGTAGAAGCAAGATATAAAGTACCTCAAGAGTTCTTTTAGATCTCAAAGCTTTCAAATAGGCACATACCTACTGAGATTTAGATGGGGAAATATATACAAAATAAGTTTCTTTTGCCTATATTCACGTGTCTGCTTCAGCTCCACCTGAAAACTGACCTATCATCAGAGATATTTAACCATTTGCAATCAAAAATGAGAGAGATCATACTGAGACAGTCTTCTGTTGATTATTAATCCAAGTTTCACAGGTAATTGCTTCAATATCTGGAAAAAAATCCAGAGGCGGTCAGCCTTAGAAAACCAAGGTCTCAATTTGAACTTTTTTCTCCTGAGAAGTAGAGTTCACAGACTTAAGAAACGAGTGTAGAAGAATTGTACACAGTGCCAGAGCCAGATTTTCAAAATAACACATATGTTGGAGTCTCACATCCAGAAATGTAGAAGACATCCAAATATATTTAAGGGTTTCTGTTTAGGCACATGAATAAAAACCTGATTCAGAGAGGCTGCCAGGATACCAGCCACTGACATGACTTTTAATATCAACTTTTACATATTGAAAACCACTTAGGAAGAATGAAGAGCAAAAGAGATCAGAGAGTAGAATAGAGGTAAAGCAGACAAATATGTGATGTGCTGCATAGCCACAGGATGAAATAAATGTTCACATACATATTAATTGTCCTTGTCCTCCTACATAATGCAATTCAGGCAGATCACAACAGTAAATAATAAAATCTCCAAAGTGAAAATAGAACCAATAGTAGAGTTCTGTGAATTATCAAACAGGGAATGCATGAAAGAGCCAGCAGCAGTCTGGGAGAAAATTCATTATTGTACAGACTTTTTTCTTGGTCAGATCATGAGTGTGTGCAAATGGCAGTAGGTTTAATCATTTGAGCTGACGGTTTGATTTTACAAAGAGCTATGTTCTGTCTTCTTTTCCCCATGAGATAGACTTCTTTCTCTCTTTACTTTTTCTCTTTATCTTTTATCTTAGAATGACTAAATTTCCTCCCCTGTGCATCTGAAATCAGTGTCTTGTCACAGCTTTCAATCACACTTATGTACATGAATGTAGACATTTCAAGAGAAGAATTTTGTACAGTAAAACTTGGAAATTAGAACATCTGTGAAAACAAGAAACATATAGCCATTATATTCCAATGTTCCTCGGTACTGAAAAAGATATTTGTCTTACTTCTGCCAACAGAGCTTCCTCTGCAGTGAATTCACAATTGCCAGTTACCAAAATATAAATGTTGGCAATAGAAGAGAGTGAAACAAGGTAGTTCTTTTCCTTGCTTTCTTGTATTTTTTTCATCTCTAACTTCAAATGACTCAAGTGTCAAGGCTTTAGCTGCATCCCTTGGGACACTGCTCCAAAAACCAATGCATTTCACTGTCAGGAAATTTGCACAGATATCCCCCCCATAAAAATTCCCCTTCATTTTCCATCCTATTACTCCTAGTTACACTGTGTCTGCTGTGGTACATCATTTCTCTCACCTACCTCATGTCAACATTGTGTTTGTTATCCTATTCCTTCTGCCCAGCCACTCCTTTGACTACTTAGATCTTTCTTCATAAGTCAACAATTTACTGACTCCTTCAATCACTTCTGTTGTTCTTCTCTGAACTGCCTTCAATTTGTCAGTCTTTTTTCAAAGTAAGAGTGCTCAGGAGTGAACGAAGCAAAGGCAACAACCTGCTGCTACATCAGTCGCACTGACAGAAATAGGAATGATTACAACAGGTTGGATTTAAAACTGAGGGAAAAAAAGTAGATTGGAGAAAATATTTTATCAATACAGTGTTGTTTGGAAAAAATATATACCATTTTTTTTCATTGAAATGTTGTTATTCATTGTGTGTATATAGAGAAAGCTACTGCATTTTCTGGTTTAACTGTTTTCCTTTATTCCCTCTCTCTGACGTGGTCTCCTAATAATTCCTAACTGAAATTCAACCACATTTTAAAATTCATATGAATAATTGTTTTATTTCTGATGTCTCAGAACTAAATAAAATAGTGGGTATGCAAATAAATCACACAATGATAACACCCAGTTTATTCATTATCCAACAAAGACTTCATTGCTTACATATTTCAAGTCAAATGTAATGAAGACTCCACTGGATCCACATTTTCAGTGGATTTACATTAGGCTTGATCTGTTTGAGAATTAGTCACCTGAATGAAATCCTTTTTATAACTTCCCTATAATAACAGGTAGTTTATATTTCTTGTAACAGCTAGAATATGACAGTGTTGTAGATTGGCACCTCCTAATTTCTCATTTTTACAAAGTGAAGAGAAATATAGAAGAGCTACAGTAACAAAAAACAACAGCAACAACAACAACAAAAGATATCATTAGTACTGAAAGGGCAAACTTTATTTTTGTAATCCTCTGAAATAGTTTTATTACTTCCATGTAATTACAGATGAAAGAAAAGAGACACTTTATTTTAACTGATCGATTGTAACAATCCACATAAGATTTTACTGGAGAGAATAGACTGTGGGAAGAAACAGGTGGAGAGATACCAGGCTGATTGTCTTCATACATGCCACTAGAAAGCTGGAGACTGAAACATAACTTTGTAAATATTTTTAGAATCACATACTGGCTTGTATTGGAACGGACCAAGTAATGTTAGTAATAACATTTAAAGTAGGATTACTTATTTCCTTCCAAGAACAAATTACCGTTTTCCCCCAATCAGTCCATCACCATCACTACTTATAAAGCACTGAATATTAAAAACTGAATGTTAAATTTCTTTATATGTACAATAAACAGTACAATGCAATCTATATTCTGCCTGGGAATTCCAGAGTGAAATTATAGTAACATTTCCATTTTTAAAACTCCCTATATGAAACCATCAAAATAGACACTTAAAAGCTGAAGAACTTAAGAAAAGTCAAGAAAAAATATGTCTTGTCTTGAATCAGACTACTTAAAATGT
Organism: Odontophorus gujanensis; assembly: GCA_013399175.1. NCBI lineage: Eukaryota > Metazoa > Chordata > Aves > Galliformes > Odontophoridae > Odontophorus > Odontophorus gujanensis. The sequence continues at coordinate 112,530 of VXAB01011680.1, forward strand.
ACAGAGTGGGACCAAATTCTGTTGGTGAGGGTGAGGCTAATTCTATGTTGAACTATACATCTCACAAGCTGCACCATTTCTCCAGCACCTTTCTTAATACAAAAAGTCATTGAATCGTAGAATGGTTTGGGTTGGAAGGGACGTTTAAGATCATCTAGTTCCAAGCCCCTGCTCTAGGAGGGACACCTCCCTCTAGACCAGTTTGCTTTAAGCCCCTTCCAGCCTGGCTGCTTCCACTTGCCCCCTATCCATAACCCCGAACACTTTTTTACCCAGGTTAGGAGCTTTCAAGTCTGATTTCCTGTGTTTGTTGCTTCCACTGGCAGCAAGCCACAGACAAGTTGACATAGCAGGGCTCTTCCCTCTCTTCTCTCTGATTCACTTATCTTTCAAGCATGTCATGAGCTTTTCATCATCATTTCTGAATTATCCAGCAATCAGCATTAGTTCTGAACAACTTCACATTGTCCACAGTACTTTTTTGTACAGGTTGAATTTCTGCTTCATGTCACTAACTCTTCGTGGGTTGAGGAAGACAGACACGTCACTAACACCTTCCCCTCTCAACAAAGCCCCATGAAGTGCTTCTGTAACTGGCAGACATGAAAGCATTTGTACCCATCTCATGACAGGTACTCTTCCGAGAGAGGTGCTGTTACATATTCATTCACCAGAGGTCAGAGTGGAGGATATAAACAGAATGCATTTATGTGCACAATGCCTCAGCTTTCTGAAGCATTGGTTTATCTATTTTCTTCAGGATTGTGTATTGTATTGAATACACATTGGTTTGTATAAAGCTTTTCTGGAGTATTCCCTTCTAAGGGGTCAGGGTAGTAACTTTGCATACACAGAAAACAGCAGTAACAACCATCACATTTTATTAATATATTTCCCGATGTGAAAAACGATGAAAGAAAAAGCCAGGCTGCCATGAAGAAGAGCAGAAACAGGAGTGTTAGACTGGGATTACAGAAACACTACCACCCTGGGCTTCAGGTGACAATATTGTAGATTTTCTAAAGCAGTTACCAAATTTTGAATATTGGCAAAGTTGTTTAGCTCGCAGAGATTCATGTAAGTTCCCTTCAGCTTGATCTCTGAAAACGGTATAAAAGTATAAACTGATGCACCCACTAAAAAAAAAAAAAAGAAAAAGACATTTTAAGAATATCTGTCCAGGCACAGCTGAAAATCTGAATACTCCTTTTCTACATTCTTCTTTTCAGACAACTAATTCTGAGTGACACTGGTAGCATAGACCACTCTTATTGCTCAGTTTGCCTTGTGGTGATGTTGTTTATTGAAGGGCTAGAAACATTCTCTTCTATAGGAGTATTTTTATGCTTTATGACACTGTTAAAATTTTAAAACAAAGAGAATTCTGATTCTGAGTTGAATTCAATGAGATTTTCCTGCTTCATCTTAATTTTTAAATTCTGAGACTATAGGGATAGAAACTTTAGAAGAAATGATTGCCCTCTTCTTATTTGGATTTCCCAATGCTAAGAATGTCAAGAATATCCTGAAAAATATTTTGTCAAAATATTTTAAAATGATAGTGGGTTTTTTTGCTTGTATGTTTTCAAGTTGTAGTTGGTTATAAAAGGTGTTTGTACAATTTTCCAGAAAGTTCAGGTCCTGAAAGTTATCAGAGACCTCACATTAACATTTCCTATGAACTGGAGGGGGCTGACATTATATTGTTGGAGGTTACTCTGATGGTCATTTCAAACTGTAATAGGAGACTTAGGAGGTGATGGAGTCCCAGAAGCTGACAAAACAGAATGTCATCAAGAAAATCAATGAAATCAAGACTGAAATAATGATTGGGAGTTTTAAGGCACTTGATAGGTCACAGGCTATGAAATTGGACTATGCCTTTTGATGCAGGTAGGAGGAAGTCATTAGAAGTGTCAGCAAGAATTGTTCAGCTGCATTAAGAGAATTTATGATTAACATGAAAAAGAGAAAATTCACAATAGTAATAGGTAGTGCATTCACATTATCTGGAGATGACAGGAGACAAAATTGGTGAAAGGTCTGAGTACAAGTAAGGGTCAAAGGTCTGATACAAATGAAAATGAAATGGGAACATAGACATAGAAGACAAGTCTACTACTAAAGTATGTAAAATGAAAAGCTACTGGTAGACCATGGCATGCAGCAGAACATCTCCTTAGGCTGTAAGGTGCCTTGTCGTGCAATATCCTTTTTATAGGTTCAGCCACTTTAGTGCTCATAAAATAAGAGTATACATATAGTATGATTTAAGTAAAACCCATGGAACTCTAGAAATTGGTTCAAATCTCTGCATTGTAAACTCAAAAATGCACCAGCTAAACTGATGCATCTGTCCTTGTATATTATTTTATTCAAGTTAAAAAGAAGTAAACAAAAAAATGGAAATTCTTATATATCATCTCCATCTGTAAGCACTGGAAACATTTCCTGTCATCATTGTTCATAGCTGCAGTTTGGTCTGATCATGAGAATTATGGTGTACTAAGAAGTCAATTCTGGAAGTAGAAGAGGAAGTAAATGAAGGGCACTTCAGCTCTGGGAAATTAGTCAGTGATTAGAGTCTCCTGAAGTCTGTTGCTGTACAAATTGCTAATTTTTATTCAGTATCATTTAAGCAAAATAGTATTATCAAAGGGAAGACTGATCCAGACTCTAATGCATATCTCCTAAACTAATCCCTTAGAACAAATGTTTTAAGAAATATATGGTTTGGAAAGTGTTTTAATGAAAGTCTGTTCTCTAGCACAAGAGCCTTTTTTTTCATTTGCAGTAAAAACACAAAATGAATGGAGTATATATAAGATCCTAAGTATCAGTATTTTGAATTGGATGCTCTTAAGCAGGAAATGTTACTTTAGAGTTCATCTTCCTCACAAAACAAGTTTACCATGAAAACATTATATAGAAGAGCAGCTGGCTTTGTTTTAGAAACTAGCTCCTTTTCATACCAAAGATGCAAGAAAGATTTTAACCTGTTCATAGCATCTTATGTTCTACATTAGACTTGTTTTTCAAAATGAATGATTTATAACTACGTTATTTGTGTAACTGCAGTCTAGAATTTGTAGGATTCCAGAAGAAAGACAAGTGCTATACAAGGATTATACTATCTGTGTGAAAGACATTAGAAAATAAATAGCTACAAATAAATAAAGATACACAGAAATTATGGAAGCATATAGTAAGAATGATAGGAATAAACATTAGAAAAAAAACAAGTGAAAGCACAGGAAAGATTTATGTGGAGGGGTGTGAAACAGGAACAAAATATTTTTAATGAAGCAGAGAAATAAAAAGTTATTTTTTCGCAGGTAGTTTCTTCCATCTACAAAGAATAGCATAGGACGAAGTGTTTGTTTAACTGTGTGATAAGTAAATAATCTGAGAATCAGTCTCAGTAGGCACCATCAACCAAAGACAGGAGGCAAAAATTTAACAGAAAATAAGAAAACAGGTCATAAAGTCCTAGCAGATAAAGATAGCAGTTGTGCTTCGAAGTGAAAAACCGTCAGGTAAACCAAAACAGAAGGGATAGGGGAAGGCTCAAGATATTGACTAGAATAAGAATGTTTATGGGAGCGAAATTTAACAACAACAAGACTGAGGCCAGGTCATATCTCCCAGTCAGTGAAAGCATCCCACTATAATTAATGCACAAATGCCTGGTATGTATATGAAGTCATGCTCTTGGAAGTCATGAGGGAAATAATCTGAAATATGTTATCATATCCTTGCTGAAGTAGACATTCAAATTGAAGTTAATGCCCAAGTAATACATTTGAGTGATAGGCAGTGTGATGATGTAGTCCTTAGATATCAGAACAGGAGATTAATAGGAAGATCTCTGGGACAAAAATTAAGGGTTCTCCTCTGACTACTTAGAACCCTCAAGTAAGACACACATTGCATGTGTCAAAAAGATCTGTTCACTTTGACACTCTGGTAGGTCCAAGCCAGGTTAACCATCCTGTGTAGATGTTACTGCTAAGCTTGAGCTGCCACATGCACAGAAGTAAAGTGCACAAGAGAGAAGACTGAGACTAGATTTGTTAAAAAAGAAGCAGAGGAATCGAAATTAGGTATGATTTAGAACTTTTTCCCAAAGTTCAATTCATATAACATCAAAGCATGTTAAGATGTGTTTTCTTGGATACAAGCCATAACATTTGCAGGATGAAGTCATTTGGTAAAATTCTAAGGTTCAGAAAAGGTACTAAATGAAAGAGTAATGAAGTGACAAAGAAACAGATCCTTGGAGAAAAAAATCAAATCAAATTGTTATAGCCTATGCAAATGCAGCATATAGTAAAGTTCCCAGTCACTGCAGGCAGCAAAGAACATTTACTTGATATCTGAATCTTGAACTATTATCAGGAGCTGACAGAGCAGAGGTTGGTGTTTAAAGTTACTAACACAATGCAATTTCACTATCTTCCTGACATGTTTCCCTGGTTGTTGATTTTGTTTATATGCTAAAATGAAATTGTTGCCTTCCTTAAATTGGCATTTTGTTTGAAGTTTTCCTTTCAAAAAAAAGTCTTGGCTAAGAATTATACTGCAGATTGCTGTGCATTTTTGGTAACCCGAAGACCTGTTATTTTTATACTACTTTGGAAATTTCTGGGTTTTTTTTTAACTGTAAAACAACATAACTTGCTAATATCTTTTAAGCTGTTTAGACATATTTCTCAGTACTGATGGTGAGTTACAATCATTTTAGAGGCCACACTACATGAGTTTATTTATCTCATTTACCCTGGATATGAGTTTGTTACATTCCCAATTTTATAGGCAATAATGTAGCTGTGCTAGACGTTTGCCAATCGTTACTAAGCTTTTGTTTTTGTTTTAGATGGTGTGCTAAGGGCTATGAGGATTTAATGCTCCAGCTACACAGTGAAGTGCTAGATCTTGTCAAAATGCATACAGTGCTATACTGAGGGAGGATCACATTTTCCAAATTATCAAGTAATTTCAGCTGCTTCCCTTAACTACTTGTCCTTATATCTATATTTGGGAACAGGCTAGGATTTTTTTAATACAAAATGAAAATTAACGGAGCTATTCCTTTTAATAATAATAAATAAAAAAAATGAATCCCCTGTGAAGATGAAATTAATGGACAAAATGAGGAGGCAATGTAGGGTACTCTTGCTGCCAACAAGAGCCTGAAAGAGGATTACCCACAGCCCATCTGAATGCTTTAATCTCCAAAATATAAAGCCAGCTCTTCTCATGTTCCCTGGCTGGATCACACCTAATTCGCATAAACAGTGTAGTAACTAAAAGGAAAGGTGGAAAAAATTTAGGCAGTGCAGAAACACTCACCAGGATCTAAGTGCTAGAGTTAGTTTTGTTCCTCTTTTCATGAATACGTATTAAGGTTTCATTTTCATTCCAGAATAAAAATAACAATTAAAACTCTCATGTATTTCACAAGACTTTTTAATTTTGGACTGTGACTACAATATTTCTTCATTTTTTTTTGTTTTTGACTACATCTGTAGGCATAAATGTAGAAGTATGGAGCACAGTCAGGAACATATTTAAATATTTTAAACCCAATTTGGACTTCTGACATGCTGAACTAGAGGAATAGAGACCTGCACACAAATGTCTTCCTAAATTACTACTTAAAAGATGTTAAATCTGGAATGCTTCTGAGAACAAAAGAAAAGAAATATCCTGGTACTTCCACCTGTCATTACTGAAGTCAAGGAAATTGAAGTTACCAAATAACAGAGGAACAGATTTCAATGGCTTAGAGAGGTTGCAGCAATAAAGTCTTAAATGACTTTCTTCAAACTGATACACAGAAAGATTTGTACTGTACCTGACAGATACAGTATGGCTATATTAATATTCAGTAATGCATCTAAGATCCAACCCCACACATTTAGCATTGTATGATCATCGTCATGGTCATTGAAGACACCAAAAAAAGCCTTCTGAACCTAAGGTGGAAGTACTCAGTGATGATGTCTTTAAAGGGGGTTGAGTCTCCCTGGTTAGAAAGTAATCTATTTCTGACACTTCTAGGAAGCACCCACATTCAAAAAGGATAAACCTTTTTGAATCACCCCTACCACCACCAAAAACCACATAAGCATTAAAAAAAAAAAGAAAGAAAGAAAGAAAGAAAGAAAAAAGAAAAATAGAACTATGTTTTCCCATAGGAAATTCCAAAAATTGAGTGGAAAGACAAAAATATTTTAGTTAAGACTTCATTTTTTTACTGAAGACCTAAATGAAAAGATCTTCAACTGACTTCCACAGTAGATAGGGCATCATGTTTCTAATGAGCCATACCAAGATCAAAAAAGCATGCACAGAAAATTAATACTAATTTATATCATGAGAAACTACTGAACTTTAGAAGAAAAAGAACAAAAAGAGCACTGTTTCAAAAAACTTTGTGTCATGGTTTTATAATTTTTGTTACCAGTATTCCATATCATAACATCATATAGTGCACAGGGATTTAAAGAGTTAATGCTCCAGATCCATGGATCAATTGTTCTGGGTATACCTGTTACAGAAGAGAAAAACTACATAGTCCGGAGGACTTTGCATTACTTTGCATTTCCATTTTCTATTCAGAGGGAAAGATAAATCTGTTTGCATGTCACGAGGAATCCTTTCTTCTACCTTGCTGCCTGTCCTGGCAGCATGTGTGCTCCCTAACCATCTCACAGAATCATAGAGTCACAGAAACGTAGGGGTTGGAAGGGACCTCTAGAGACCATCAAGTCCAACCCCCCTGCCAAAGCAGGTTCCCTACACCAGTTTGCACAGGTAGGCATCCAGGTGGGTCTTGAATATCTCCAGAGAAGAAGATTCCACAACCCCCCTGGGCAGCCTGTACCAGTGCTCCGTCACCCTCACTGTAAAGAAGTTCTTGTGCACATTTGTGTGGAACCTCCTGTGCTGCAGTTTCTGTCCGTTTCCCCTTGTCCTATCTTCACACACTGCTGAAAAGAGTCTGGTCACGCCATCTCATCTTCAGCATTAGAGTAAGTCCTTCAGTTTTCGGATACTCTCTCATTTTATTAGATTTATTGGCTTCAATTCCAATTATATTGTATTATACTGTGTTATTTTGCATTCCAATATCCTGTTTAGTAAATTAGTTTTTGTCCTCAGTTCATTGCCGTTGTTTTGTTTTCAGGCCTATCTCCACACCCTTTCTTCATATCCATGTCCCACTAATCACGGAACCATGCTGAACTACCTCAAAAACCATACATATTGCAAATGCTTTGACTCTCTCTGGCAAACCCAGTTTTGCACAAGTTTCCACACAACCTATGCAAAGTTCATAGTTAATTCAACAGGCACTACAGCAGTGAAACTCCTTGTTTTAAAATCCTATAATCCAGAAAGAAGTTATTGATTATCTTTACTAAGGTAAAAGCAAGTAGCTATGAAGCTGTAAAACAAAACAAAACAAAACAAAAAACAATGGGTCAGCGTGAGTCACTGGTATTTGCATAATCATTTTTCCAGTACTAGCAAGATTCTCAATAACTGGAAAGATTCAACAGTAGTAAGTAGACTACCAAGATGTCTTTTCTATTTACGTGACTCACAATTTCACCTATGTTTGCATTGTTATTTTTCTCCTTGCTCTGTTATAGAAGACTATGGTAAGACAAATATATACATATAAAATCTACTATCTGAAATTCTGTAAACAGAAGTCACTGATAAAGAATGATTAAGGCAAAATACTGTCATTCCTATCTCTCAGGAAGATTACAGATGTTTTCCTTTTAATACAAATGTTGACAGATATTTTTTTACTCCCATAAATACTATAGTACAGCTGTACTATCATAATCTTTACTGGTCAAATTGTTTTATATTCACCATCCAGTGGTTCACAAAGCAAAAGACAAGTAGTAAAAAAACACCTGTTTCAAACATAGTAAATAATCATTTGTTTTACATGCACTGACAGGTTTAATTTTTGCTTATTTAGAAGCCTTCTTTTTTGTGGATACTCAAAAGAATTTCAGTAATTACATTATCAGAAATTATTGTTAAGTAGGAGATGGAGAAACAAATAGGTTAAAAATCCAGATATCACACATTATCAGTAAATTAAAACAGACTCCCTTTTCCAAATATTCATGTTTTAAAAGCGAAGATTATTGTTTTGTCATGTTTCACAACAAAAATTAAACTCTGAAGAAGATGAAGAGGTGCACTATCTTTTTTTTTGTTTTGTTTTTTGTTTGTTTGTTTTTGTTTTACTTGCTTTTGTTGTTTGCTTGTTTGTTTTCTTTTGGACTGATTTATTTTTCTGAAACCAGAGCCTCTGCAACGAAGTGTGAGAGATCAAGGCATTATCTTGTACCCTAGACCAAGTTCTGTGCAGCAGATATACTTCACACCTAAAGCTGCATCCAGTCCAACATAATCATCAAGCTTCCCACAGTATTCAGTGGAAAGAAGGAGGCATTTCTGAGAGGTGTCTGTCAAAACTACTCTACACAGATGTAGTGGTGTGCCAGGAACTACCCTCCAGAGATGTTTGTCCCACACTGTTTACTGTGGAAAGAGAATAGGCATCACAGACAAAATATTTCACACTTAGCTAACTAAAGCTAGGTATGATGTATCCCACTATAAACTTGTAAGCTCACAAGTTTGTGTTACAGATCAGAATACTGTGAGAATAAATATAATGCAGTCAGATACTACAATGTATAAATACACAGCCTGTGATCATGCCAAAGTGCTAGAAGCTGATTACGTTTGTAGCCCAAATGCAGAGAAGACTTCCAGTTTAGGAATCTGTAGTAGACGCATTTGGAGTTCCCTTCGTGAATTCAAGACTTCATCATTGTTCAAATGAGTCCTTTGGGTTTGCTCAGATGACATAATGTCGGGTAGTCCCTATACTGGTTGGCATTAGTGTTGACTTTTAAAAACTGAAGTTGTAATAGTACCTTTGTAAGTCAAACTGATAAAGCAAGTATATGTTCAAAACTAGCACAGAAATAGCACAGTGAAGTAACTCTGTATTTTAAATGAAAAATTTATAGATGCTTCCATCTCCATTTTCTCTAGAAAGATTTGTTTATTTTAGAGGCTTTACAATTCATTAACCTGCATCTGTGTAATTCCTGGGGCAAAAAGATGTATCTTCATATGAGCAAGCTTTAGGTAAACTTGATATCAGTTGACACCATCAGAAAATAAAAATTGTATTAGCTTTTGAGACATAATTATCACATCAACCTTTGTTTTAAATGCAGAAAACTCTTATCAGGCACTGGAAACAAGTTACGTGGCATTTTCTTATCATGAAACATTCTGTCAGGGATAGTAAATCACTTCTGAGCCTTTAAATGCTAACTCTCATCAGTGCCATGAGTTAAGTAGGATAATCGACATGCTCAAACCTTCACACCTTTCCCTTTGGGAAGGAGATTTTGTACTAAGAAGGAACATGTCAGAAGAAAGGGATAATATTCAGAGCTGATCAATTCTTTCTAACCTTTCTTTCCTCCTGAAACGGGGGGGAGAGTACAAACAGGTACATCCTGCCATGTGGGTGCTTTGATAAGAAAAGGCTGCTATCTCAAAGATAGCATGTATGAAGTATAAAGCAGTTTCCAAGGAAACTATTTTTCAAATAGCTCTCTTGCCATAGATTCATTGTTTTTATTGGCATCAATCTATCTTTCACACACTCTCCTCCTTAGACAAGATGATAAAATCCGAATGTTTCCAGGTTCTGAATTTTGGGTTTGGCTATCACACCATCTTTAATGACTGACTGTTCACAGCGTACAGAAAACTGAACGCCTACTTAAAAACCCTTCTTAGTGCAGATAACTCAACAATGAAAACAATTCAGATCTAAAACTAAGTAATTCTCTAAGTACACAAGGAAAAATCAGCACTAATATGAGACCAAACCATTTAGATATGCAAAACCTAAAAAATCCAAAGTAGGTGTGATCTAGATAGATATTTTCTCCTTTCCATATAGCTCAGTTAAAAAGAAAAATAGAGGGGAAAAAAAGACTTATAACAGCAATAATGGATATATGTTTCTGGTTAGGTAATGGTCAATTAGAACACTAATGGCCTGAGGCAAAACAATGGGCTTTTTACTTTTTCAAATCAGGTATGACCTGACTTGCAAAGATCAGCAGTTTGAAAACTACTTGGAATGATTACATAACTAAATGTACTTCATGGTCATCCATGGAGAAAAAGCTCAAGAACTGAGCTCTGACAGGGAGAGGCACCTGTCTTCAGCTAAGTAGTCACAGCTATATCTAGATTTACATTAAACACACACCTGAATTTTGGCAAGAACACAACATTATAACTAGATGAATAAACTTGATTTATAATCCAGCAGAAGTAAATGACTTGTGTTTACATTCTCCAGGACCTGTGTGATGTCCTTCCCTTCCATATTTAAAAAAGGACCTATAACCTTACAAGTTAAACAGCTAAGCAGACGCTTAAACCCATGGGTTGATGTGCGCTGCTTTCCATGGTGTAACGGCTGACTGAAGCCAAGCAGATGGGTGTGTGTTTTGTTGGATGGAGACCTAGATGCTTAGAAGGATGCTGGTAAAGCATTTTATGATTCACTTTAAGACTTTTTCTCTTCTGTTTTAGTTTTGGATGCTACTATAGGTAATATTTTTTTTTTTAAACAAGTGTTATTTTCTTCTGGACCTTCAGACTTTATCAGCAACCTTTCAGTCTCATCATGTGCACTGTTTTGCTTTGTTAAAGAGAAAGACATGTTAGTTTCATATCAGTAACATTCCCAACACTGTAATACAAATTTTAGCTTAATCAAGTTAGAGAATCTAAATACAAAATTAATCAGATTATAAGTCTTATCACAGCACACCTTAAAACTAGTCACCCAACAGGACTCTCTTTTTGAAAAGTATTACCCCAGAAGAAAATGCAGTTTCTGCCCCAAACACATTCCAGTGTATGTATTGCACAAGAAGCATCGGATCATCAGAAAAAAAGAACCATGTGAGCAGAAAAATAAGAAAATATTAGCTAGTCTTACAAACAGAAGAATGCAGTCTGAGCTACAGTCTTTGAAACAGGTCAAGAAAAATTATCCAGTAGCTGTTGCCTTCAGATTGCCGTTTGTGCCCTGTCTTATGAGAATTATGATCTAACCTTGCAGATTCTTAATAGTATGGCATGAGGCAGTCCCTTAGTTCGATCCTACTTTCAAGGGTCTGGAAACTTCTAGAAAGAATCAGAAAATTTCCTACAGCTTCATGTAGGTACTGAAGCCCATCCACACAGACTGTAAGTCCACTTTCAGCTCAATGTGTCTGTCTGCCACTGTAAGGGTTTATGCTCTTCAACAGCTCATATCAGTGGCTTGGGTGGGCAAGAAGCATCTATCCATCCAGTGTCCATAGAAAACCCTGTGTAAAATTGCCACTTTTGGACTTCAGGAAAGAAGAATAAAAGTCAGGTTCAATGTCATTGTGGATAAATAGGGGATATTATGGAATAAATCTGCTTTTTAATCAGTCTGTTGTAATGAGTTGGAAGCATTTTTAAATTACCTCATAATTTATATGATATTTGCTTAATGAGGTATTTCCTTATTGCTTGTTAATGACTATTGTCAAGAAGATACCTAAAATGCAGACTCATCTTGATTTTACATTATTTCTGTATACACTTGCCTTAATGAAAAGAAGCAGTATGCCTCTTGCATCTGTAACCAAAGTTAGACAAAAATCAGCTACATATTTTGTGAAATTCTTGTTTCTTTTTTATTGTTATTAATTTTATTGAAATTAGTTTTTCAAAAATAGTCAAATATCCTAATTTCATCTAGGACAGTTAATTTTCCTCATAGTGGTTGGTATGGTGCCACACTTTGGATTTAGGAGAAAAAAAATTTTGATAACACAATGATATTTTAGTTGTTGCTGAGCAGTACTATACAGAACCAAGTATATTTCAGTTTCTCAAGCTACCTTGACAGTGAGTAGCTGGCAGTACAGGAGTTGAGAGGGAATAGATCCAGGACAGCTGACCCAAAGTGACAAAAAAGTTATCCTGTAACACATGGAATCTCCCTTTATGGGGAACTATAAACTTGAGAATTTAGATGAGGATGGGGTCTCTCTCTGATCATGGACTGCTGGGCATTTTTTAGTGGGTGGTGTGTGATGCATCACTGGTTTCTGTATTCTGTTTTTCCCTTCTTTTTCTTTTTTTTATTTTTTCCTATTAAACTCTTTGGCTCATTCCACAAGTTTTACTTTTCTTTTTAATTCTCACTCACACCCCACTGGGATGGATGTATTAAACAAACAGCTATCTGGTGCTTAGCAGCATTCTGGGTTAAACCACAACATCAAGGACATTTTCAACATTATTTTAGAAATTCTTTTTAAGATTGTGAAAAGAAACATATAAAGTTGTGGAAAACCCAACCCTGGAAATGTTCAAGGTCAGACTAGACAGGACTCCAGAAAACCTGATGTAGATAAAATTGCCCAAGCCCATGGCAGCGGTGTTGGACTAGCTGACCTTGAAATGCCTATTCCAACACAAATGATCTATGAAGGATCTGTGATCTATGCTCTATTCTCTTGTTTTTGTCAATTCCTATCAAAATCCTTTTGCAAAATCTGGTATTGAAACAGGTCCTCCCTGTGACCTTGGGACAACAGCACACGTGGAACAAAAAGACGAATCACATAAATAGTTTCATGTTGCCCTTTCCATCTGCTTTTGAGTTCTCTTCAAATACTCATGCTGGTTTTGGAAATCACTGTCATTTCTTGTGATTTTAGGTCCTTATTTTAAAAAATGAATTATTTCAAAATTTATTATTTGTTTGTTTTTATAACTGTTTCTGCAGGTTCTACTCTGATTAGCAGGCTGAGAGGCAACAGTGAAGAGGCTTTTTGCTGTGCTAGGCACTACCAGTGGGGCTGAGATTTGAAACAAATGCTTTGTAGTACAACTCTACCTTTTCCTTGACCGAACCATTTATATGTTGGTTTAAGATCTTTGAGAGGCTTTTGAGTGCAAATCAGCCACAGTCATATACAAATCTTACTGAACCATTTATATGTTGGTTTAAGATCTTTGAGAGGCTTTTGAGTGCAAATCAGCCACAGTCATATACAAATCTTACACTGAGAGGCTGTCTCAAGTTGGGAAGATAGCATTTTCCTTGTCAGTTCACTTTTTTCTTCTCTAGAATTCAGGCCAGAGTGCTGCCTAAGACTGAAGTTCAGTGTTTTGCTTTCTAAGTTTGCATGTATTTTTAATGTGCTTCTTTTATTTATCCATTTAGTTTCCCTTAGTCACTGAAATAAAACATTTTTCTGCCCTTAAAACAAATATTTATGACAGAGGAATCCTGCATGCCATCATCATATACAGTTCTGCATGTAATCAACTGAAACCTTGCTTTCTACCTGTTTTTTTAATCATTATATAATGGTCAACACTGAGGTCAGCTTTGTCATTTTTTTGCCAAATTCATGTCCAAGGATCTAAATGTTAACAAATCATTACTAGTCTTTCCTATACTCCAGGTATGTAGGTTTTTCATCCAGATGAGGAATAGCACTCCCTCAGACGTTCTACAGTGCCTCACCTAAATCATTCCTCAAGGTAAGGTCACAAGAACAATGCATGTAAACAGAGAGAGCCCAGCCGTGATGAAAACCCATCTGTTCACTCCTAAGGAGTTGTGCATGCATCAGTTGCTACTCATTCTGGACCCAGTACAGCCTCTTCTACACAAGAGGGTCCACAGAACCAATCACACAACCATAACCCCTTCCCAGAGTGTGACTGGTACACTAATAGAACAGGGTGCAGCTAGCAACGGCATTGCTTTTTAGTTATTCTTTCATTTCTTTTCCAATAAGCTTTCTTCTTGCCAACACACAACACTTAGAAAATTCACAGAACTCTTTTTCCAGATGTTCTTCTCCGTCTAACACCAAATCCCCAAAAAGAGTCACATCCATGCAGGGGATTCACAGTTTTACTGCAAGATGTGTAGACAAACAAAATTGAAACTGATGTATATTACTTTTGAAGCTGTTCTATTTCCAGTAATTGCTGATGGTTGCTACAACCGTTACACCAAGTCTATGGAAATATGTCCAAATTTAAGTGTTAAATGTGATGTCATTCCTCTACATTTTGGAAAACAAACAAACCATCGAAGTATGTATATATAATTATTCAAGAAGCCTAAGGCCATAAACACTGAGAATCACAGGATTTGATTCAGCCATTTACAGTTTAGCAATGGATGCGGTGTCACTCTAACACTTTGAGCTGGAAGTCAGTGCAAATTATCTGTTTTCAGATAGATGCATTTATCAAGGTTTTAGAGTGATTGGCTTAAAATTTGGAGCAGTTATCTCTGTACTTCACACCTATACTGTATCAGTTTGTGTTTTGTGGAATTTCTTTCATATACTTTATTTTGTTTCTAATCTCACAAAAGCACCAAAGAAATCCACAAGATTTTCTAACTGAATCCAACGTTATTCCAGCTAAATAAAAAATAAAATAAAATAAAAAGTGTTTCACTGTATTGTAAAAAGAGGGGAAAAAATGATTTGAGGGTAGTTGAGTTACAATTTCTCTGCAACGTCTGTAAAAAATTTCTTATCTTGCCCACTGCTTTACTGCTATACCCTTTCTCAAATTATGTGGATGCAACAGACAGTGCAAGGACAAAGGAGATAGCTACCATATATATAGGCATGCAGTAACAGTCAGAAGGGTCTCACAGAGAGGTTGCACTTGACAAGGGGTTGACAAAGTATTTATAACACACAGAAAATTTGGGATAAGCAAGAGGACTCAAACTTTGAATCAAAACTCTGGTCTTTTCTGAAACTTGAAAGTCACATAGAAAAGAAGCACATTAATGGATACCAATGCATTCTCTATTTATAGTTGGAACCAAAGCACAAGTGACAGACCATGAAAAAGCTGCTCTTACAGTACAATCAGCCAGATATGAGACAGCCAGAGCAGAAAGCTGGCAAGAAAGTACGTATATCTTCCACTCCTCCTTCTCTCTCTCCCCTATTATAGTGACAGCGAAGAGGAGATGGTTTACTGAGGATACACACTGCTGCATTGCAGCCAAAGAACATAAACAGAAAAATGAAAGACCTCCTGAATCCAATGGGGTTAAAAAATAGACAGCTAGGGAAGAATATAAGAACAGGCTAGCTACAAACTGATAATTTCCCAGATCTTTTCCCAGTGTAAAACAATTTATGACTTGGGACTTCTCCAGTTTCTTTATGAGAGAGAAGCAGAAAACTCTGGTGTTGTGCAGAAGATGTAGTGGATGATATCCCCACCTCCAAACTGCTCCTTCTTCTGTGACAGCTCACCCTTTGCCTACCCTCACAGTCCAGTATCCCCCCACATCCTTTCCTCCCTGTTTATTCAGGTGGCCTTGGGCCTATTTCTACACATACATTAAAATGTCCTGTGTTATTTTTTATGAGAACATGATATACATACTTGTTTAGTCTCAGAAATTGTGGGGGAAAGCTAATACAACGAACACAAGGTTATAGGTATTGCCATATAGCTATCCAAGAGTATAGGCAGGAACTTGAAGCAGTAGAAGCATATACAGATTCACAAAAATGGTGGATGATACACAGAGCTTTCACACATAAGAAATTAGAAGTTATTTCAGCCAAAACAAAACACGTAGTAAGCTGGCAAATGTCAGTAAGAATTGGGGTTGTGATCAACAGTTCACAAAGGCACTAGCTTAGCATTGAAGGTAGTTCAGGTGGCAAGAGGAAAGCAGTGTTAGAATTGTAAGAAAAGGAACAGAGAACAAAATAGAAAATGCCATTCTGGACCACACCCACACCTTCATACTTTTGGTTCCCTTGCCTGAAAAACAAACAAACATACAAAAAAATGTGATAGCACTGTTAAATGCTGAGGCAGCAAGGATATTTCAAGATACAAAAGCGCTTTCCTCCAAAAGGACAACTTAGTTTCTTCAGCTGGCAAGGTGGTGTCCTGCTGTGCAATAGAACTGAGGTTTCCAAATATCCAGAGTGTTCCTAAAAGATCAGACAAGAGCTGAAACTTCACCATCTCCTCCAATACAAGAGTTAGATGAACATAATAGTAGACAATTAAAATTGAAGGTTAAGGTATTATTTTCATGTAACGTATTACAACAGTACAAAAGCTTGCAGATGTATTTAGAAGGGTGCTTTGTTGGATGCTGCTAAATCATACACATTGGACTCTATTGTGGAATCCAGAAGACATTATGGAATTCCAGAAGCTGTAACCTGGGAACAAATTCAGATGGATATTAGGAGAAATTTTTTCTCAGAAAGTGTGGTGAGGCATTGGCTGCCCAGGGAGATGATGAAGTCACTGTTCCTGGAAGAGTTCAAGGAATTTGTAGATGTAGCTCTGAGGGACATAGTGAATGTGGTGGGGATGGGTTGACACCTGGACTAGGTGATCTTAAAGGACTTTTCCAACCTGAATGATTCTATGAAATAAGGGAAAGGATGCTTGTCTGGTTCTTGTTCTTCCCTGTACGTACCTTGAAGGCAGGCTACTGAGTTAAATAAACCAAAGAAGAATGGTCACCCACATTATTTTATGCTAGGTTATGACAACTTTATTCTTCTGCACCACTTCAAAGACTGACAATGGGAAAGAGGAAAGAAGAGAGAATGATGGGCAGAAAAATTCCTTTCCTTTCTGGATTTGATGCTGTAGGAAATGGTACAGGCCAATATCGTGGAGAGAGATAAAGACAGATATGAAAATATGTCTGAGTTGCTTGACATACCTTAGAAATGACAAATTAGAGAGAAAGGATTATTTGGAGGCTGAACCTCCAGACAGGTGCACAGGGGTGCAGAATCCTTCCTCTGGAATTGGCAGTTTGATTCCAGAGAAAATACAACTCATATGTTTAGAAGAAATTTATTTCTGTGAGCCATCACACCATGTCAGATTTAAGCACCAACAGCCCAGATATGCTGAAAGGACACCACCACATCAGGAGGCTGACTCTTACTGCAGACAGAGATGGCTACAATGGCTCCCCAGCCCAGACAGGATGACTTCCACCAGCAAGGAAGTGAATGTGCTGCATGCTGTGGCCAGTGATCCTAGCACCATTCTCATAGACACAGTGCTAACAAAAGCCCTATTAACTATTTCTTTGTTTAGATTCCTTTAGTGAAAAAAAAAAAATCAAAATGCAATGGAAACTCTTGTGAGCAACCCTGTTAAAGCAGCAGTGTTCCTAATTTAGGAACAACATTCAAAGGGAACACTGCAGAAGTTTACACCAGTTAGATAGCGATTCCATTATGTGATGGTGTCCTAAAATGAAATAAAAATGATCAAAAAACAATAGATGCTCTGCCCAGTGAATGAAGTGTTCATAAAATCAGAGAAGAAAAGAATCCCAGTTAGAAATGGAGGAAAGGAGGAGGCAGAGGTTGCACAGCCTTCCAGCTGCAGCAGATAATATGGAACATTATAGCAGACATTAGAGCAAGCATTATTAAGTGGGGACAACAATCCTCTCAGAATATCCCATCCCCATGTCTGTGTGGTTTCATGAGCAAGTTATTGCCACTGTCTAAACAAAATCTGTCGATCCTTTCGTAGGAAAACCTTTCAGCAGAAGGAACAGTTAAACCATAAGAAAAAAAATCCCACAAGGATGCAAGAAAAAAAAATAAATTCCTCTGCCTGTCATAAGGAGTGTCTTGAATGAGACTCTTCGCTGACCACATAGGAAGCACCAGCATTATTTTAAAAGCCTGTTGTATGTCACAGTATCTCAGCAGAAAATCATCTGAAGCAGAACGAATTCCTGGGCAATTGTGTAGCAAGGAGATTTAATCGAGAATCTGAGCAGTACAACTCAATCAAGAGCAAAACAAAATATTAGAAATAGAATCATAAAATGGCGTGGGTTAGAAGGGGCCTCAAACATCATCCAGTTACATTCACCTGTTGTGGGTTGGTTGCCCCCCACCAGCACAGGCTGTCCAGGGCCCACGCAACCTGGCCTTGGGCACCTCCAGGGGTGGGGGAACCCATAGCTTCTCTGGGTAGTCTGTGCCAGGGCCTAGCCGCCCTAGGAATGAAAAATTTCCCTTTGACACCTAACCTAAACTTCCCTTCTTTTAGTTTAAAGCTATTTTTACTTGTCCTATAACTATCTACCCATGTAAAAAGTTGATTTCTCTTCTGCGTATAAGGTCCCTGGTTATACTGGTGTTGACTCCAAACTCCTTTTAACCAGGATGTATACCACTAATTATATCATAAAGTTACTATTTAAAATACTTGGTTAACTGAGATACTTGCAAGATATCAGATTAATTCCTAGCTATAAAACATACCACATAGTAGCATAAGGTTTAAAATCCTTATCTGTTCATTATTTGAAAAAGATGTAATGGTTGCCTGTTTTTAAAACAGTTTCAAAACAGAACTTTAAAATGGAAAAATAAAACAAAAACATTTGGGTTCCTACTCATTTCTAGGTAAGGGTAACTGAAACAAAGATTGAAGTAATCTTTTTTCTGGTATTTTTTCCCTTCAAAAACCAAGTCAGACTTTGGGTACTTTTTTTTGCCTTCAGTGGCTACTTACATTTATTTTTAATTCTATTTCTTCTAACTTTTACATACTTCAATGATTAAATACAGGATGTAAATTTTCTTAGCCACGGTAAAAAGGAACGGATTGAAGACATTTTTACAAAGACAGCTTTTCCACCAACTGTTCCAGTCAAACAGATGTTAATCACCTACATGCATTTTATGTATGGTTTTCAATCATTTCAACAGACTATAAGAAAAACAATACCAAATGTGAATTTCAAATACATTTCTAATGCCAAAAATCAAAACAAGAAGAATTTGAAGTATAATTTTTTGACATCTTCATTCATCATAAAGAATAAAGAAAGGATTAAGAAAATCCTTTTTATTCTTGTTCTTTGTCAACATGAAAGAGTATTGTTTTTCTCTAGTTCTGAAGTCTGCTATGGACAACTAAAGAGCCTACCAAGGAAATGAAGGAAAATAAATCTAAGAAAACTCTAAAAATCTTCATTATTTCTCCATCCCATAGTTGCCTGAAGTATTTCATCAATGGAAAAATGTCTTCATTAAGAAGCACTAATCACTCTTTAGGAGAGTTTCAGACTTTCCCATTCCTCTTGACATCCTCCATTCCCAAGCCAGGAGGATTTTCAGTCATTCAGTCTATGCTATATTCATTTTATTTCCCCTGTTTCAAAAGTCACACCAAAGCTACTGAGTTTAGGATAGACAACCTCTGATATGGATGCAACTTTACTGTAGAGCCAAAGCAACTGAGTAGTACCAAAAATAATAATAATAAAAAAGAATAAAAATAAATACCCACAGTTCCTATATGTTTAAAAGTGTTGACTGGTTAATGTACACCCCAGTATATGTTACTTGTACCTAGTGCATGAGTCAGTCACTGATTGCTACTGTTAATGTCTGCCATAAAACATTTAAAAAATTGCGAAGTTGGATCATAACATTTTCCCTCGCCCAAAAAGCATTGCAAGTTGTTCTACCTCATCTGGAAATTATGGTTATTTAAAGATTTATTCTGAAAAGTTTCAACAGTCTTAAGACAGGCCAAATTTAAAAAAAAAAATAAAAAAAAAATCAACTATCCATTTTAAAAGTTGTTTAAGTTCCAGAGATAACTCTACATTACAAAACAGATGGCTTCAATGTGGAAATAGCGACATAGAGGGGGAGATTGTCACATAAAATACGCATCTTTATTTGTATTTGCCAGTCTTCTCTGATGCTTTATCTATTATGGTTTCATTTGTTTGCTACCTTCACCCTCAGTATAAATCTAAAATATATACCATGAAATACTGAAAGCTTAGTTGTAGCTGCTGGAAATGGCTGAGCTAAGGTAAAACTAGCTGTTTCTTTTCAACGCTGAGGAGAACTAAGTTATCACCATATTCCTTGTAAAGAATGGCTATTGGCATCGATTTGCATAAGAACGTACTTACATGTGTATGTACACATTTGTTGATATGCCTTTCAGAAAACTGTTTCCTTTAAAACTACAGGATTCTGGATGAGGAAAAAAGCCTAAGGCCCCAGAGCATTGACACGCAATTGACAAGAGATGGAAATAGTGTTTGACCTCTCTGCTCATAACATTGATTTGTTCAAACTTTTTTTTTTTTAATCAGAATAATATTACAGAAAGAAATGTGGGATTTTTTCGTATAGAAACCTTGAACGTCTCTGGTGATTACTTTATTCAGAAGCTCTAGACAGACCTCACAAATCGAAGTTTGTCCTTCCCAATATTCCTGAGATACAACATTTCCAGGGCTGTCTTTATGCACTGGAGAGTAGAGAATGAAGGAAACTGATTTGTGAGATAGATACCAGCTCATAACATACATTAATACAAGGCTGAGGATTATCTCAACTTCCCATATTTAAAATGTGAGGGTTTTTTTAATGCTTACCTATTTAAAAGTTAAATAGCTATTTGCCTCTTTGCATTTTCAATTTCCTGTCTTCAGAATCTCTACAGAAATGTAACTAAGTTGGGTAAGAATGACACTATTTCCAGACATTTCTCAGATGTGTTCAAAATTGTAAATCATTACTTAAGGCTTCATGAACACCAAGTGAGGCCACCAGGGAGTTGTGATAACATTACTCACTAGATGCTAAAAGCAACATAGACAAAACTCTGCTGGGAGCACATCAGGTACTCTGGGTCAGCCTTGAGTGATAGGGATGGATTTCCAAACCCTAAACTGAGACTACAGACTCTGATAGAAGATTATCAGTAGTTTGCCAAGGGTACAGCTCAAGGCTATAGGAACCCCATAAAGCAGAAAGCGTTTTCAGGAGAAAAAAAAAATTGTGATATGCTGGCTGTATATCTGACTAAAAATCCCAGCACTGCATTTCTTCCAGAAACTCTTTTTTGTCAAGTGCAGCATGATCTACAAGATGTCATGGGTATCTCTAAAAATAAGTCTTTTTTATTTCACTTATTCAGTATAGACTGTGCATGTAAGCCATCACTTGTGTGTTTTAGCAGGTCTCTTTTCTTAGTAGCCCTGCTTTATCTCCACTGAAAGCACAGTCAACTCATGACTACTAACACATGAGCAAGGCATGGAACAAATCTCCCATAGTATCTCCTATAGTATCTCAGCAGCAATGAACTGTCTGTGCTGTGAAAGACAAGCCTCTAAAGGTATTATTTACTCCCAGCTGGCAAATTGAAATACATCTTACTCATTTTCAGTGCTGAGACTGCTTGATGTTTTGTCACATGGAGACAGTAACACATCCATGTAAACTAAATCAGTTCAAATATACCACATTTATCTGTGGTTTTCTGTCTGATTCCAAAGAGAGGTAAGAAAGGGTGTTAATAGGTATATGGACAAATATTCATCTGTCTCAGTTTTTCTCCACTGGTACAAACTTTCAGATACAACTCTCCCATGAACCACAGACGACCACACAGTACTAACAAAAAAATTTTCTCTGTTATCAGAACTTCCCCCACTGAAAAGCTTGACTGTTTCAGAATTTTTGAGTATAGAAATGAGAAGCTATTTATTTGTAGAGCTCCATAGTTTAGGCCTGAATTAACATAAATTGGTACATACAGTGATTTACTTAGGAAGGAAAGAGAAGACTGATGGACTCAGCATCACCTTGCACTATCATAGAGCCACATGTTAAGTAATGCTTCCCCCCTGGATCTCCCTCTTATCTGATGATTTACTGAGGACTTTGCTGTAAGCTAGGTAGCAAACAATGTATGTTAAAATTAGACCAATAAATGCCACTCTCCATAGTCAACTTGTGACCACTCTGTGTAAATATATATATGGGAAAAGGAAAAAGTGTAACAGTTTAGGGTATGATATTCATCCCCAGCCCATCCTACAACTTTTTCTGTACTGTGACAAGTGACATTTGAAATAAGACATTTCTCTTCTGGCAAGATACCCTGAGTAATTGTGACCCTTTACCACTGCTTCACCTTTCTTTAGAGGTCCTACACTAGGGGAGACAGCTGTGATTTTAATGCTTCAGGCATCAGCAAAGAGCTTTCTCCCAGACAAAGAAAGGTCAAAGATAAGGTTAGGTGCACAGGAGGCTACAAAGTTTGGGGCAGCTCCTGGCACCAGCCCAACACAAGCACGTGAAAATGGCAAGACTCCTTAGACATTTTTTTTTTTTTTCCCCAAATGATCAGGGACATGCATACAGCTCAATCGACTATAAAGAGACCAAGGCAATACAGGGGCCAAGTTTGAACTCAACTCTGCCACTACATCCCCAAAATACAGAAAACAGTATTAACTTTGAATGAGTCCTAAGAAAACAGAATATGATTTGTTTCAGCAGACTGTAGTTTTCCATTGCCAATTTTATAGTCCTCCTTCCATCATGATGCTAAAGAAATCCTGTACATGACTCGAGTCATTAGTGTTTGCATCATTTCTGATATCATCATGCCAATAATATTTATGTTCCTATTGTCATTTTTTCCCTCTCAGATGCAGAAAGCTTGAAGAGAACTTTCCTTCCTCCTGTAGGGAAGAATTTTTCCTCTACTGCAGAATTCCTCATGAAATCATCACACCAATTTTCTCACCTAAACCTCCATACTCCTTCCTCCAATGTTTTTCCATCTTTTGCAGAGCCCTGAAATTCTGTTTCAAAACTTCTCCAGAGACCCTTTTTCAAACTCTTCTTTTTCTAGGTGAGAATAAAATCCCATGCACAGATTCTTCGTCCAGACAGTTGGGAAGAAGAAGTAAACATTTATTTACTGCGTATACCCCTGATACAAAGAGTTATATTTCTAGAAACTGTCATTTATTTCCGAGGTTGCTCAAGATGCTGCATCTTCCCTTTTTTCTTGGGAGTTTAGTTTAGAGTTATTCTTAATCTGTAGATTCTGTAGATCCAGTTCATGGTCCACTACCATTTAAATCAGAGAAGTACTATCAAGAAGCTCTGGACAGGACTTCTGTTCTCTCTCCTCTCAACATCTAAAATGGTAGGTGAAAAGTATCTCTCCTAAAGCTATCAACGTTTCCAAGGTTTAAAAATTCAGCTGTCCTAACCCTGGTATGAATTCAAAGAGTGTAAGTGTGGTTATAAGAGGATATTGTGGTCCCAAAGGAAAATACTTTTGACAGAGTGTTGGGAGAAATTATTTCTTATCACCCTCATTTTTGTCACTGTCTGCAAAGGAGCAAATTAAAAAGAATAACCTGTCTCCAAACATTACTTCCAGGCTCAGTGCACAAAATCTGAGTAGGGATTCTGAAGAAATGTTCTCCTCCTTAATGAAGTGA
Source organism: Odontophorus gujanensis (assembly GCA_013399175.1). NCBI lineage: Eukaryota > Metazoa > Chordata > Aves > Galliformes > Odontophoridae > Odontophorus > Odontophorus gujanensis. Next base: position 136,006 of record VXAB01011680.1, read on the forward strand.
CTCCAGCAGCTGCATGCTTAATACCACTTTCTATTCTGAAAGTTACTCAGCACTGGATTTTTTTTTCCCCTTTTTATGTTCAGTGAGATTAAATGAGAAACCTCTTCCCTGGATGGCATCAATTCACTATAATCTTCATTGTCCATTAAAAAAATTCATTCCAGCATTTCATTTTTTATGTTTGAGGCATGAATGTAATCAGTCCAGACCAGCTGCTGGATACATGCAAGTAACCACTGTCAGGGGCACCAGCCATTTTTCTTCATATTTGATGAGTTACCAGTGGTACCAATTCATAAAGACTTCTGTCTTGTTTGCTTGCTAAGGACCTGTCAAAGGTACAGTGTATCTAAAGATATAGCAGCAAAGCTTTGTAGTCACTAGGGTTTTGTTGCTGGTTTGTTGTTTGTGGTTTATTTTCCCTAACACACTGATCCTTATCAGGTCGTTGCTAGTTTTCCATACTTGACTAAACCTTTGTCAGCCTGCCTTCTAGGAAGAATCCTCTCAGAATGGTCCTGGCTTTTATTCGTCCCAGGACTTAGATAATTAAGCAATCTATCAACTGTGAGTTTTGCTGAAATGTGATGCTTTCTTGTTGTCTAGACCTTGATATTTTGGATGCTCTAAGTCGTGATGGATATACCAACCATAACCATTAGTTCAAGGTTGTGGGCAGTTCTGTGCACACAAGAAAAGAACGGCAGAAACATTTATATTCTTCAAATTACCCAGCGTTCTGCCATCTATCTACTGTTTCTCTACAGGGCCCTGGTGTATACTGTTATTTGACATGCTGTTAGAGCAAGCATGGTAAGAGAAGAAATGCCTGTCTCCAAATCACTTTATCTATTTCCAGTTAACTTCACCCAGCTCTTAAAGAAGTTGGTTTATCAGAATATCAGCGCTATGAACTTAGCCTTTCGAATGGAAGATGTAGGATCTGTAACTTCTTGGTTGTGGCTGCTCATTAAGGAGGTCTGTCACATCTGTAACTACTGTAACAAAGCCAATTCAACACCCTGGTGTGTGCTGATCATATTGAAATACATTTGAGCTGGAAGCAGGCTTCAGATAGAGCTGAGGGTTGGGAGATAAAGAGTCATGAGCACCTCTACAGGGGTACAACTGCTGCAGCAATCACATCCATGCAGATCCAGGTTTTCATGGGAAGAAATTTCCTTTCTTTTCAGAAAGGATAAACAGACATTGCTTAAACAGCGTGAACACTGGGGCCAAGTTTAAGCTTTAACAGTTTATGAGAGATTGCTGTCTAGATGATTTTCTCTTTACTAATGATAGAGTTCTTGGAGAAGCCATCTGATCTAATGAACTTCTGCAAAAAAAAAAAAAATCAGGGTGTTTTGAAACTAAAACAACCATGTTGACAGGAAATATGTTGAAGGGTGAAAAACAGTTGTTTGAAATGTTGGAGACCAGTAGATCCCATGAAAGTAAGTACCAACTGCAAGTGTTCAGTCACAGATTAGAGAGACAGAGCTCAAGAGTATGCTTCTCAGTTTTAGAAGTTTTATCAGACAAAGAGCACAAGGGCATTTTAAACCAGGATATTTTATCCTTCAAAATGGACCCTACTTATAAAGTAGTTGGATTCAGCTCTGCTTCACTCTCTGTCAGTTCAACTCCACCCATAACACTAGAGGGCATGCATTAGAGCTACCTGAAACTATACATATACAAAAGTACCGAAAATAACAGAGCGAGGTGAAAGGTGTTTTAAAAGCATGCTTAACAAGCTGTCAAAAAACTCCATCATATTTTCTCTCTGAATTTAAATCTACCTCTTCTATAAACTCATCGGTTTGAACATCCCGTTTATCGAGTTTGCTCAAGACAATCTGGTTTTCCCAGCACCCTCACAGTTCTGGGAGACTCACAATGGCTTTGTGAATTACTGCATTCATATAAGATATACTGTGTATTTTATGATTTGCTTAGTACACTCTGAGCATATTTAATGCAGGTAATAAAAGTATACACTGTCTTTTTTGTGTAACCTATCAACGAATTCACAAATAAATCATATAAAAGCAAATATAATTTTTCAAACTCTCATTAAATGTTCTATATATTAAACATACGCTGGGAAAAAAAATATTAAAAGCTTAGCTCTAGATATTGAAGAGGCACCATGAAAATGAAAATTGCATTTCTCCCTGAAAATCTAGTGCCTGTTATAGTTACAAGCAACTCCTAAAATTACTATAGGTGAAAGAAAAATGTTCCCTATTTCTTGCAGGTTGTTACATTGTGCATTTGACAGCATTTTGTGTGTAGTCATTTTTTAAAATCAATTTCTCCTCTGCTGAGAAGACTCTTATAAATATGAAGAAGGGAACAAAACAAAACAAGAAAATATTTGTTTTTAACAAGGAAGTTTGTAAATCATTTCCAATGTATAATAGCTACTTTTAATCCACTAAAATCAATGGATCCATATTGATCATTCTTTCAGAGTCTGACCTACCCATTAATAAATGGTATTTATTAAAATCCTTTCACATTAGAACCTAAATATTCAATACACTAACATATATTTAATATTTGCTTGCTTTTTGACAAGCCAAGAGGTACATGTGAATTGCAGTCTGGAAAAGATGCCAAAGAGCCATGCCAGCACAACATCTGTATTTCTCTTTAGCCATCATCTCTGGTCCATTGAAGGTTCATATCTGGAGAATTCCTGCTCACCCATGCCACCAAAGTGTGCAACATGAACAGTGCAGGATGGAGGCAGCTGCCTCCACAGGGTCACTATTTTACGCCTTCAGTACTCTTGGAGACTTTATTGTATCCCTCACAGTCTCCAACTCACACTCAACGTAGATATATGCCTCATCCATCAGCCCTGCAGTGATGTCCAAGGCACTGCAGAAATCACAGTTACTAAACTGAAATGCCTAAATACAGATTCTCCATGACCTAAGGAGGAAATCTGTACTGAGTGTGACTGGGATGCAGTTAACTTCCCCCACAGCAACACCCACAGTGCTGTGCTCTGCACCAGTAGCCAGAACAGTGTTGTTATCATGAGTGTATTGACTATTGCTGAGCAGTGCTGGCTGCAGCTGGGCAAGAGGTGGGGAGAGGACAACACCGAAGCAGCAGGTACAAAAGGGATATTCCATAGTGTATGACATCACATGCAGCAATAAAAGCTGAGGAAGGAAAAAGGGTGGGCCCTGTGGGATGGAGCAATATTAGAGCAATGCTGGGAGAACTGAAGCCTGTGGGAAACCCACATGGGATCAGTTTGGGAAGGACAGCATCCTGTAGGAAAGAACCACGTAGAACAGGCAGAGAGGAGCAGCAAAGTTGAAGCATTATGGAATGACCACAGTCCCCATGCCCTGGTTCCTCCTGGGGGGAGGCAATAGGAGAGTGTGTGTAGGGGGAGTGTGCAGTTGCTTTTATTTCAATACCTTAGACTGTTAGCAATAGGCAATAAATGACATCAACCTCATGGATAGTTTCTTTTGCCCATCATTGTATTTTGTGGGTTATCTCCTTGTCCCTATTCTCAACCCATGAATTCTTTTTAATTGTAATATTCTCCTTCTGCCTTTTAAGGAGGGGGAGTGAGTGAAAAACATCATGAAGTTTAGCTAGGTGTATTACCACCACAAAATCCATTAAAAAAGTGTTGATGATACTTGGTAAGAAGTGCAGTAACTTCATTAGGATACCACACTTCTGTCTTCCACAGAAAGAAAAATAAATACATTTGCTCCCCTGATTCTTCTCCTTCCTCCACTTTTTAAATATCTTGTAGTTCTTTGCAAATGTTTTGCACCTTCCGCATGTTTTTATGTGTCAGTGTTTCGCTCAAGCAAGGTTATGATATTAATCATAGAATAGTCAAGACCTCCATGATCACACAGTCCAACCGTCCACCTACTACCAATATTTCTCAAGTAAATGTCTCTTGGTACATCTCAACAGTCCTTGAATAACTTCAGGGATGGTGACTCCAGCACCTCCCTGGGCAACACATTTCAGATCTTAACCGTTATTTTGTGGAATAAATTTTCCTAACATCCAACCTGACTTTTAAAGACAGACATAAAGAAGACATTGAGAACCTCAGCGATCGTGTTCCTTGCTGCATCCAGTAAAGGGTGGAGATTGTCCTTAGCCCTCCTCTTACTGTTAATGTATTTGTAAAAAGTTTTTTTTTTGTTCCTTTACCTCAGTGTCCAAATTGAGTTCAAGTGGGGCTTTTGTTTTTCTAATATTTCCCCTGCATATCCTAACAACTTCATTGTACACTCAAGTTCCTGTCCCTTCTTTCACAGTAGCTAGATTCTCTTTTTCTCCTGAAGCCTTAGGAAAAACATCCCATTCATCCAAGCCAGGTTTCTTCCCCATCGTCTCATCCTGCAGCACAGCGGGATAGCCTGTTCCTGCACCTTTAAGACTTCCTTATTGAGGAGTGACCAGTCTTTCTGGACCGTTTTACCATTCAGGACTAAATTCCAAAGGACTCTCCCTGCCAACATCCTGAACGTTCAAAGTCTGACCTCCAGAAGTCCAAGGTAGCAATTTTGCTGACCCCTCTCCTGGCTCCACCAAGAATGAAGAACTTTACCATTTGTGGTCACTATGTCCAAGACAGCTCCTGACATTCACATCTCTCCCCAGCCCTCTGTTTGTGAACAGCAGGTCTAGCAGGGCACATCCTCTGGTAGGCTCTCTTACCAGTTGTGTCAGGAAGTTATCTTCCATACACTCTAGAAACCTCCTTGACTGTTTTGTCTGCGCTGAGTGATGTTTCATCATCCCTATGAGCTTTTTGTATATGGCACTCCCTGTACAGTTCAACCATGTTTCCCTTATGATTTTGGGAAGGAAAAAAAAAAAAACAAAAAACATTTAGTAGTAAGGAAATAAACCTTGTCAAGAGGACACTATTTCAATGTGACACTGTATCTGCAGGAACATACTTTCCAGCTTGCTATTGAAATTCTATAATCTGAATAGGAGAGGTACAAATGAGTTGGAAGGAAAAACAAATCTTTTGAATTGCACTTCATTTTTCATTTCAGAATTATGATTGACTGTGATCCGTAACAGGCGGATCATTACCTCAAATTGTAATAAATTCTCAGCTGTCAAGTTAAAGCACTTATGTAGTAAAGCACAACTAAAACCTCTAGTCTGTGGCCATTCCATATTATACAGGATGTACTTGGATCAAAACATAATACAATCATTATATTTTTATACACAGGTGTGACTGCAGTTGAAGGTCACTAGGAACAAATGCCCAGTGTAATTTGTTCTCTGCTTTTCAGTTGAGTGTAAAGATTTGGACTCATTGACTGAACATTAGACCACAAGTCTGAAGTCAAGTGTACTCTGCAAAGTTGCCTTCACATCCAGTAGTCATAAGCAAAGTACCTCTGCTGTATTCCATACTCATATGAGACTGATCCAAATAAGCCCTGGTTTTATGCTTCTTACTGGAATACTGAAGTCCTGCAAGGGACTTCAATAGCATCTGTTTGCAATGTTTTTGACAGATTTCTACCAGACACAAAACATCTCTGAAAGTCTTGGTCCTATTTTTGGCCTTCCAGGTAAAAATATTACCCATGCAGCTTAAGTTTTCACACTGGTTCTGCACAGTGCTCAGCATATGGTTACTGTGTGAGTGAACTTGCATCAAGAGACACAATCCATTATTTTTGCCAGAAGATATTATAATCTTTTGTGTTAATGATTGTTACCACACAGTCTATGAATCAGTAGAAGTACGGGCTTGAGGGGTTTTTTGGTATCATAGACCATGAGTATCTATATCAGCATAACTGGACTAAAAATATGTTTTCAGAATTTTGGTTATTTAGACAAAATATTCTAACACTAAAATCTTTGCTCCATATTGTACACAGTATGTTTCCAATTTACGAAAACCCAAATTATCAGTACAAACAAAAATAGGAAAGGACTACAGAGACACGATTTATTTGAAGGTCTGCCACTGGGACCCAAGGGCAGTTGCTGAAGCTGACTGGCTGGAGGATGCCCTCAATAGCATTTACTTTGCAGAGGAATTGCATGCAGGCAGGGAGTCCATGAGGAGACATGCAGAGATCCACAAAAACAATGATCTCTGAGAATTACAGTCTCTTTCCAGGCTTCTCCAGCAATGGGCCACAAAGAGTGAAAGTTAAGGAAGAATCAGGATTTTGGTCACAAATTTTCTTTGCAGCACCCAGTACAAATGACTGGGATCAGGAAAGGCTTTTCAAAGCATGAACCTTTCCATTATCCCTCTGCAAAGCCATTCCATACCTCAGAGAGAACAGTATTATGAATGCTTTAGCTGACACAAGGATTAATTCTATCTTCTCCTTTTTCATCCTTATTTCCTTGAATAAAAGTTCTAGTTACTGGTGTATAAATCAAACACACAGGGAATATTAGTCCCATCCTTATAAAGAACAATTTACTGTGATTTGTTTGTCTGAAACTTCAGTGCATGATGGTTTGTTGCCTGTTCCTGTGCAAATGATACAGTAAATCACCCAACCAACCAGCAATTTTTCAGTGCTGTCTTTATATTTTACCTGCACAGGAGCAGGGATTTTTCACTCGCAATACCATTTTCAGCCCTGTATAGTGAGTCTGCAGAACAAGCACCTGACCCTGCATCTGCAGTGAGCTCTGCTGGACTCAGCTCTGCACTGGCTCTCCATTGTTGAAGACAAATGACTCCCCTGTGCAAGGACACAAAAGCCCACTGCACAGGCAGGAACTTCTCAAACAACTGTCAGGGCAGGAGGTGTTTGTCTTCACAATTTTCTCTTATAGTCACCAGCTTTATCTCATGGATATCTACCTCCAGAACCATCAACTTTCCCCTAGAATTTGCAGGATACTCCTCTGATCAATTTTGGGGGAAAAAAAAAAAGAAAAAAAAGGAAAAAAAAAGAAAGAAAAAAAAAGAAAAAAAAAAGAAAAAAAGGAAAAAAAGGAAAAAAAGGAAAAAAAAGAAAAAAAAAAAAAAAAAGAAAAAAAAGGAAAAAAAAGAAAAAAAAAGAAAAAAAAGAAAAAAAAAGAAAAAAAGAAAAAAAAGAAAAAAAAGAAAAAAAAGAAAAAGGACAGAGCTTGCCTGAGCTTCCAAGGTTCAGGCCCTCCTATATTTGCTTTAAGCTTGTACACATATAATGAAGGAGGTGAAGAACTACAGTAGTAATTTTGTTTTGTCCAGAGAAAGCATCCGTTACTACTTTATTCATCAATAAAATCTAAATAATTTTAAAATACAAGGAACTTCAAATTACTGAGGGTCTATTGCCTGAATGGTTGCATTTTTTTTCCTGCAACACTGGTAGCATAAGCAGCACTGGCAGAACAATCCCTATCTGAAATTATGTATTTGACTGATCTTTTGCCTTAAAAACAAATATACGTTACACTGTGCTACATTATTCAGTATTCAGTAACATAAATATATTAGTCTGCAAGACAGCATAATGTTTTCATCCTTTCTTTTTAAGCTTATATTCTTATACAGAAATAGAAAATCTGTATTCTCTATTTCACCACACTGTCACCTCTACTTATCCCTCCATCATGAGTCCATAATGAAATATCAAGTGTTTATTTCTCCTTTTAACACAGAATAAACTACACAATATGTTTCAGCTTTCTTGTGTAAAGTTATTTTAAGGGCTCATGAAAAGCCTACACACGCAAAAGCAACATTATTAAGGCATTTCATTGTGGATGCTGTAAAACTTCTAAGTGCCTGTTAAAGCCTAAGGACAAAATATAATGGTGGAGGAAGAGAAATACAAGAAGTATAAGAAATGCTAACTCTACTGACTGTTTGTCACCCTCATGGGTTCTGTTTTGTTCATCACTCAAGAGCACACTAGAAACTACCACAAGTAACCTTATTCAGTGCAGTAGCTTGCTAGACACCAGCCTACCTACAGTTTAAGTAACACTGACAAATACCCTCATACATGCATCCTTTCTTTTCCTCGCTTCCAAAATATATTACATTGACTACTGGGAAGGAGTGACACAGCAGAAGAAAAGCATTTGGAAGAATAAGCCAGGACAAGACACCAAGACAGAGGCACGATAACGTTCTCTAATAATTTTCATCACTGAAGCGTTTTGTCTGGAAGAAAGGAATTTTTTTTTTTTTTTTTTGCCTTTTTTTTTTTTTTTTTTGACAGTAGGTAGGAAATACGGCAAACAGTACTAGAACACAAACAAGGGGTGAAAAAGGATAGAATAACTCCATAGCATATTTCTAAAACATTTAATAAATAAAAGAAGTCATAGCTAATAGTCAGAAGACAAACTAGCAAAAAAGTGTTTGTAACCAGATGCTAGAATCATGCTTGTTGTCTCAAAATACCTTCAGAGACAGTGGGGTGGGCCTTGACTGGCAGGATCAGCAAAATATAGATGAATAAACAAAGAAATCAGTAAGGTCTAGAAATCAGAACTTGGGAGGACCTGCCCCATCATCATCGTTTGTTCAGAGGAAGGATCATGACTGATCCTTTCAATAGGTACTAACGATGCCAGACATTGTACAACTTCCACTGATCCTTTACAAACATGCCCTTTTAACTGTCAGTGTAGCTGAAGTTTACTGTTACTAGATCAGTTTCATCCTGCTCACTGAACTGTTGTAGCCAACAGATATTTCATTTCTGTAACATGCTACAACTTAACTGTTTTTTAAGGAGCAGCATCTGAAAGATGCAACGGCATCCTGCTTGTGGCACATGCAAAATTCTATCCTGATCTTTCAGGAATGCTTAAACAAAATACAAATAATGCTAAAATAACTAATAATAATGCTAATTAATAGCAGCCTTCTATTAACAGTACAACCCTCTGGACAAGTGCGTAACCCTTCTCAATGCCCTCAGTTCCATAACTACTACTCTGGAGTTGTTTGTTGCATAGAAGAATTAATACAAGATTGTTTCTTTACACAATATCCTTCTCAGGAGCATTGAATCCAGATTTGTTATCATGACCAAGTAACAAAAAATAGATTCAGTACTGGCATATAAGGAGTTCATTCTCAGAGTTAACCAATGGCAATCATAATCAGCATTAGAGAATCGCATTCAATTTGCAGCTGAGAAAAAGCTGTGTTCCATCATACCAAACCAAGAACAACATAACACCTTGCACAGCAGAAGGCAGTGCCATCACTAACAGCAAACAAGCTGCCGATCACTAATCCTACCACCTGCCCTACTGATTTTGACCTTTTACACTGCCAAAAACTGCTCCTGGAATGGTCTGTGATAGCACGCTGTCAGTTTTCAGATACTCCAGTTCATCAGCTCATACTACAGACCTGGGTAAGTGCAAGTGACAAAGCACTGCAGATGCAAGCAACAGCTGACATCTTGGCAAGCTTTACTGAAAAAGAAAAAAAAACACAAAGGTGTTTAGGTGACAGATACAGAGTTAAATTCAGTGAGACTTGGAGGTCTTAATAATTTCATAGACTTAGACCTTAGCACTTTGCCCTATTAAGGTTTATATATCTCATTTCCTTCAGCTCTTGACCTGCCGATCTACTTCTCATAACAGCAACACTTACTGTCAGTCCTTCTGATTTACTCTTGCTCATCTTGTAGCCTTGCAGTTTTCGCTTGTTAGCTGAAATAGTTGGGTCCTTTAATGTTTTGTTAAAAATCTTTTCTGTTCTCTAATCATCTTTTGTTTTTCACCTAAGAGTAAGCCTCAATTTATCAGGATCTATCTGGCAGCTATGTGTTTAGGAGTGAACACAATGTGCTGGTTGAGGTTATACCACAGCAATAGAAAGAAGAAATATAGCTACTCTGCTCTGAAGCATGCCACCTCTGAACATGAAACACTGAATCACTCTGGCCTTTTTTCCTGGCCTATTCTATTGCAAAATTACCTAAAGGTTCTTACCAGCATGATCCCTTTCTTCCAATTCCTCTTGCCACCAAGGCAAACTCTTTCAAAAGATTCCTGAAGTTTCCCATTGCATGTTTTAAAATCTCAATCAGTAACCTGAGTTTTTTTGATCCTGTGGATATGTAAATGTTTTCAGATTATGTATACTGTTATAAACCTATTAGTTGGAGTGGTGTTATGACAATTCAAACTAGCTGAGAATCTATTCTAAAATGCTGCAATAAGCACTCTTGATGTTAATCAAGATAAAGACGGCTATGAGATAAATCATTTCTCATGTGTTTTGCTGAAAACAAAGCTTAGCTCCAGTTACAGGAGCTCTGAATAACAAAGAGCTTGGAGTGAGGTTTCTCTTTTTCATCAATCCTTGCTCAAAGAAAAACAGAAAGTGTGTGTTTTTATGTACACATATACATACATATGTATTTTAATTGTCATGCTATTTTAGATCCTCCAAGCTGCAAGAATCCCACCCTGCACTTTACAAGTACTCATTGCTTATCAGTGCACGTCCATGCACAATCCACTAGGTATGGGTTACTGCATCTAATCTTTAGTGTTATATTAATCATATTCCCAGATAAACAAAACATGTAGAAAACTAATTACAATATTTGCTAACTTATACTCAGCTCATGCATTCTCCCAGGTGCATGCATTTCTCCTACTGTGTACTGTATTTATTAATTTGCTGTTTTTCTTTATTATAGGAACAAACATTACACAAATCAAAAGGAAATAAACATAGAATTTTAATCTTCACACCTTTTCAGATTTGATATTCCCAATGCAATAAGCCTTTGAAAGCACTGATTTTCAGCTAGTTTTCTCTGAATCATCATAGGCCCAGAACAGGGCCTTGTTATGGTCTCCTTGAATAATATTTTTGATAAAATTTAATATTGAAAGCCTGAAAACATCTCCTCCCTTTGATAATTCTGTGATCACACGTACCACTTCTCCTGCTTGTCTTAGTCAACATGGGACTATCAAAACAGACTGAGATTTGATAGTTCAGATATTTCCTCCAGACAGCCTTGGACACTCCCCTGGTTTTTTGGTTTTTTTTGTTTGTTTTTTTGCCTTAGGCTTTGTTGATGAATAAAACAACCTCTCATCCTTCTCTCCTTTTATTTATTTTTTAATTTATTGATTTCTCAGACACCAAGTACTGGTATTTGGGTATTAAAATATCCTTTGTTGTTAGGATATAGAAGTGGGATACAGAACACTTAAACAGAAAATGCTAAACTTCCACTGAAAATGCAGCATGATGTAAGAAAGATACAATGGACTTCAGGTTAGTCACTCTGTATTTTGTTCAGCATCTGCCTTGAAACAGATCCAAAATCATTTCATTTTTATGTACCCTAGATTCCTCTTTGTAAAAATTGGAGTAATAGTCTTCTATTATTCACAAGAAGTGAAGTTTTAGCACTGTAGTGCACAGTGACATATTTTACATTGATCTGATAATACCATGGAATTTTAAGGTGCTATAAATGTAGCCTTAAAGTTGTATCAAAATACCTTAATAAGAGGAACACATCCACCAAGTTTGCCTTCTTACAGGGTATTAAGCTCCCTATGGGAAGGAGAACAGGGAAAGGAGTGGAGCTATATGGTCATTGAAATCTAATTGTTATACAGGAACAGTTTCTCTAAAGTTGGCTTATCAAAATAACTCTTTCTTCCTTTCTGTGTTCAATGGCAGTGGTAAAGCTCCACTCATTCCCCCTAGTCAGAATAAAGCTTTAACCTGTAAAAGGTAAAAAAAATAAATAAATAAAATGTAATAAATAATCATAATTAATTAGTGTGCTGTACAACCCATGGAACAGAATTCATCCTTATTACAGTATCATATGTAGCAATTTAGGAGAAATATAGGATATAAAATCAGTATCTAGGGAGCGTCACTGAGCAATTTTAAGAAAGCCTAGGCTTTATCCAGTGATTACTCATATAGGAACACATCTAACTTTTACTGTTATGATTCACTTTACTGACTTTAGCACTACCTTAATCCTACCCACAAACCAGCTGAGTTCAATGAGATGTGAATCAGTCTGTATGAAAGTGTTACAACCAAAGCCCCACTCTGATGTCACTGGGGTACAATTTAGAGTGTGTTATTTTGCTCATTTCGAAAGCCGTGTCCATTTTTAAATCAATTTCATTTCCCCAGGTCCTTGCGTATTGCATTTTGAAAAAAAAAATAATGTACAAATAACATCAAAAGAGTATTAGTTCAACAAACTAAATTCTTAACAATTTTAAGTTAAAAGAAGAATCCATAAACTCAAATTTCCAAAGCAGTCAGAGTAAAGATAAATGAAATATTAAATGTACTCAAAACATCTTACATTTTGAAGCTATGACCATTTGATTCTAAGACAAACATCCCAAAATCAATACAACCTTCATGAATATATTAAACTGCCATTCCAATCCAATTTAATAAGCTCCCAGAACATTTTGCTCTAGATACCAAAGTCATTGCAGCAGTAACTCCACAGTAGTTTATCATATTTAGTAGATCTCTATCTGAAGTTTAGAGGTTGGGTTTAAAATACATAGACAATTCATGCTCTTATAAATATAAACTGCTAGAAATATAACATCACTTTCATTCTGATCTTCAAACCACCTAGTAAGTCTCAGGCTGCATACAGCCTTCTACACGTTGAATCATAGAACCATAGAATGACATGGGTTGAGAAAGACCTCTAATATCATCTAGTTTCAACCTCCCTGCTGTGGACAGGGTTTCCAACCACTAGAGCAGGCTGCCCAGAACCACATCCAGCCTTGCCTTGAATGCCTCTAGGGATGGGGCATCCACAGCCTCTCCAGGCATCCTGTTCCAGAGCATCGCCTCTCTCTGAGGGAAAAACATCCTCCTAATATCTAACCTAAATCTCCCGTCTTAATTTAAAACCATTCCCCCTTGTCCTATCGCTATCAACCCAAGTAAACAATCATTCCCCTCCTTCAAGTATTGGAAAACCATGATGAAATCTCCCTGGAGCCTTCTCTTCACTAAGCTAAACAAACCCAGTTCCTTCAACCTTCCCTCAGAGAAGGAAAGTGCAACTTACCTTTGTTTCTGGACCACAAGGCTAGTAGCAGAAGATTTGTACTGGTGGTCCACACCTTCAACAAGAAGCAAGAGGGAGGAAGTCACCTGACTACATTTCTCCAGCACAGAGATCCATCTATTCTTCAAGGTAGATGAAGGAGGAATCAATACCCTCTGTCATCTCACACCTGTGCTGTGCTATGGCAACCTTTTATCTGCCACACACGTGAATTCTCTATGCCTCTCATATCACAATAAAGCATAGCAGCCTTTTGTACATGAATGAAGGGATTGTTTTATTGCAGCTGCGTTCTTTGAGTTATGTCATTTGTTAACTGTTTCAAGCTATATGGGTAAAATTGCAGACTACTGGAATAGTGAGAGTTAAATAATGCTGACTATGACATTGGACAGCATCAGTCGTGTCCTGCAGCTGATTTGTGATCTCAAATCTATTCTAACCAACCTGTTAATTTTTTGGGTTCCTCCATTCCAGCCCAAACCTTCCTATTCCTTTCACCTATCTTCTGCCTGACATCAGATATGCAACCGTTTAAGATCAGCAGCCTGAAAAATCTCCAAGATCCTCAGGGATCTTCAAACCTGACCAAGCAGACAAGAACTTTGTCTGTTTGAGATCTTGCCATAATTGTTATGAATAATAACAATCATCTTAATATGGTTTATCAGATATTTCCTCCGTGCTTAATAGTAATTGGATTGTTTATCCTGTAAGGAACTCATATCTGGTTACAGGGAAGTCTCAGCCTCTTCCAGTCCAAATTATCTGACCACCAAATATCAAAATAAGCACTCTAATGTTGGATGAGACTGTAGTTCTAATAAAGCTGAAAACTTCTGTCAATGCATAGATCAGTGATGGCACTTTGTTCAAAGAATGATAGTACTTTTATAATAGTTTAGCAGCCTTTACTAGAACACAAACACCAATTACCTTATGTTATCTAATCTTTTCCTGACAGTTTTAAAATGTAGCTCTATATTTGCCTTTCTTTTTTTTTAGGCTTTTCTGAATTGGGTTACAAATTACCTGTCAAGAGAACCCATTGTGTATAGATTTATGTAACTCATTTTTCTGATATACGTTAAACATTTGTTTGTATGTTGTATAGCGTTGTCTTCTTTATATTTAAAAAATAGATGTTGCATTTCTTTTAGTGACTGTCTATCAAATAGAAATATGGAAGGTTTGTGTCAATCAAGCTCTCCATCCTGTGTATATTTCTTTATTGGTCTTTCAAAATTATGTTTCTTTTCAATGCTGTACTTTTTAATGAAGTAAGGCACAGTGTTGCCATCTCCAGTTATTCACATTCAGAGCTAATTTCAAAACACTTATTCCTTGACAGTTCAGAGATCCCATACAAAAGTATTTTGTATATATATCCAGATAATACGATCCATTAACTTTAGGAACAATATTTTCCTGATATCAGGTACATTCAACATGCAGCAAGAAATCTACAATGAGAGTACCAAATGCACCTTACAGTCATATTAAGGAGAGCAAAAACATTTTGGACCTCAGAGTGGAGGAGTACAATATGCTAATCAGTGGCACCAAGTCAACCCACCAGCTAAGGAAGGAGCAAGAACCACAGTTCCAGTTTTCTAGCTCCCTGTCCCATTTTATTTACCTTCAAGATGTTCAGATTCTTCTGAGGAGTCATTTCAGTATACAAGGTTTTAACCCTGGCCTGGTCATATCCAAGAGACAAGAAGAAACTCAAAACTTTTGCCTTCTCCCCCTGTACAAGTTGGTCTGAGTTAAGCCTTAAAAAGATATCTTCTTCAGCAAAGCAATGTAGAACTCATGCAGACCAGTTTTACGTGAGTTATCTCATTTGAAAATAAACAGCAATCTCCTTCAGCAGAGAGTACCTCACGTCATAATTTAATCTATGCTAGGCCTGCTGCTAGCTTCTACATCTCTAATTTAAAGCAAGTCTGTATGTTTCTCTGCTGCATCGTAATTTCTTCCATAGCTGTGAGGTGAAAATCCTGGAAGCAATAGCTATACTCAGGATTAAGAACTTGAACACCCCAAATGGTGCAAGCACTAAGTCATCTCTCACTGATGAGAAGTTGCATGTCATCTGTGCAGCAGAAACTATCAGTCTTACCTACACCAGAGTGTACAGTTGAAAGCTATCAAGGATTCAGAAAGCAATATTTTTAGTGACTTATTTTGATACTTTCAAAACTCAGTATTTTATATTGCTGTTGAAGAGGAAAGTTGTCTTATAAATATCCATCATTATTATCTGTTCACTGAGAATAACCATGGCCACAACCTCCATTTAACACAGTCAAAAAAACTCTTCTACATAACAAATTTTTCTCACACTCCTGTGTGAAACAAAAGCTCTCTGCAGCATTATTTTGCAATTCAGGTTACAGTTCTCCAATTCCGTGGAGAGAATGAGTGGCATCTAAAACAGAGGAGATCATCAAATCTGGGATTTTCTGAAATCATATGCTGCCAAAATATGCAAATCCCTCATACAGTGGGTTCCTTTTGCCAGCTAATCAAGGTGTCCCATTTGCTGGAAGGTCAAAGGCTTCAGGTGATGCTATAGGCAGCTACGCTGCAGTTGTCTGATAATTTGAGATGTTTGAGATGAGTGTAGGGAGATTCCAAAAAAGCACACTTGTACAGATGAGCGCAAAGAGTGGATAGTAAATTCATATGCTTTTGTAAGTTGGACAGCTGATAATGTTGGCATAAAGCCACAACCAACTTTGGATTTACTGCACAGATCTGAATTAAAGATGGTAAGATCATATTTTCCTGTAAAAAATAAAAAGTAAATCCTTGCAGAAAGCAGTATAAATCAAAATAATATGAAGAATATATAGATCCACCAGGTGTGTTGCAAGACTGCACACATAGTGGTTACACACTTGGTAGTAGTGTTCTCCAGAAGTAGCTTGGATTTCAGTATTTCAGTATCTCACACGAGTTTGGGACACTCAGCCTCTCTGCAAAATATATGCAATGTATCATGGCACAGTTCCTCAGGAGTTTTGCTCTACTTTCTTCTCTATCTACTCCTACAGCACAACCGAAACACAAAAATGCTAACACTGAAAGCTAGGGATTAATTCCTGCATTTACATTTCTCAACACTATTATTGTAACCTTAATGACTTCTGTTGACACAATTCTAGACAATTCTACCGACAATTTAAAGACATTATTTATGTTTTTTATGCTCTGCATAATCTTGATAGTGCTCTAATACTCCTAAGTCTTGCCTTAGCCTTTGTATTTGCCTTGACAAGAGGTAAGGTCCCAGCTGAATTTCATGATGTCTATCAACCTAACCTATCCTTGTAAGAAACAGAATCATAGGAACATAGAATAATTTGAGTTGGAAGATACCTTTAAAGGTGTCCAACCCCTCTGCAATGACTAGGGACACATCCAGCTAGATCAGAGTGCTCAGAACCCTGTCCAGCCTGAACTTGAATGTCTCTCAGGAAGGATCTTTGGCTATTCTGACTGTCTGATATTAGTGTTATAACAGAGAACATGAAAAATTGGGTGCAGTGAAATATTGTCCATATCCATGGTACCAAAACCTTCTTTTTTTTCCTAGGAGAAAGACTGATTGGCTTCAAAGGCACTTGGGTAGTTGTATTAAAATGGTCAGCCTAGATGCTGTTGTTATAATAAGGGCCATGAAGATGATTAGAAGGCTGGAGCACCTCCGCTATGAAGAAAGGTTGTAAGAGTTTGGCTTGTTTAGCTCAGAGAAGAGAAGACCAACATTTTACATGGTCTACTAGTGATAGGACAAGGGGAATCACTTCAAACTATAAGAGAGGAAATTTAGATTAGATATTTGGAAGAAATTCTTTATTCCAAGGGCAGTAAATCCCTCACACAAGCTGCCCAGAGAAGCTGTGTGTGCCCATCCCTGAAGGTGCTCAAGGCCAGGGTGGATGGGGCATTGGGCAAACTGAGCTGGTGAGGGGCAACCAAACCATGGCAAGGAATTAGAGAAGAATGGGCTTTAAGGTCTCTCCCAACCCAAACCCTTCTATGATTCTGTGATTTTTTGAGTCTATGATTCTATGACTCTATGATTCTACAAAATGGCCACCAAATTTCTGCTGTTGATGCAGGCTGCATAGTACCCTTGACTCCACCACCTTTCTCCAGCAACCACTGACCACTGTAGTGAACTTGCTAAGAATTTCACACCAGAGTGACTCAGAGCAGTCATCTGCTGCAGGGAGTTCCTAACACAGTTAGAAGCTGTGAAGATGGACAAAAGTAAACAATTGGATGCTTGCCAAAATC
The DNA here is from genome assembly GCA_013399175.1 of Odontophorus gujanensis. Lineage (NCBI taxonomy): Eukaryota > Metazoa > Chordata > Aves > Galliformes > Odontophoridae > Odontophorus > Odontophorus gujanensis. The sequence goes on from VXAB01011680.1 coordinate 153,378, forward strand.
CCCATAGTGCTTCTGGCAGTCTCTGTTTAGCTGATGCATACTTGGCAGATTTTCCTGAGACTCTTCCATTAAGACCTTTCACAATTTGAGAATCTCTGCTATATCAGCACAAAGTCCTCACTCATCTACTAAGAAACACACCCTGGTTCCTCAAGTAAATGCCTATGAGACCAAATATGTCTGCTCCCTATTGCACCCTCATGAGCACTTATATCTTTTCTTAGGTGTGATGTTCAGTGTTGTTTATAGTGCCCTAGGTGCAGTCTAAGTACTTTATATACAATAATGCTATCTTCTCTGATTTATATTGTATTTCTAGCAATTCAGTTCCCCTTTTCCAATAAAGAAACACAGTAGGCTGAAGGCCATGGGGAATATCTCCTTAATAACTCCCCAAATTTATTTAGAACTCCTAGTAACACAATGCAGTGACATTCTATTTGTTACCTCGTCGGATTCTTTGCTATTCTACATTGTCTCTTAGAAAAAGGTATTTAAATGATTTAAGCCCTCTGTGCTGAGCTTCACTGTTCTTCATTATTTGCTGTATTTCCTACATTAGTATCATATCCACACCTGAAAATTCAACTCTCAATCGCATTAGGCAAACCATTAAAAATAACAGAAAGCTGAGGTGGGTACATTGATTCTAGTGAACCTTTATGCTTTCTATTTACAGTAAATCAGTCCCATCCTTTTCTACTCAGGACTTTTATTTTGTTGAGCAAATGTTCTTTCTTCTTCCAAGACTTACACATTACAAGAATTTTTTCTGTTCTTGCCCCTGGCAATATTTTTTCTCTATAGCAGACATTGTTTATTCTCTGCTGCAAGATAGAGGCAATGGCTTGTGCAATATTCATCAAAATGTGTATTTGGAACATGCAATAGCCACTTTGTGATACTGGAGCAGAGGTGCTTTTAATCCATCTATCTAAATACAGATTTAAGAGACTTGATACAGCTACAGAATATTTTGCATAACACTATTAAACATTTAAAATGATTTATACTCAAAAATTGAGGTAGAATATTAACCAGAGCTGAAAAAGTAGATTTCAAAAACAAAACCTCAAACTTAAATGCAAAATGGTTTTGTAGCAAGCAAGGTAGTAAAGCAGGGAAGACTGGAGGCAGTGAGATTCCCATAAAATGGCTTTTTTTCAGTTGATGTCACCATTCATCATAACCAAGGTGCTCAAACTTCTAAGACAGGAAGTTTCAAATCGCCATGATGGCACACAACATTTTCATAAACCTGAGAGGACTTGCATCTTAACAGACATATGAGTCAAGAAATTGGCTGACAACATTTCCACCTGCTAATATGACATTGAGATTAGAACTTCCCTAGTAAAACAATAAAAACTCACTTGTTAACCTATAATGTGCTGTACTCAGTTAAGCAGGACTACAATTATGGATGTGACTGCTCATGATACCTGAAGAACAAAACATTCCACTTCAGAACAGGCTACTCATCATTTGCTCCCAGTGCCAAAGACGATGCCTTTAATCTTCAAAACAACTTAAAATCAAGCCCAATTACATTAAAAATGAAATTCATTTCTTAGAAACACTACAACATTTACACTCCCCAGGAAATGAGGCAGATCAGAGTACCCATGATGAACTCTGTGAGAGCCAGCCAGCCCCACCGCATGACAAGTTTTGAGTGGAAATGAAACATATCTGGTGTGCTTTGCTTTAGCAGCTGTTACAGAACATTTCCCCTCAGGAAAGACATTTCCACAAATATAATTTGTAGCAGAAAAAAAAATCCCAGAACTCTCTTTCTCTTCCACAACCAAAAAGGAAATTGATCAAATTTAATACAGAATTTGATCCCAAATAGTTTTTACAGAGAAAGGCAGCAACAAAGAACTTATGTGCACAGAGTCATAGAAATAAGGCTGAAAGGGACCCTGGCAAGTCTCTAAAACAGATTATGATTATCTATTTATTTTGTATTACATTCTTCCTGCCACTGAGTTTATGTTGAAGTTAATTAGATGCCATCTCATGGTGAATGGAAGCAGGAAGGAACATTTTTCTAAAATTTTAGTCCGCAGGAACTTGATTTTTTTTACTTTTTGATACACCTTTGTTGGACCATAGATCCTTACAGGGCCTATATTTTTTAAAGAATTCTACAGTGAACATGCCTGTATTTGAGGAACACATACTTTAGTGTGTAATGCCATGTACTCCATCTCAGTCATTATTGAGGCAGAGAGAAATAGTCTTTCTTTGGAGACTTCCTTGTAAAATTCCATTCCTAACCCTTTCAATGACATATTTGACAGGTTTCACATAACTTGAAAGCAACAGTCTAGATAGTCCTTTTGAGGCATGAATCAGTAACTTGGAAAATTGTGATTCAGTATGGCATAAAAAATGCTTCAGTGAGCAGCAGGAGCAGTATCGATCACCAAAGAATATCCTGCTTTCAGAGTACTGCAAGAAGTGACCATTCTGGAGGAAAGGGAGCTAGGCAACCATGTCCTTGACTAAGGAATGATATCTTGCAGGTTCTAAATGTGGTACCTATAGCCTGGGTTTTGGTAACTGTCTCCATCAGCAGACATGGACAAGGTAAGCCATGAGCTAGGCTCTAGGTTGTTCCTACACCCATGTGGGTCATAATCATTCTGCCTAGTGTCTAAATGCCAGTGGGATTTTTGCTGATGAGCACATCATTATGTGACCAGGCAGTGATCACCAGTGTGTGACCTCCAGTCACACAATAAGCTGCAGAGATTTCTCTAGGTATACTGTACATCCATACGGCAATCCTCTGAGGCTTACACACCAATGTATACACACAAAACGTGGAAATTTCTGTAGCAAGCAGAGACTAAATTAGCAGGACATCATTTCAACACAGCATGGATTGAATGTTGACTTCTTCAGGCCCACACAAAAGCCCTAAACACAAGCTAAATGTTTTTATATTCTTGGAGTAATTTAAATTTATTCCATCCAGATATGACTATTCTGTTTCACTACACAAGTGAAGGCATAAAAATGTTACTTTGTCCACAAGACTCTTCTATTACAGTTTCATTCCAATAAAAGCTACATCATATGATCCAAAAGATTTGCCACATTACCTCTGGCTTTCACAGCCGGTGGAAAATATATTCCTGCTTCACACATTAAATATTTGCAGCTGCAGTCAAAAATGTTTTTAGTCCTGAATTAAACTGTACTGACACTCATGGTGTGAAAGACTTTACAATTTATTATTTAGATATGAGGTATTTTATGTGAATGTAAAATAAGCTTCAGATCTGAATTCATCTCAAGATGGGTAGCATTTTGATCTCTACTGAAGCATGGAAAAAATAAATAAATAAATAAAGCCAAACCATAGCTTCAAGTAAGAATCAAACACTGACAAAAACAAAAGATTGAAAATGAGCATGCAAGTCCATGGCATGCAAGTCCGAACTGAGTAGTATGTAGATAAAAGCTTCTAGACTGCCTCAAAACCAAACAACCGTATTTCTTCTCAATAAATAAAAATTTAAAACAAAATCACATCTATATAGGAGCCTAAAAGCGCTTTGCAGTGTAAGATATCCTACGAGAAACAGATGAAAACTTATCAAGAGATAACACTTATCTTTTATTTTAAGAGATGCCACATCCAATTAACCTCAATATGTCTAGCACAAACTCCCCCCCAGTGTGAGAGCAGATGTTTTGAAGTGGTCACCTTGGAGATTGCTAGATTTCTGAAAGCGCCTATAGGAGAACAAGTCCCTGTGACTTTGGATGAAAGCATAAACTGACTTTTGTGTACTCCTACTGCAAACCTGTAGGACTGCAATTTATCATAGCGAAAATACTAAGGATTTATTCTTTCCAGGCTTTACAGACACCTGTATTGTTTGCTCTGAACTCCCATCTGACCAGAGATCACATTTGACACAGAGGCTTCAGCTTCAATAAATAATGATTTAAAGTTCATAAGGAGTAAAATTAGATTTTCTCTAACATGACACATTTTTCTGTTTTATTTCAAACAGCACAACCTACCCCTTTGATATTCAGTGCTTAAGTTCATTCAGCCTAAATTCAATTGAAGTTACAATCATATAATTGTTCCTATTGGAAGGGACCCTTACAGGTCATCTAGTCCAACTCCTCTGCAGGAGGAACAGGGACACATACATCTAGATCAGGTCCTCAGAGCCCTGTCCAGCCTGACCTTGAGTGTCTTCAGGAATGGGTCATCCACCAAAATCTGTTTCCCCCTCATAATAAAAAAAAAAAATCCAGTCTAAATCTCCTCTATTTTAGTTTGACACCATTTTGCCTTATCATATCCAAGTGTTCCAGTACTTCACTTTCACATGGATACACAACTACAATACACTTCTGTCAGTAAGTGAGTACAGAGTAATGCTCTGTGGATAATATTTAGGCCTGGGAAATCTACATCAGTTTGTGCTGAGGGCCATAATAGGATGATGACCCCACTGACCCCGCTAATGTTGATTTGTTTTCTGAGAAATGTTCTGATAGAAAAATGACTGATCTGGTGTTTCACAAGGGAAATGCCTGTTAATCCATTTTCCTTTTTTATGGAACTTTCTCATTCTGTCTATTTTGGAAAATGAATGTCATTAAGAATGGAAGGGAGACAGATAGTACTATTAATGAGAAGGCAAATGCCATATACAATGCATGGAGAAAAACCAACTCAGAGGATGTCATTTATAAACATTAGGGAAATAATTCAGCACAAGAATAATATTTGTGAAAAAATGTATCTGGCCAAACAGACGGGAAAAGTAAGTTACTTTCATGTGCTGACTTACAAAAAAGGAGCAGAGAAACTGCTGCATTCTGCTTTGTCTTTTATAAAATTCTCCCTGTTCATATTTATTCACATACCTATGGAGAGAGATATGGACTCTCACAGGAGCATGATTTTTAGAAGATTTTGATAACTCCTATTTAGCTCACAGGATTGTGCATATCCAGCACCAACTGGACCAAGAGTCAAGATTTTAAGCCTAAAAAATCCACTAGGAGGTCTCTTTTGCAATTAATACACAATTGCATTTCATATCCTACCTGGGTTCTGTGAAGCAGCAGAAGGTGGTGGTCTCTTTCCTGAAAACTTTCCCTCAGCCACCAACTCTATTGGCCATGATGTATGGAAAAGAAGATACTCAAGAGCAAGAGATCATGAGAGGAGGAGGAGAGATAATACTCTGCATCCCTGAGGAGAACTAGCCAGGCAGACAAATGTCAGTTTTTTAATAACAAATAAAAACGAAGTGACTTGAGTTCATTTGTTTGCTTTTCCTTCTCCTATGTATTCGGAAGACAAGAATACAATTACATCCTTTTAAGCACTTAGAAGTGTCTTTTCATTAAAATAGAGAGCAGATAGACTATAGCAATACTAAAAGCAAGTGCCATTGACTTAAAAAGATATGATTTCCAACAATGCCGCTGTCCTTAACCACTGATTGCCCTGGAAGGTTTTGGTGTGACCAGGCTCATATTCCACTGACAGTCAGCAGCCTGTGTGGAAGGTGTCAACTCAGTAATAAACCAAGTGTCCTGGGACCACGCTGTCAATCAGCTGGTGCAAGATTCCAGGGCACCAACTTTGTCTTTACCTCCATTTCAAGCATCTAAATCTGTGGTCCATATGTGGACATTCTAAGTGAAGAATAGTTTCAGTGGCAGGAACTATGTATCTATGAAGAGAAGTCCCAGGTGAGACCTCATTAGGATCTTCCAGTATTTAAAAGGAGCTTACAAGCAGGGTGGGGACTGACTTTTTACACAGGTAGATAGTGATAAGACAAGAAGAATTGGACTTGAACTGAAAGAGGGGAAATATAGGTTAGATGTTAGAAATAAATTCTTCACTCAGAAGATGGTGAATCACTGGAACAACCTGCCCAGAGAAGCCGTGGCTTATCCATCCCTGAAGCAGTTCAGTGACAGGCTTGGTGGGCTCCTGGGCAGTCTGATCTAGTGTTTGGTAGAAAGGATAGGAAAGATAGGGAAAGGGAAAGGGAAAGGGAAAGGGAAAGGGAAAGGGAAAGGGAAAGGGAATATTCTATCATGCAACCAAGATGGATATTGGCACCACAAACAAAGCAAGATAAAGAAATTTGGTAAACTTCTGATATGGAGACAGACAAGAAGCAAAACTGGACTCTTGACCCTGTTATGTACATACAATTCACATGCAAACTTGATTTTTATGTTTGCTAATAACATCCTGGGCTGCATTAAGCAGAACATTACCAGTAGGTTGAAGAGGGTGATCTTTTCCTACTGCTCAGCCCTGCTGAGACACATCCAGAGTGTTATATCCAGTGCTGGGCTCCCCAGTACAAGAGAGATGGGGACATAATGGCATATGAGGAAAGGCTGAGAGAGCTGGGCCTGTACAGATTGGGCAAGAGAATATGGCTCAGGGACAGCCTTATTCATGATGGGGTCAGAAAAGATAGAGCCAAATTCATCTCAGTGATACCCAGTAACAGAACAAAAGAACATGTACATGAACCAAATTACACTAAGTTTACAATTAAATGTAAGAGAAAGAAGTTTTTCACTGTGAGGGTGGCCAGGCAGTAGAACAGGCTCCCTAGAGGGGTTGTAGAATCTCCACTGCTGAAGATATTCAAAACCTGTCTGGATAAAACCTGCGAAACTCACTTCGAGAACTTCACATAATTTAGGCAAAGTGACAGTGACAACAATTAAATATGCATTTGTATAACAAGGTTATATTTTGTCTGGAACTCTTGTAGGATTGGAGAAAAGGTGCTCACAGATTCCCTCATATGCAATGCCTATGTAAGGTTTCAGGGGCGCCATGGTGTTGTGACTTGCAGCACAGTCAGTTGGGTAAATGTTTCTGAAGCATTTTATCTGTATGACTGCTTTTTGGGAAATCATGGCAACAGGCAGATCTTACCTTTGTTCGTGGACACCAATCCAAACCATTTACTCCCCAGAACTGGTTAACCCTGGCGACCTATTTGAGCAGGGATTGGAATAGATGATCTCCAAAGGTGCCTTCCCACCTCAGCTGCTCTGTGATTCAGGGGTTCTGTGCAAAATAAAAGCAGCCATGAAAGCAGGAACCAAAACCCAGGTGGATGATTAAAGCTACATAACTTCCAATTCAAGCAAGGTGGCACCAGGAGGGTTAACAAGTGCAAGAAATTTCATAAAAGAATCTGAAAACATCCTTCCTCCTACCCTGCATAAGATCCAGACAAAATATGGCCTTGGTATTTTTCCACAATACATATTTAACTGCTGTCACTGTTATTTTGCCTAAATTATGTGAAGTTCTCAGCCCCTGGCTCTTTATGCAAATCTTATGTTGCAGGGCAAGAATAGCCAACTATGTCTTTCTGTCTGATACTGCTGCTATGAAAACAGATGCAATCTTTGGCACATGAGCAGGGGGTACAGCAAAGTAAAGAGAGATTATTACTATGACATATAGAATTAATGAGACCTTGTCTGGAAACCTTGCCGATGCTCATACTTTGTAAAAAAGAGAAAGAACTCTAGTTTCAAAGCCTCATTTAAGTACAAGAAACGAACGACACTTCATTCATTTAATTTCTCAAAATATAGATTAGATTACACCTTCACTTGGCCACAGCCTACACACAAGAGATGGAAAAAGATTTCGAAGATAAGAAGATTAGATGAAAGTATATGGAAATCAATTATCTGAAAGCTGAACCTAAACAAACTGGGGGAAAGAAATGAGGTGTCAAACACTGGATGACAATATGCAGACTGTGTAACAATTTAATGACTGACATAATGGATTTTCCATCATCTGAATTTAGTACATCTCTACTGGATGACAATAGAGTTACCAAATATATCCAACTAAGGTGATTGCTTTAAGGATGTGAGCTGACAGACTGCATCGATGCCAGTTTTTAACATTTGATTGACAAATCTGATTCTGAATATGAGATGCTGTCTGTCTGAGTGATAGTAATTATCTTATCATTAATTACTCTGTCATTAATAAGCCTCTAGTGATTGGTTTATATTCAAGATGTTTTTGCACGATTAGTAACTGTTCTGTAAATAAGTAAAGCATCCTCTATATTAATGTGAATAATGATGAAAACTGTTGTATTCTCTCTGCAGATTTTTGGTTTATTTCCTATCCTCTTTGTTTTATATTATGACTAAGAAATGGAGACAAAGTTAATAGTTAAGCGTATAATGTCCCAAAATGACAATTACAAAGCTCTACTACTAGTAAGATAAATGAAGAATAACCTTATCCAGCAAAATTAATACATCCATGCTAATAAATAGATAGCAGTGTGCTCAAACTGTCATCTCTGAAAGGCTGTGGAGATCAGAACTGGCCTCTGACAAGTGAAGAAAGGTAAATATGTCACCCACTTCAAGAGAGGCCAAGGAGAAGATCCAGGGAATTTAATATTGATCATTACTTCAGTCCCAGATGAATTCATGGGTGCTCACAGTAGTGCAAGGCAGGAAGATGAGAGGCAGTGGGCACAAAGAAAAACAGTTGAGTCTGGCTGTAAAGATAAAATTCTTCCCCATGAGGACAGTCAGGCAGTGTGGCACAGCATGGCTGAGAAGGTGTGCAGTCTCCATCTTTGGGGGTTTTCAAGACTTAACTGACTTGCCTGGTGAACAGGTCAGACTCCATTGCCTCTCTTTTGACTTTATTCTCCTGAGGTCCTTTCCAACATGAATTATCCTCTGTTTCTGTAATTTTAAGGGTTATTCTGCACTGATTTCTCAAAAGTGTAATTGGCTATCCAAAGAATCAAGGATAGATTTTAAAATAGGAGATTAAGTAAGGTGAACTTGGAGAGCTACACATTAAAATGATACTGGGAATAATATGAGCTTGTTAGAGGGTATTGCACATAATTAATCAGATGGGAATTGTTTAAAACAAATATGAGGGAATTAAAGAGGACTGTGTTATTAGTAAAGTCTTGGGAAATGTTTTCTCCTGATGCTTCCTGAATGGCTGGTATGGTGAAAGGCTGGGTTTGAATCACAGGAAATGAATAAAACAGTGTGATGTCTGTCACCACATCAAACGCATTTGGTGGCTGCTCCTTTCCATCCAAGTGTCTGCAAATATTTCCCTTTCCTCTCTACATCAGTTTATTTTCAAGCTCAACAAAGGTTCATGAGAATTTCCACAAAGGTAGAATCAGGAAGAATTCCCCTCAGGAATTTTAACAGGTCATATCAGAGATGCTATCTTGCCTCAGTTTCTTTCAGGTCTGAATTTCAAAACCTGTTGAAACGTTCCATCTACCTGGATTTCTGCAAAGTCTTTAACACGGTCCCTCATCACATCCATCTCTTTAAATTGGAGAGGCATGTCTTTGAAAGCTGGATTGTTTGATGGATTAAGAACTGGCTGGCTGGTTACAGCCAAAGGGTTGTGATCAACAGTTCTATGTCTGTGTGGAGGTTGGTCACAAGTGGTATCCCCTAAGGGTCAGTCTTGGGACCAGTACTCTTCAACATCTTTATCAATGACATAGACAACGGAATTGAGTGCACCCTCAGCAAGTTTGCAGATGCCACCAAGCTGAGTGATGCAGTTGATATACTGGAGGGAAGAGAAGCCATCCAGAGGTACCTGGGCAGGCTGGAGAAGTGGGACCATGTGTATCTAATGAGGTTCAACAAGGCCAAGTGCAAGGTGTTGCACTTGGGCTAGGTCAGTCCCAGATATTTATACAGACTGGGGGAAGAATGCCTGGAAAACAGCACTGCGGAGAAGGACTTGGGGATTCTGTTGGACGAGAAGCTGGACATGAATCAGCAATGCGGGCTTACAGCCGAGAGGCCAACTGTATCCTGGGCTGCATGAAAAAAGGGGTGGACAGCAGGGAGAGGGAGGTGATTGTCCCCTTCTACTCAGCTCTTGTGAGACCCTATCAGGAGTACTGCATCCAGGCCTGGGCCCCCAGCACAAGAAAGATGCACAGCACTTGGAATGGGTCCAGAGGAGGGCCACTAAAATGGTTAGAGGGCTGGAGCACCTCTCCTGTGAGGAAAGGATGAAGGAACTGGGCTTGTTTAGATTGGAGAAGAGAAGGTTCTGGGAAGACCTCATGGTGGCCTTCCAGTACTTGAAGGGAGGATATGAACAGGAGGGGGAACAACTCTTTTCATAGGCTGATAGTGATAGGACAAGGGAGAATGGTTTTAAACCAAGACAGGGGAGATTTAGGTTAGATGTTAGAAGGAAGGTTTTCACTCAGAGTGGTGATGCACTGGAAAGGTAGGCTGTGGGTGACCCACCCCTGGAGGCATTCAAAGCAAGGCTGGATGTGGTTCCGAACACCCTGGTCTAGTGGTTGACGACCCTGCTCAAGGAAGGTGGGTTGAAACTAGATCATCTTTGAAGTTCTTTTCAAACCATGCCATTCTATGACTCTATGATCTTATTTGGGATAGTGTTAATTGTAACATAGAAGTCCTTACTTCACTCTTGATGAATGCTCAGCACTAAATACCTGCCTTGTCTATGATTATGTGAAAGCAGTAGTGAAGAGACAACGAGTTTTCAGAGTTATATCACATCTTCACTCCATTTCTGCAGCTCCGTTCCCAGAGAGCTAGTTATTGTCCAGCAGAAGTGGATGTGGCATCACCAACCCCTGAAAGTGGCCCTAATAACAGGATGTAAATTCCCAATTGTGCTAAACTACAATTTACTATAATGCTGGTGCATCCAGGATCCCAGACCCTACTCAGACCTCTAGGAACACACACTTAGTAGCAAGCCCAAGTTGTCATTTTCAGATACTTAGATCAGGATGTAGCAGAAGTGCATAATAAATCTTTTCTACACACATCCTATTTTTCTTCCTGAAGAGAAGAACAGTGAAGGTAGATGCAGTTTTTGCTCAAGTCACATCTTGCAACAGGGGCTGCATATGGCGTGACGTAAATGTGTGCAATTGCACCTGGGACACAGCACGTGTTTCAAGGTTCCTCAGTGCAGCACATGAGCTGCCCTAGTTCTATCCAGTCAGTTTGGCATGGAGTTCAAACAGAAATAAAAGGCAAATGCCAAGTCTTATTCATTCCAGCAAGAATAAAGCCAAAACTGAAAATGTTATACTTTAGAAATAAGACTATGAAAAGAAAATAATTGCATTAACACACGACTGACTCACTGACTCTTAAAATTTCTTTTCTATCACTCTGTCAACCATACAGACTTGGAATGATTCCCTTTTCTATCTCTCCTCATAACACATAATGACCAGGAATTGAGCAGCAGGATTTAAGCGTGTGTGGATGTGGCTCCAGTGTGCAACACATAATCCTTACTATCCCCATTTTCACTGTCTTATTGCAGCTTGGAATAGCAGAGGGTTGTGGTATGGAAAGAAATCATTGTAGTTTTCCTCCATCTTACAATTTAATAAGACCCTCTATAATATCCCTATGCCTGCTGAGTGTGCACACACGGGTGCACCTGGGGAGAGCTTTTCAAATGGACAGTGGAGAGGTGGCTCTTCAGGAGAACACTTCAGTGTAATTTAAAAGTATATGATTGCTTTGGTAAGATTGCCTAACTCTCTCAGTTTTAGGTTAGCTCTGCTGCTAAATTAGAATCTTGTATTTTCTCAAGAATTGAAGTTCTGAACTAATTTGTAGGAACATTTCAGTATGTAACACTGTGTTTAAGAAGTATGTATCTTACAAATATTATTTGCTTCCATGTCTTTATAACGTCATTTTGATCTTGGTGTACACTATGCTGCTCCCACTACACCCCCTACTCCAAAAAAAAAAAAAAAAATGGTAAGCAGCTGAGCCATAGCTGCATGGTTCAGATCATTCTGTCATTTTCCATTGCTTCACAAGTAAAAGTTTATCAAGAAAATGCAGACAATGCAGAATTTTAGAATTGATTGCCTATCACAGTGTAGGTTGCCTTTGTTCAGTGTGTTGCACAACAAAACCAAAAGCCTTCCTTCAATGAAGGCAAGAGATGTATCACATCAGTATGATTTGTGTAGTTACTTCTTACCATTTTCTAGAACATAGATACACTCTGAGAATTTATAATACGTTGAAATCAAATAAATCAACAAGCAGAAATAGTGCAAATGATTTCTACTTTGGTTTTGGATAAAATGCATTTTAGAAACTGTTTAGAAACCAGAGAGAAGCCTGTAATTAAGGAACAAACAGAACAAGTGCACTGAATTTAATCTTGCTGATATCAAAACAGATGAAAGTGCATTATGCATTGCTGTTGTTTAGAAATGTAAAGTGTGGCTTTTTATAAACTAAAGGGAAAGCTGTTAAATCCTGTGTTGAACCTGCAAAAAATAATAAGCAGAATCCAGTTAAAAGAATAATTGAAAAATACTCAAAGTTGAATTGTCAAATATCCTTCAAGCAAAGGCTTTTTAAAAATACATTCTCCAGTTATTTAGAATAAACATGCTCAGAAATGATGGGGACAAAAGAAGGAAATGATCATAAAATCATGAAGGTTGGAAAAACCTCTAAGATCACCTAGTCCAACCAGCAGCCCACCCCCACCATGCCCACACACAACGTCCCTCAGTCCCACATCTCCACAATTCTTGAACACCTCTGGGGTCAGTGACTGCACCCCCTCCCTCAGCAGTCTGTGCCAGTGCCTCACCACTCTTTCTGAGAAGAAATTTTTTCCTATTATCTAACCTGTGTACTTGGTCTAAAGAGCTGCCTTTATTTGGCCTGATCAATGAAAGAGAGGGAAAGGCAATCAGAAAATCTTGGGAAGTTTGGGCAACAGGAAAAAGCTTAGGAGAGTAGGCAGGGCAGCCCATGGGTAAGGCGGCAAAAAACCAGCATGCTAAATATTATTCTAGTGCAAAGTCCAGCAACACTTTTGTAGATGGGTTTATTGACCTTCCATTAGTCCCACAGGCACCATGAAGCGTGGGCCAGATTTGTCTGTCAAAATGAAACAAACACACTCCATGTTTGGACTCTTCATGGTCATCTTTCATCAGTCTGCTGAAAAAAAAAAAAAAAAAAAAGGAACTTAATAATCACACAGTTAAATTAAATAAGAACAGAATCACAACTTAACAAAAAAAAATTTTCTGTTCACATTGGAATGGCAGTCATATTTTGCTTTATTCAGCTCACTACCATAACACTTCAGCTTGACAAACTCTGCAGCTCTGTAAGAGTCAGTGGAGTTACACTGCAGTCAAACTGGAAAGACACAAAGGAGACCTCAGCTCTTTTTTACTGACTGCTCTAGGAACTTAAAATAACTATTAAAAAAAAAAAAAACCTCTCTCCTTTGCAAGTATGAACTGTTGCCAGGCAAAAAAAAAAAAAAAAAGTTACAAGAAACTGATTTTTAAATTGAGTTACTTCTGTCAAATCTACGAGCAATTCAACAAGAAATGCATTCAGATCACACTAGCCCTGAATGTTCTTACCCAAGTCCCTATCCTGCACAATCTTCATTAGTATGATAACACCTTTTCTTCTATTCTGGGTAAAATCAGTGGTAACTACACCATTCAAAAACAAATAAACAAACAAACAAACAAATAAATATGTTCTTTCTCTGTCCCTTGGGAGAGATCTAGCAAACTTTCATGCCTTGGGCAATTGTTATTTCCCCTTTCATGACAATTCATAGAATCACAGAATGGTTTGAGTTGGAAGGGACCTTCCAAGGTCATCTAGTCCAATTCCCCTGCAATGAAGAGGAACACCTACACCTCCACCAGGTGCTCAGAACCCTGCCCAACCTGACTTTGAGTGTCTCCAAAGATGAAGCTTCCTTCACCACTCTGGGAAACCTGTTCAAGTGCCTCACCACTCAAAGGGAAAAAAACAATTCCTTCTATCCAATCTAAATCTCTCCTCTTTCCGTTTGAAACCATTTCCCCTTGTCGTATCACCACAGACCCTGCTAAAGAGTCTTTTCCCATCTTTCTTAAAGCTCCTCTTTAGATACTGAAAGGTCACTCTCGGATCTCCCTGCAGCCTTCTCTTCTCCATGCTGAACAGCCCCAGCTCTCTCAGCCTGTCCTCATAGGGGAGGTGTTCCATCCTTTGAAACACTTCTGTGGCTCTCCTCTGGATGCACTCCAGCAGATCTTTGTCTCTCCTGTACTGAGGACTACACATCTGGATGCAGTAGTCCAGGTGAATTCTCAACAGCATAGAGTAGAAGGAAACTCCAGAAATACCTGCAAGAAATAAAACCTTACAGTTTAATAAGCTTATTCCACCAACTTACATTCTAATTCCCAAAATACTCCCATTGCCTTTTTTTCCAGATGTGCTTACAGCACAAACATACAGGCTCAGAACACCTCCAGACTGAGAGTTTTAAATAGATGAGTGGAAATCATTCTGAGTTTTCTCTGGTCCTGAGCTGATGTCTGGAAAAGGGCAGCCTGAGACCTTCAGGGTGTGTCTGAGAGATTTGCTGGGGATGATGTGGCTTCATTAACTTTCTGGCAAAAGGAAATAATTTCATCATCTAAAGACTGATGGGCAAATGGCATGAGAAATCCTGTCAAATCAAAACCTTGGATTGATCCAAAGAATTGGATACCAAATCATCACATCACTGAAGTGGTAGTGCTATGGATCCAAACACAGACGGTGAGGATCTCTATAGACGAGTCATGTTTTGTCTCATTCAGGATGTTAATTTGGTCCCAATCCTGCAATTCTTAGCTATATAAAGAAACTAATAACTGGGGAGAAAAGTCTTACACTGCTACCAGATTGCTCCTGCTTATTAGGGTAGCAGGATCTAAATCTGTACTGCCTTCATGGTGTTGTTTTCAGTATGGGAAAAGCGATGCAAAGTTTGAACAAAGCAGAAATTGGTTGCCATGAAAAAAACAGCTTTTGCAAATAAGTCTAGTCTGCCATCTGACAGCTGTCTTTAACTTATGTCTGAAGTCCTGAAGCAGATAGTCTATGACATCTACATTAGGTCTTTGAAGGTTTATAGCTAATGTTCATATAGAGATCTGCCAACTTCATTGCACACTGTTCTGGGGAATGTACATAGGTGGTTTTGGGATCTATGTATGCACATTAATTTGTACAACTCTCAGACCAAAGATAAAACTTCAGCCATTCAGTCACATTCCTTGGTTTGTTGTGATTTCCGTATCTTATAAAAAAAAATTCAGTTTCCCTAGATATGAAAAATATTTTCATTAACAGAACTCAGTAGAGGCCAGATCTAGGTACAGATGAAAAGACAGGTACTGGCTTTTACTTGTTCACAATATTTTGTTCATGTTTTGATAGAGAGAACAGGGAGTATGGGATATTTCCAACTCAGTACTGAACAGTTACTTCCAAGAAACACAATCTATTTTTGTTGTTGCATTGGGAAAGTTACATACACAGGCCAGGTGACAGTGTTCATAAATAAGCAGCAACCTTCTGAAATGGGTAACTCCCTGCCAATTACAGTCTCTCTGAAAAATGGTTCTACAATGCAGCCTCTGCAGACCATCGAATAAACTCATGTATAGTAAAGTAAGATAAATAGAGTAAGAATGGAGTTCATTTTATCTCATGTTAGCTATCTCAAAGTACAAAGTCATTATCTAGGGTCACCTTAAGGGTCTCTGGGGTCACTATAATCTATAACAAGAGACACTTGGGGAGGGGAATCTCACCAGCTGCAAGAGCTTCTTAATGAAATCCCAAATCACCCTGCAGAACTGCTTACTTCTCTATGGTAGTTGAAGGAAAGAGCAGGTTCAGATACACCAGTGTGACTCTTGACATTAATGAATGAGTAATTTCAAGTCCCTGATCCAGAAAAAAAGAAAGGAGAAAATTCCAGGAAAATGCATTATAGTACCATTTTATTGATCTTTTGTTGCTGTTGTTGGCCCAGCACGCTATTTCCTCTTCCCTTTGGAAAACAAGCAGGAAGTAAAATATAGGAAAAGGACTTAAAGAAAGAAATTGATGTTTTCTTTTTAACAAAATAAAAAGTGCTTGTAAAAGTGTCTATAGTTGAAAATTGTTTCTGTTTCAAAAAGAAAGAGCAGAGTCCAGCCTCTCCCTCTGCTTCCCCTTCCCAGAGCAGCTGAGAGCAGGGAGGTGACCTCAGCCTCCTCCAGGCTGGCCAGGTATCCTTGGCCTTTCTTCACAGGACAGGTCCCCCAGTACTGCTACCACATATTTTGCCTTTTGTACACTTTCAAGGTTCTTAACATTCTTTATGTATTGTGGAGCTTGGAGTTGCATACAATACCCAAATTGAGGCTGGACCCATGCTAAATAGAGTGGGAAAACCACCTCTTCTGACTGGCTGGCTACTTTGTGCTTAATGCAACCACAGTGCACTTTGCCCCTTGGCTGACAGAGCACACTACTGACTCCTGCTGAGCTGCAGCCACCAGCATCCCCAGGTTCCTTCCTGCTGAGCTCCTCTGCAGCCAGCCTTCTCCCAGTCCATGTCTCTGTCCAATAGAGTAATCATTTAGAAACATGTAAAAATATTATCTATATTATCTATATATTATTAGTATGCATAGACTTACTTGAAGGTTTTCAGAACCAAAACCCTTAAGAGAGAATACCTGCAGGGTAATAGCCTACTGTCAGCTGGGCAGCAGCTCCTGGAAGGTGACCACGGTCACCCCCTGCCCCAAAACTTCCAACATCCAGTCTCTGCTGAGCTTTCCATTATATACACTTAGTATATATGCAAAATATCTAGATACTAGACAAGCATCTGGATATTTTGTACTAGAACAATCTATACACTTTTATATGATAAAAACAGCAGCATTTCTGAAAGAATCAGAGTGAAATCTGTCGGGTATCCCTACCAGCCCAGCACGAGGTGGAAGAATGGCACATCTCCATAGAAAGCAGTAAACAGCAGCCCTACCAAATCCACACCTCAGCTCCAAGGCCGTGAATTCAATGAGCCATTTACAAAAATTGTTTTCTCTTGGGTCAGTACATGACATTCTGCACAGTTTGCCAGGAGCTGGGCTAAGACCCCTCTCTCTATTGTCTTGGTCTCTTCCAAAGAATCTCATTACTAACCTGAAGAGCTTGGCTAATGGAGTTTAAAGTGACAGAGTCTTTTATAGTGCAATAAAACCTTTTAGGATGTACTTCAGGGGCTTCTAATTCTCTCAGCAACACAGTAAATATAATGAACGTAAAAATTATCCTTGCAGATGTTGTGGTGTCAGTAACAATAACAAAATCTCAGCACGGCACAGGACCAAAATAGCATCTGGGATTTTGATTCACTCAATTTAATCTCACAGTGTTTGAACATTTACAGTTTTACAGTTTGTGTTTATTGATTTACAGTATTTTAATAAGATTACTGTGAAAACATATATGGTGAACTCGTACTTATATGGGACGTACACCAATGCCATTGCTTCCCTCATTGCTTTCTGCAGAGCACTAATTTGCAGCCCTCTGGAGCTCTGGGAAAATTTAGCATTAAACAGCTTGCCGCCAAGTACAAGGGGAAGGAGATGACTAATAACTATTTCCCAAGCCCATCAAAAGACCATGAAGCCTTCTAAGACTTTGCAATAAGGGAAAATAAAAAAGACAGAATGAAGGCATTTATATTTCTACTGATTTAAAACCAAGCAGGGAAGTATTAGGAAAGCAACACACTGTTCTATTGGTCACTGCTCAGGCAATTTCCAAAGCATTCTGAGTAGAAAAGTATTTTGTTGCCTTGTGGTCTACTCAGAAGTGCCGATAGTTTCAAATTTGTGAGCAAAAGGCCAAAGGGAAGCAATACTTCCCATATTGTTGCACTCGAGCATATACAGACAAGTAATGAGGGATTTATTGTGTTTAACTTTTGCTGTCAAAGTGGTGGGGTTCTCATTTAGGCAGCTGTCTGTGCTTGAGCAGTATTTCACACATCAGTGACCTTTGTGTCATCTACCAAAATGCCACTCACATCTCTTATAAGGGTTCCTGTCCCTCTTGGTCTCTCTCTATTGTCTCCACTGGCTCCATTGGTCTTGTCTTCCCTTCTGGATGGCTGGAGTGGAGGGAAAAGATTTATGAATTTGAGTAGTAGAGATGAAAAGCCATGCAGATATGGAAAGTCAGTTGCTTTACAGACTTTTCTAAAAGTGTATTCCCTCCACTTGTTTGTCAGGGTACTCATTTTCCCCAATACAAATAATCATTTTCTGCAAGTGAACAAAAATTTTTGCCCTGAGAGCTGCTGTGCTGTCACATCCCCTGAGCCATGCCTCCATGATTTCCCATGGGATATGTGAACTAAGTGCTTAGAGTGATTCTGCATGGTGCTGCCAGGACTGTACTGCACACCAGTACCACTGGTGGTTCCAGTCTCCGTCAGAAACAGCTCTTCTGGTTGACTGCATAAAGATAGGCCAAATTATCTTGTTTCCAAATGTGTGAAAATGACCAATGGGCACCAAACCCATCCAAGCACCCATAACAAGGCTGACTCCCAGGTGTAAATCAGTGTAACTCTGTGACAAGGACATTGATCTCTGGCAGATTAACAAACAAAGTAGCACCACTTGCTAAACTTTAAAACAAAAAAAAAGGGTTTCTGCAGTAATTTTTCAGCAAAAGACTTTTATTTCAGAGGGAATTGTCATTCCTTACATTACTGGCAGTATTTGCTTTCCTCCTGCATGTTTGGCCAGAGAGCAGCTCTGAGTCTTAATTAGTTAGTTAGTTAGTTAGTTAGTTAGTTAGTTTGCTAATATTCTGTCTTACTTTACATTTTCCCGGTGACACAGAACATATTACCACGGCAGGCTGAAATGTCCCTGCCACTACTCAATTCCATTCTCTTTCATTATGCAGCAGTACATGGCATAACCCCTTTCCTCTTTTGGGTGGCTAATGCTCCCTTTGTGCTTTCACAAACGAGGCCTCAGACTTTGATGTATGTCAATGAAGATATTAGCTTAAAACAAGCTTCCTCTCCTTGCAACGTATACATGTTTGGAGTAGTAGTTATTTTCTTGTTCTAGTTCAGTGCAGTCAACAGTGTCAGTAAAGTGTTTTTACTCTTTCACAGATAAAATCCATATGTTTTCCTCACCTTCTGCCTCCTGAAGAAATTAGCAATATCAGCTGACCCAGTTTGGCATTTCTTGATGGATCAAGATCATTATTTTTAATACCCCAACTGACAGAGAAGCAAAATATAATTTCATATGCCCTGCTTTGTAATTTTTAATCCCATTCAGATGGTAACTCTTCAGCTGATAATGCTGGAGCATCTGACTTTTCACAATACAGGCAATAATTCACTTGTGAATTTATCTCACATTTTATTTATTTCTGTCATTTAATAAACAACCAATTATTTGTATGCTACTCTGTGTAGGTAACATAGACAAACAACCACTTGGGTAAGAAGAGAAAGCAGACATGTCAAGAACAACAAGAAATTGAGGATTATTTAGACTTATTTATCCTTTTGCTGTTTTTTTTTTTCTACTTTAATATGTCAATTCCTTTATGGTAAAAATTGAAAGAAAAGGAAATGTCAGCTGTTACTATGAACAAAGCATAATTTATTTTAACCATGAATTCCACCATTGCTTCTTAGTCAGAACATCACATGAGCAATAAATTTTGGTATCTACTGACATTAGTAATAAAGGCAACCCCAGGCAGAGCATTTATTTCAGCCACGCATTCTTAAGCTGTCAAACACGAGCTCTGTCACAAACAGCAGCTGAGACACTAATGACAGCTACATACTGATCTATCACAGTAAAATCCTCAAGAAAAAAATTAAAATATATTTCAAAACCATTGAAATTGCTATTATGCTGAGTGGGCCTTGCATTTTCCTTTAATAGTTCTATATTGAAAGCTCTTACTTCTCAGCAAAGGAAATGGGTTAGTGGATGAAAACAGCTGAGACCTTTTTATATTAAAAAAAAAAACAGCACACACACAAGTCTCCTGAGTTTTATCCCTGAAAGAGTATTACTTTTTATAGAAAGAAAACATTTGTTTTTTTTCTTTCTTTCTTTTTTGCCTTGGAATTTCATAAACAAATATTTAGCCTCCTGCATGCCATTTCTAAATGCATATTTGCTTTGATGTCTCAGTGCTGGGACCTAAATTCTTTGCTGATTCATACCCTGTCAAATCAATGCAGCGATTGCACATAAACTATTATATTTCAAAGCCTTGTCTGTCTGAGCCTTGCAAACTCAGCTTTATGTTAATATAAGAAAATTATATTGTATCCTGAATAGTCTCTTATTTATTCTAATCTTGTCCATGATCCTCAGGACTATAGGACACATTCCTGCCTACCACTATGTACTTTCAGGTGGATTCATAGTCTAGAGTGGGCTTCTAATAGCACTTTATCGTAGGGGTTTATTAATGTTTGTGTTCTTTTTTAACTAACTGTGATATTGATGCAGGTTTCTTTTTTTTTTTTTTTTGTTTAGCAATGTTTTGTATCTAGCTACAGTTATTCATGAACTTCTATTTGATTCATGTCAGTCTGCTGCCCTCAGTACCTCTGCGAAGGTACCTGTAACACATCAGCTCCAAGAGTGCTTGTGGTGGTTTCACACAGATGGACAGCTCAGTTCTACTATGTTCCTTTCTCAGTCCCCTTCCTAAGAAAGATGGAGAAAATACAATGAAAAAGGTTCATGGATTGAAATAAGGACAGGGAGATCCCTCACTAAGTACTGTCATGGGTGAAACTAAGCACAGGGAGATTAACGTTATTTATTGCCTTCTAATAACAGGCTGAAGCACTGAGAACTAAAAGCAAACTACTAACATCTTCCCCCTGCCCACACTCTCCTACTGCTTCCTCCCAAGAGGACCTGGGGCATGGGGACTGTGGTCAGTCCATAACATTCTGTCTCTACCTCTCCTCCATGGTCACTCTCCATCCCTGTTCCACATGCCTCCCTCCCATGCCTACCTTCCCCAGCTGATCCTGCATGGGTTTCCCTTGGGCCACAGCTCTCCCAGCGCTGCTCCAACACATCTGTACTGCAGGGCCCACCCTTCAGGCACTGCTCCAGCACAGCCCCACAGGCAGCAGCACCCCCAGCCCTCCCATCCCACTGTGGGCTCCTTTCCATGGGTTGCAGCTCTGGCCCAGACTGTTCCTGCAAGGGTATGCATGGACTGTGCCTCCACTGCTGCACTGTGGGCTCCTCCATGGCGTCATGTGGAGATCTGACTGCAGAAAACAGACCGTGGCTGCTGTGTACTGAGCAGCTCTTGGGACCTGGAAAACCTCAACGCATGATCATCTGTGTGATATGAAGCAGGATTAATGAAAGAAAAAATCATCAACAGATTCAGGAGACCAGACCCATGAAGGAGTTCTAGATCTGGCCACTGCAACCCCCAGACAATGCTGAAGGTTTACAACAGAGTGGCTGGAAGACTGTTCAGAGGAAACAGACTGGGTCAACTGAGCTAGCAGTGTGCCCAGGTGGCCAAGAAGGCCAACAGCATCGTGGTTTGTATCAGAAATAGAGCAGCCAGCAGGAGAGGGGAGGTGATCATCCCTCTGTACTTAGCACTGATGAGGCTGTACCTTGAGAACTGTGTTCAATTTGAGGTCCCTTCCTACAAGAAAGAAGGGGAACCCTGATGATGGGTCTGAAGCACAAGCCTTATGGGGAGCAGTTGTGGGAACTGGATTATTTAGTCTGGAGAAGAGAAGGCTCAGGGAGTTGTGGTGATGTGGGGGCCAACCTCTTCTCCCATGTAACTAGCAATAGGACTAGAGGGAATTGCCTCCAGTTGTGCCAGGGGAGAATCAGGTTGCACGTTAGAAAAATACTTCTCTGAGAGAGTGGTCAGGCACTGGAATGGGCTGCTCAGGGAGATGGTGAAGTCACCATCCCTGAAGGTATTCAAGAAATGTTTAGACATTGTTCTGAGGGTTATGGGTATGGTTTAGTGGGGATGTATTGGTGTTAGGTGAGTGGTTGGACTGGATTGTCTTAGAAGTGAATCTATGATTCTACGATTCTATGATTCTATGATCAAGCTGCCTTCATGAAGTTAGAAAATCGTCACTCAACATTAAACTGACATCTTAATAAAGCAGAAGAACTCATAATTAATTATTTTCACTGGAGCAGAATTATCATCACCTTTTGCTACTATTTCCTTGAAAATCCATTTACATTTCACAGAGCAGAAGGAAGAAGTTTTACATAATACCTCCAGTTGATCAAGTCACATCAGAGGATGAGAAGGAAGTGCTGATTTTTCAGAAGCAATATTTGGCACAGGAATACA
This sequence comes from Odontophorus gujanensis, assembly GCA_013399175.1. Taxonomy (NCBI): domain Eukaryota; kingdom Metazoa; phylum Chordata; class Aves; order Galliformes; family Odontophoridae; genus Odontophorus; species Odontophorus gujanensis. Next base: position 175,716 of record VXAB01011680.1, read on the forward strand.
TCAAGCCCTGATTACATTTCACTGGGAGAGGTTTCTTAGCTCCAGGAGGATACTCTTTCTCTCTATTAGAGCTGTTACAACCTGTATATATGATTAAATATTCATTATGTAAGAGACAGAGGTACACTGAGAGATGAGAAAAACTGCCTCCAAAGCTCAGTGTTGAGAGCAGCAATCTCAAACGTTAGCAGCCTTAATACTAGAGTCCAACATCACCTGTGATTCTATGATTTTATTATTGTAAGATCTCTGTCAGTCATTGAAGACATTGTATGTAAGGGAAAAGTGCAAAACAGGTGTAGTGAATTGCACTAAAGAAATTTCTGCTTCTTGTCTTAACAAATTCAATCCAATATTCCATGTTATCCTAAATCCAGCCTAAAGCTTCCCATCTCTTTTAGTAATGTGTGGTACTTTGGGGACAGTTCATTTAAAAATAGATTTAAATGATTTTTTGCAGGAAATCTGTGGAGTCAAAATGTACCACAATAGATACATTTTTGCCAAATGCTGCCATTTGATTGACCTTAATTATGATAAGAATAAATTTTAGAGGTGTAAAATATTGATGTGGAGAACAGAGGTGGTCACTGTGAAATGCTTTTCATTTACTATCTCAAAGCCACTCACATATTCTTAGAGCCTCTGTGTTATTGACAGATTTATAAATAGCTGCCATTTTAACATCAGGTTAAAAAAAAATGCTACTGCTATTGCTACACACATTTATAATGATACTGGGGAGTGTAATTGGCCCATCAGTATAGTTATGGCTCTCATTTTTCCTTCTACCTAGCTGCCTGCAGTAATTGGTGGCTTGTTTGATTCTCCTCTTGCTTTATTTCAGAAAGCCACTTCTCCTCAGCAATGAAATCATACCGTACCAGTGCTGCACCCCTGTGCAAAACAGAAGCCATTCCCTTTGACCAAAGAGAGGGGGCAGGGCCATAGGCAGGGACACCTTACACTAAATCAGGTTGCTCAAGCTCCATATAACCCAACTTGGATCACTATATATATTTTAAAATATAGGCACTCTTAAAACGTATCTATATCTATCATCTGAAAGAGGCAAGAAAAGATGGAAGAGAGAAATAAAAAAGAGGGATAAATGAAGAGAAGAAGACAGGAAGGCTGTCAGGATGTGGGGAGAAAACAAGGAATGGGGAAGGAAAGAAAGAAAAAATAAGGCCTAAAACCCAATCATCACATACTATCTCTGCTCTGTCCAGAAAACAAAGATTCTGCAAAAAGGCATGTGCTCTCTGAAGCACCAGAACCAGCCTGTATGTGATCTTTCTTTAGTAGATAAGAGTTGTTTTGTACAAATGTAAGGGATTTCTTAGAATCTTGTAAGATTCCGTATTGTTTATAAAACACAACTCACCCTGTGTACCTCAAAGGAGTTAAATCATGTTTCCTTTTACATGAAGCAGAACAGGAAACTTCAGAGACGATTTGATAGGGATCTTTTCTTTAGAGTACATTGAGAAAAGAAAAAAAAAGTGAACAATGTGATTTCATTATTCTGGGCATGATATTGATTAGGCAAGAATATACAAAATGATGAAAGGAAAGGGAAAGAAGGGAAAGAGAAAGAAGGGAAAGGGAAAGGGAAAGGGAAAGGGAAAGGGAAAGGGAAAGGGAAAGGGAAAGGGAAAGGGGAAAGGAAAGAGGAAAGGAAAGAGGAAAGGGAAAGGGAAAAATACTTAGTTCTGGTGCAGCTAGAGTTCATCTGCACACAGCTGATACAAGCAATGAAGCAGAAATTTAAATCACTTGACAATACCTGTTTCAGCCACAGGTCCTCACCTCACCAGCCCTGAGTATCACTTCCAAAAGACACCACATTGCTCCACATAAATCTATGTACAACTTGGGTCTGTCTGTAGACAAGGAAAGGTACAGATGGTACCGATCTGGTAGGACCTAGGTTCCTCCATTTTCGTTCTGATTTATGTACATCCTTCATATACTTACAGGTAATAAGTGTTCTTTCATATGACAATCTCTGATGACATTTTCCATGCTCTTCTGTTTATTAATGTCTTTGGAAGAAGTACCTTCCATCTATAAAAAAAAATAATTTAAATGCATGTTGCACATTAAAACATTCTGAGTATACTCAGGGTACTCCATTTTGACATTTTTTGTGTAATTTTTGTGTAATATTGATTTATAAGAGAGATAAATCAATAAAGAAAGGGGAACTGATAAAATAGTTTCATGGAGAGACCCACATTTCAAAATCTGTTCCTAGTAGAAAATCATGAATAGAAATGGAAATAGCATGAAAAATTCAAAGCCCCTAGAAGCTAGACCTGCCTGGAATTTCACACAGTCAAGCTGCAAAGAGGCAGAAATCCTGTCCTATTTTAAACACATTTTAACCCATTAGTAGAGGGCTCTTATTTAAACATAATTATAGAAATGATAACCTACAAAGAAAACATAAATCCTTAACTATTGTCTGTTTCTCCTATGATGGAATACAACTATGTATAACATGGAGGATAATGAAACTGTAGAAATTATATGCATAGTTATGACAGGGAAAGTGAGGAATTATCCCTTGTGAGTTGCCTGAGAATTTTCTGGACTCTTTTTGCCTCCATCCTAAGCTCTGTGGATTTATTCTGTGCTAAATGTCTCCTAGCTTCTATCCTCCAGTAACACTAAGTTGGGTCCTGGCAGTACTGAAGAAGAACAGGAGATCTTGAGCTAAAGGTCTAGAAGAGAGCAAGATAAAATTTAGCAGGAGCAAAAAACTACTGGATTTTTGGAATCACATCAAAAAGAAGTTGCTTTATTTTTTTCTCTAGACAAGCTTTTATAGATTTGTTGTCACTAAGAAGCATGCTGTGTCATCTCTCCTATAGTCTAAGTAATTATGCAAAACTATTAAGATGTTAAATATTTCAGCATTTGGAGAAAATAAAAAATGGGTTGTTTATTTTCATTGCAAAATATCACTGGAAGGGAAGATGTGTGAAAAAGTCATTTACTAACTTGGCCAAGATGGCTAACTGATTATAAAACTGAAAATTAACTGAAATAAACCCAAGTTACTTGCTTAAGTTGAAGAAGGAAGTCTTCATCTGACTGAGATGCTGATCCTGGGCTTTGCTGTGTGATCTAATCCTCCATGTTTCAAAAAATTTCACATCTTCTGTGGTGTATGAAATGGTTTAGTTTATTCCTGAAATTTTGTGTGTTTCATATAACTCACTCATTGCACCAGAGGTTTAGGCACAGTGTTTTAATGCAGAGAAATGCTAGGTAACCTACCAAAGCATAACAAGTTGATTCAAAATGATCTCCATGTCAGTTATCTACTTGCTGTCTGATTGCATGTACTGCAATTGCCTGTGCAACCTGGTCTAGGGAGCTGCTTAGGCAGGGGGGGTTGAACTCGATGACCTCTAGAGGTCCCTTTCAACCCCTACAATTCTGTGATTCTGTGAATGTGAAACAGATCTTGGGTATAGACCATTGTTAGATATTGCTGAAATGTGAAATCTACCCAGAAAAAAAGTCATTTTCTCCACAGAGCTGTACTCCATACGAAAATAATAATAATGTGTTCTATATCAAACACAATTACTTCCCCCTAGCATACATACATCCCTGTTGTATTTTCTGCAGCTACCCTCAGTTTCCTCAGCTTCCTTTCTGTAACAGTGATCTAGATTTCCTGTCAGTGTAATTGGACTAACCTAGTTAGTTGTTGGCATTTTATTTTCAGTTCTTCTGCATATTGCAAAATGAGCAATTTGTCAAAGTACAGAGAACTTCATATTCAGTTGGCAGAGGAAACTAAGCTTGAACAATTCATGTACTTTTAAATATGCACTCAAGCAGTGACATAGAAATCAGTAAAACAGCTACTAATGATCTGGTTCCATTAACAAATGCTCATTTGGATGGTAAGTGACCTGAGACAGAGAGGAAATGCAATTTTAGCTGTCAATACAATAAAAAATGGCTGCTATTAGTGCTATATAGGGATTATAATCAATTATACTTTTTATTGGTTCAATTCAGAAACACTGTAACCAATTAAGCCCCTGTTTTTAATAAAGAAAGGAATATAGTGGGTTTTACAAAGCTGCCTAGTGTATAGTTCCTTTAACTCACATTATTAATGTCACCTTGGTTACTGGGTTGATGGAACTTACTCTTGACAATGATTACAGCTTTTTCCTTATTAGTCGGAAGTTTTCCAAAACACTTCTGCAAAGAGAGGAAGTATCTCTCTTCTGGATATCAATTTAAACTTAATTCACATAAAACAACCCAATCACTCTAGCAAATGACTAGAGTATTACCTGATTCTGCTACCCTACTTTATACCAAACAGTAATTTATTCTTTCAATGGTAATCTGCTGCTGACTAAAGATGCCTACAGAAAAGTACTATAACATATATTTTGGTGGAAAATAGTGGGTCTTTTTAGTAATATCCATTAACCAAAAAGTTTATGGTTATTGTGTTGCCTGGTGCAGAAATTCATAGAAAGTGATGTTTTTTTTCAAAGAGTTTTAAGTTGAGCATAAACACTGTGAGAAGCCAGATCGACTTCTGGCTCAAAGCTTTGTTCAGCTGCACCCATCCAAGACTTAACCTGCTCAACAAGCTTCAGAAGCTAATGGTTAACTACCATGAATACGGTGGTATGAGGGTAGACATGTGGTTCTCTTGATGAACAAAATGTGGGCGCCCCAACAGCTACTGTCTCCATGATGAACAGGACACAATGCCCCTGATAATTGGGGTAGCCAGGAGTGCCCCTAGCAACCAGCTGCTGATGGAGAGGATAAAAACTGAAGAATTATGAGGAAGAACGGGTACCCCCCTCCACTGAACTGCAGCCATGCAGCTCAGTGAGACATTGCTGACCAACTTGCTGCTTCCCTATGGATCAGCAAGATGCCTCTGGATCCCTGGTAGTGACTAACCCTGCCTTGTAAACCATTTACTAGAATTTCTCTCTCTACTATTGCTAACTTCCCCATCTTCCCCACATTCCTTAGTAACTTAGAATTTGTAATAAATCACTGGACAGCATTTGGCCATACTTGTTGCCTTAATCTTCTTCTGGGCATATAGATGTCGAACCATCTTCTCCAATAATTGGGTCGCGACCACACTGAAGGTTATCAGACATCAGTCTTAAAAAGGACAGACCCTATCCACTGTAAAATCTCCACAAAGACAGTTATTTCAACATCATTTGAAATCACTGCATTGAGAAGTTAAAGTATATTTGATACCAAGCTTAAGCAAACAAAACTTTACAAGAAGGTTTTAAATTCACAGCCCTAATCTATTCTTCAAAATCTGGCTGACAGATCTAAAAGTGGAGTTGCATTTTAAGCAAAGGCTGAATTCCCAGTTTCTAGCTATTTTTGGAAATGAGTTGGTCCCTCTTCCTATGCTTTCCAATCACATACAAATACATAACTATTTTATATGTGCCTTTTTCAATAGAAGCCTTTTTATAACTGGAACCCAAAAGAATTAAGGAAGCTGTCGTTTATAGGTGCAAAGAATGTGGATAGCAAGCATAATGAGTATGAGTTAGGCAAATGGGGAGACTATTGAAAATGTAGTGGAATATGTGCTGGAAAGATTAAGTAGGATGGGCGACAACAGAGGAATTCAGAAGCTGGAAAGTGGAGCTGGAAATGAGAGTACAGTGAGCACAATCAGTAAAGCAGTTTAGTCACAGGTCTGAAAAGAAAATACACAGTTGAATCTGTGTAAATTTGTAGGCAAATTAGCATTATCTCCTCAGCTGAATTTCTGAAGGTTTAGATAGTATAAGTAAATGCATGAGAAGGAAGCAAGACTAAGACTGGAGCCACCATCCATCTTGTAGAAAGTGCTAAGATTGGTGTAGCACTCTGCTCTTCACTTTTGTTACATTAGAGTAAATCACACTGGTAGAAGTTAAAAGAGACAGACCTTAAAGTTAGTACATGCCAAATTTAATAATGACTGCAGAAAAATAAACTGGAAATAAATAGCCCACAAAAAGAGTCTGCTCCAGACAAGGCACGGGGTAGTCCTTCACTTGTTAGTCATGGAACAAAAGTCTAAAAACTGACTATTGGCATCACAGAAAGTGTGATGATACAGAAAGTGGACTTTCAGGTCTGTATCAGGTAACAGTGATTATGATCTGAGTGAAGGAAGACTGCACTGAAATGAAATAATTTAAAGTTACAAGAAAAATCCTCCACAGATTTACAGCTTCACTTAGCAGTTTATCAGATACAAGACTTTGAACGATAAAGCTTTTAACAAGTGCCCTGACACAGTACATTAAGGAGCAGCAAGAAGGAACAAGAATTCTGCATCACTTGCACACACTCTCTAACTTAGCAGGCTTTGGGGAACCTCTGGGAGGAACCACTTTTTATTCTTACTATCAACAGCTAGTCAACAAGTCAGGGTGTTCTTGCTTCTCTTTTTGGCTTGTTAAGGTGCTTTCATATCAGTACTCCATCCTGAACTGATTCTTTCATTGAAAACAGGCACCAACACTTCAGGACATCATCACCTATCTGATCTAGCTGTTGGTGTCCCTGTTTATCACAGAGGGGTTGGGCTGGACAACCTTGAAATGTCCCTTCCAAATCAGAAGATTGCATGATTCTACGATTCTATTTCCACCTACAGCATCATTCCTATACACCTTTGCCATGGTTTCTATGGAGGGGGAGGCAGTTGCTTAAAAATAAAATACCCACTTAAACGTTTCCCTGCCCTGTAACTTGTTCTAGCTAAGTAAACACAAGCAAAAAGAGTCAAGCTGCATTTTCATCCAGAGCTCAATTTGATTTTCAGTACTCACCGCTAATGAAATATCTAAAAGTGATTTATTGGAACATACCAGCTATATTTAAGCAGCAGCCAAAACAATTACATTTAATTAAAATTAAGGTCAAAGAAACACAACAAACTAATGTGATACTTCAGACATCAGCCTGGAATAGATGTTATGTTGGTTGATTATCAATTAGGTACAGTAAACACAAATGCTTTCAGCAGGCAGTTCTCACTGAAACCAGTTCAGGCAAGTAAACAAGTGCTGTGCCTGGAAGTTTTCTCACTTTCTCTTGATTCAAAATCATCGTGCACACTGTGCTGTTTTTTTTTATCCATAGCTTACTTCAGTGATTTATTCATTTTCCTTGAGGAGAAAGTAGTCTGCCAGAAGCTCTCACTGGAGAGCCAGAGAAATGCAAAATTCTGGGGGAAGAGGTTCTGTTTTCACTGTGTTGTTTCATCTCTTCACCTTGAAAGCACAAAAAAAAACTTCCTCTTGTCACAAGCCTTAGGCTAATCGGGCTGTGAGAGGCGTTTGAGCATCTTTTACATGGCTGTATATCAGCAAGCTTGGAAACAAGGTGCTCTGAAATCGTTGGTGCTTAGTCCTTTTTCCAGCAACGATTACACAACTGTGATGCTCTGTGTTTGTTTTAAGAGTAAGTCACTGTTTATGAATGTATATTTTTAAACTGCATTTTTACCTTATGTATTTATTTAAAAAGACAAATACCTCAAGGCTTGATGGCAGCTTTCTGCTAACTCCTTGATGATAAGGAGAGGATACTGCATGAATAAAACACTGCTCTGAGCATTCCCTGACTGTGGGGGTTCAGCCACATCCAAAATTCCTTCAAGTCCTTCACACCTGAAGTCAAGCCAGTGTCGTGGCAATGGTGCAAATGGATGCAGGACCTGACCTGCAGTCTCCCTGTGTAAAATTGTTTCCCGCTTACAAAAATAACCATGGAAATATACAGAAATAAGTTCTCCCACAGCATCTGCCTGTCAGGCAGGAGCAGCAGGCGTGACCACCTCCCCCAAGTGGGCACACTGCAGGGACCCTCAGACTCACGTGTGTTTGTTGGGTGCACCCACATACTACAGGATGCGTGCTGTGTAGAAATGCTGACTGATATGCCAAAACCACTACTCCTACTGAGCTGAAACCTGCCCCCAGCTCACCAATTCCCATCAGAACATTCAGCCCAGCTGCAACAGTGCTCATTGAGATCTCCTGTTTTTGCTTCCAGAGGGAATGCAGCTGGTGTTATTTTGAGGATCTCTGTGCAGCCAACAGATGCCCACATAGCCCCAGCATTGCAGATTTCTGATTTCCACTGGGGGCCTCCTGATGATGTGTCAATCTGAATAGCAATGTGGGAATTTCTGGTTTGAAGCCTCAGGCTGCATGAGGCTCACAAACAAACACAAATGGAGAATCAAAGTGGAGCTGTAAAGTGGAGGGAAATTATGACTTATCCCTTTTGTACATTTGTTGGAACAACATATCTTTGGGGACACGCCAGACCCAATCAAAATAGAAAGCAGAAAGTATTAGCATAGCAGCCGGGGCTACAGACAGCCAAGCTAAAGTACTACAGAACCAGTGCTGGGGCTGCTGGAAATCAAACATAGGACAGTGTGGAGGAAAGTCACCAGCACAGCAGAAAAAGGTAAAGTAAGTACAAATCACCCTGGCTTGAGGATGTCAGAGGAGGGAAAGTGGTAATGTTTCTGTACTGATTTATTTTCACCTTACTTACTTGTGATGAAATGTATAGAAAAGCTTTTTCTTTATTACCTTCCTGTTGCAGTGTATTTTGACCAAAGAAAAATAACATGTTGGAATAAATCCTAACCCAGTGATAAAATTCCTCCAGCCTTTGGCTTGGACAGGCTTATGCTTCTCCACTGGAGATGGAAGAAAGATCAGACGGATTCAGATTGCCTTTTGGTCCTTCAGGCTGCTCTGTGTGCTACTGTAGCTCTAAGTGTCAGGTTGGTAGTGAGTAAGAGATGAGGTAAGCATATGTTACCCTGAACCTACTGACCTGGGATTTGATCAGGGCATTTCAGCTTTCATCAGAGTTGACTGATCCACTCCTCAAAACCATAAATCACAGTGTCTGGCACTCAAATGTCCAAGAAAAAAAGATGATGGACATAAGAGTCTGGAAGGGATCTCAAGCGTCCATTTAGACCAACCCTGCTCAAAGCAGGACCAATTTAAAAGTTACACTTTGTTTTATACGGCTGTGTCCCACTCAAATGTGAGTACTTCTGAGGATGGAAGCTCCACAAACTCTTCGGGCCTCTGACTTCACTCCCCATGAAATGTTTTCCTTATATCCAGTAACGTTTCCCTTGCTGCAGAGTTGTGTTTATTGCCTCTCACCTTATCACTCATCATCTCTGAGAAGAGTCCCTAAAATTCTTACCAAGTATCCATAGAAAGCTATTAGGTCATCTAAAGCCATCTCTTACACATGCTGACTGATTGCAGCCTCTCCTTGCAGGGCAAGTGCTCCAGATGCCACCTTCTTGGTGTTATGTCCTGAGCTCCCTTCAGTCTATAAGCATCTTTCCTGCACTGCAGTTCTAGAGCAGGTAACAGTGGTAACCTCAGAAGTGCCCTCTGCTCTGTGCTACTAAGACCTCACCTGGGGCCCTGCATCCAGTTGTGGAGTCTTCGGTACAGGAGAGACACAGACTTTTTGGAGCACATCCAGAGGAGGGCCACAAAAATGATTCAAGGCATGGAACACCTCTGCTATGAGGATAGTCTGAGAGAGCTGGGGCTGTTCAGCATGGAGAAGAGAAGGCTCTGGGGGAACCTGAGAGTGGCCTTTCAGTATCAAAAGTGGAACTGTAAGAAAGAAGGGAACAGACTCTTTGGCAGGGTCTGTTGTGATAGGATAAGGGGAGTTGGTTTCAGACAGAAAAAAAGAGAGATTTGGATTAGATAGAAGGAAAGAGGTTTTTTTACAGTGAGGGTGGTGAGGCACTGATACAGGTTGCCCAGAGAGGTGGCAGATGCTCTGTCTCTGGAGTCACTCTAGGTCAGGATGTATGGGGCACTGAGCACCTGATCTAGCTGTAGGGTTCCCTGTTCAATGCAGGGGGAGTGGTAATGAAGGGCCCTTAGAGATCCCTTCCAACTCAAACCATTCAGTGACTAAGAAAAAAGGAGAAATCACTTGCTTCAACTTTCTGGTGCTAGAGTTTGTAGATGAGGGAGGATGAACACAGATGAATTTTACACTCAAAAACAGCAGGTAAGCTGAATTCAAAACAGTTGTTTATCAAATTCTACAATGCTAGGACTAGGAGGTACTTGCTGAAACTAGTTTAAAAAACATCAGCTTAAAACAGTCAAAAGAAAGTATTTCTATACACAGCAGGTAGTGAATTTGTAAAATTTACTGCTGCAGGAGGCTGAGGAAACAGTATCAGCAGGCTCACGGAGAGTTCAGACAAATTCATGGACACGAGAAACTGGAACTGCTATGCGGGGGTGTACACTGTTCTTCCTGCTGCAACACTTGTGGATGCTGGGAAGTACAAAGGGAACACAGGAAGCACTTGGTTTTGCATGCTGCACCCTGAACAGCCCCTCTTCTGGTCACAGTTGGAGGCAGATGGACCACTGGTCACCTCTTGTTTTCTTATACAGCTGAGCACTGCAGGAAACTACTAAGCTGACACATTAAATAAAAGAAACATTGAGAGGGTGGCTAAAATCTCCTCCATGAGATATTGACCTTGCCACATTAAGTATCAGCAAAAATTATGACAAACTGTATCCAAAACTGTTGTCCTGTAGAAGTTATACCAGAAAACTGAAAGGCCTTGTTCATGAGAGGATTTAGTGCTGGTGTTTTTTGTGAGCTGTAGGAGTCTGAATGCTCTGTAGGACGTGGGGTTAAGAAAAGGAGGGTAAGTCACATGTAGCTAAGCTTCCATCTAAAAAAAATAAACATAAATCCCTAGCATAACAATTGGAAACTAACTGAAACAGTTTAAGCCAAGAATACTTTTAAATAAAACTTCTTAAAGTTTTGGTATTTCTTTTTAAGATGTATCATGTTGAGGCACCATCCCTAGCGCGGTTCAAGAAGCGTTTAGATGAGGTGCTAAGGGATTTGATTTAGTAGCTTAGTGGGTAGGGATGGTGATAGGAGGATGGTTGGACTAGATGATCTTGTAGGTCCTTTCCAACCTAATGTATCTATGAATCTATGAACCTATGTTTTGTGGGTTTTTTTATTGTTTTATTTTATTTTTATTTTTTATTTCCAAACAATTCCGAAACCCCATTTATCAAACTATTTAATATATTTAATATGTTAGTCTTGACACTTTTGAATTGCATATTTGCAAACCTGATGGTAGGTTTAAAAAAATTAGGGGGAAAATTCCCTAAAGAACTGTGAGAAAAAAAATACATAGATATATCCAATTAACATAAATGATTATAACATTTTTATTTATTTGCTACCATAAAACGAATTGCTTATTCTTTGAACAGGTAGTCAATTGTGTTTACCCTGAATTTGCCAACTTGGGACACTTAAAAATATATAAAGAAGCAGATGAAACTAAAATAATAAAAAAGTCCATTCTAGATAGAGTAATCTAGATAGAAGAAGAGTCAGAGGGGATCTGATCCACGTTTATAAATATCTAAGGAGTGGGAGGCAAAGGAATGAGGCTGAACTCTTCTCTGCAGTGTGTGGCAATAGGATGAGGGGAAATGGCCACAAACTTAAGAGGAAGTTCTGCACAAATGTGCATGGGAACTTCTTCACAGTGCAGTGACGGAGCACTGGCACAGGCTGCACAGAGAGGTGGTGGAGTCTCCTTCTCTGGAGATGTTCAAGAGCCACCTGGGTGCCTACCTGTGCAACCTGGGCTAGGGAGCTGCTTTGGCAGTGGGGTTGGACTCAGTGATCTCTAGAGGTGCTTTCCAACCCCTACAATTCTGTGACACTGTGATTCTGAAAATTTTCCTTTCACTATTCTTACAGAAAGAAACAGGGTGACTTTTTTTTTAGGTAGTCTCAGGAAAGGAGTTGTTTTCAGTAAGCCATATCTGTGAAAGTTCTGGAAGAGCAAATACTTTTATAATAGCAGCGCATGGCTCTGCTTCCATGATGTATCACTCAGGTGAGGAGTTCCTTATAAATCAGAATGTCAAAATATCCCACAAAGAAGTAAAACAAACCTTCAACCCAGCAATAACATGGAAGAAAGTAAGATGAAGTTTCTCTTTGAGCAAATCTCCAGATAAGGAGTTATAAAACTATAAACACTTTGACTCCCCCTTAAAATTTGAATGCGTTTCAGCATGGTTATACAATAAATTACTAAAATTAAATGCATGTCTGCTATAACATAAAAGAAGTTTGCCAGTCATAATGAACTTTCAGGCGTATCTGCAAGGAGTGAAACTGCACTCTGTCAGAAACAAAACTGATCTCTAAACAATATCAGCAATATTGTGCTTTTTTGCTTTTTAAATATACTTGTGAATGATTTTTGAATAATTGGGAAAAAGGAAAAACAGCAGAACTCATATATATTTTGCTTTCATTTAATCAAAAAAGGAAAAAGAAACCAACAAGTCAAATATATCAGATCCCAAACGAGGCTGTTGTGCTCAAAAGAATATTTAATGCTACTTTTTCTAGATTTTATTCATCTTCTTCCAGGCATCAGAATGGCAGTAAAGATGATCTCAGCAATTATGTTAACAAATATTAAGAAGTTACTGCTTTTGCTATAGGAAGTGGTCACTGGTCTGCATTTTAGCTCTCTTACTATAAAAAGGTTGGCTCAAACCACCTATTTACATTCTGCTTTGTGCTGATCACTGCAGAAGTGGTTCAAGCTCCCTCCCTCTGCTGAAGCAAGCTGAAAGCAAGCATCTGAGAGGTGCCATGAATCAGCTGAAAGCTGCAGAAATACTATAGGAACTGCTCGCCATTGTGCAAACGTAACTAAAAACTGAGCAAAGAATTACAAAGAAGGTGGAATTACAACCCATGATGATGAAAAAAATGAGAAATCAACATAAATTTGCCAGTTCTCCAAGGCAGACAGGATGGCCTGTAAAAGCGTTAGTTCTGAAGATGCTTTTTTACCATCAATTATACGCAGCGGAGCCCAAGCTACTGTCTTATCTGTTGACTAAACACACTTCTACAAAGAAAATGAGCCATCAGTTTGAGAAATTTTCCTAGTTATAGCTGTGTCAGCCTGCTTAAGCTGACCTTTAGAGGATTCAAATGAGAATATGGGATATATTATTCATTATGCATATTTTTTAGGATAAGCCAGGAACTGTGGATTTCAAAGTGCAACATTTTCTCTAAACAGCATCTCTGAACATTTGCAATTAATCCTGCTCTTGAGTGGTTTATGATCTGACGGTAGGAAACAACTGTGGAAAAATGAATCCCTGACACAATTCCATTTCTGTACAATGGGACAATATTTGGTCCATTTCATTTTTTTCTAATGATCCATACAGGGATGCCGAGAGTAATTTTGTAAAAGGAAGGGAAGCTGGTCTGATGTGGAGGGAGAATTTACAGTGTACACAAGAACCATAGGGTAGAATCATACAGTTGTTTTCATTGGAAAGGACCTTTAAAGGTCATCTAGTCTAATTCCCTTTAATGAACAGGGACACCTACAGCCAGACCAGGTGCTGAGAGCACCATCCAGCCTGACCTTGAGTGTCTGTAGAGATGAAGCTTCCACCACCTCTCTGGGAGACCTGTCACAGCACTTTACCACCTTTATATATGGATTGTTAAAACAATATGTCTGTAATATCAAAACAATATTAGAATGCTATTTATTCCATAATTTCAAAGTCATTTTGAAAGCTTAATGTGTCAAGTCCTAATAGCTGAATGAGGGAATTTAATATTATATACTCCCTGTTTGTGTGAAGGCAAAACTGAAGCACATAGCAGTTTATTAACTTGTTTTGGGTTCTTGGTAGGGGAATTCGGGGTACCAGCTTCAGTGGCTGAATAGAGCGCAGAAGGTGTGAAAGGAAAAAAACTTATACCTAGTGCTGATTTTTACAGATAGTGCCTGAGATCTGAGGAGTTATGAAAAATAAATTCTTCATGCAAAGTGACCTCCTGAAACACTGGTTCTGACTCACTGAAGGTATAAGGACGTCTCTCTGTGCATGTGATTTCACTAATCTGAAAATAAATAATCTATTTGGACTGATTTTGACTAATGGCAGTGAGCCACCGGAATCCTGGAATGATGACAAAAGTGTAATATGAAGTGATCAGGGAATATTCAAGCATCACATTTGGAGTAGGGCTGACTTGATATTGATTTCACAGTACAGGGGTGGTGATTGGGAAGGGGGGGAAGGCAGCAGGGAAGATGAGACACCACAGACTATGCTTCCTGCCCTCATTTCCCATGGCATTGGTTATACTGAAGTAAACCATTATTTTTTTATGTACTTGTAATTTTCAGAACTTTAAATTGAAGATGAGCTAACTGGTACTAAACAATGTTAATGTCCTAACATGCACTAAAATGAGTTAAAAAAAAAAAAAAAAAAGAGGGGATTAGGTAGAGAAAAGGAAAAACACGAGGTAATTGCAGTACTGTTCCAGCATTTACAGTTTCAGTATGCACCATTCACTTATTTTAATAGGCATAGGAATTCATCATATATTATTTTTGTAATGAGTGATAATGAGTAACTATAGAACTATGAGACTCCTCTCTCACTGCAGCACCATTACAGGCATGAGTGGATAAACAGATTTTGATTGAGCTAGTCCCTAGTAAATCAGAGCTGAATTTTTTGCTATGCCATCCAAAATGGCTGCTGAGTATATTTTTATCCTCACCTTCATCGTTTTGTGGTTTCTTATCTTCCATACTTATTACCTGAGTGATTTCAAAATCCAGGAGATTGCTGACTGCTTGTGTGTCAGAAACTGTTTCAGGGACCTTCAAATTTTCCAGTGGAAGATGGGAAGGAATGAACAAGATTTTGTCTGACTTCACGCTTCAGTTTTGTCAGTGACCTATATACTAATAGGAAAACTTATGCTGTTACTAAAGGGCAGAATGTTCTGGAAAACTTTGTCAGTTAAAAACGCATCACAGAAACCGTGGCTTGCCCTCAATTTCATATCTGAGGATGCTCATATTTTTTGGAATCAGTGTTTTGCAGAAAGAGATACCTGGATGGTGTATTTCTGGCAGCCAAGAGGTGGGGTCACAGGGCAAAAGTCAAAGTGGAGAGGAAAGACTGTATCTGTGGTGACAAAGCCAAATGATAGCAGAGGAGCCCCTCTCCTTCCTGGAAATAACAATTGAGATAGACTCTTGGCAACATGTGGCACTTTACACATCTTATCAGGATGTATCCGCATGCATAGACATCCATGAAGAAAGATGAGTGAATCATACCTTCCAGCAAGAGGCAGCCTCTTTTTGCAGTCCTAAATAAACAACTAGGTATCAGCTCAGTTGCAGATTTTCTCATTCAGATTGCTGGGTGAGATGATGCCCATTACAAATGCCCACGCTGTGTAAGGCAGCGTAAAAACACCTGAGCAAGCGTTAAACAAACAGACATCTGAGAGATAGCTAGATGCATCAGCAGGAAAAGAAAAAAAAAAAGAAAAAAAAGGAAGAAGAAAAATGAAATAAACTGATCCCCACAAAGCACCGGGGTACTAATAAATTGATCACCAAGGTCTGGAGGTGCAGCTGTTTCATGTGCCTGAGTTAAGGGAGGCTGTCCTCACAGTTCGTAGTGCAGATGTACCCTTAACAGACAGCTCTTGCCTGCCTTGAAGCAATCCAGTGATGCTCTATCCTTCACACGAGGCAGAAGAGGAATGCAAAACATATCCCAGGAAGCCAGGGTTGTGTTGAATTTGGCAGAAATTCATTATCAGCTGAGAAAAAGCAGACTGAGGACTTGAAAACAAGGAAAATTATTACCAAAAAAAAAAAAAATTAGAATAAATTACCAGTGCAGTGGTAATATTTAAAGCACAGTTTAGTCAATACATGTCTTTCTGCTTCAGGTCAGCTTCACATGAGGAACTTTGAATCTACAGTAGTTTCTACTTCTAATGATACATTCACTTAAGTACAAAGGTTTCATCAGCAGAATCACAGCTTTGAACGTGATGAGTCAGCTGAAAATGGCAATTTAACCTCTACTGTTATTTCAGAGGTAATTCAAATGCAGTCTGATGATTCTTAAAAGAAGAAAAAGACGTTGATGAGACGATTATTACATTTCTTGGAATGTCTGTGCATTTGGGAGAAGTAGACTTTGTGAAAAAATTAGGGCACAATTCATCCAACCAAATGTAGAAGTCAGTAGCACATTCAGATCTAACCTAGTCATCCAGATTTCCTTTATAGTCAGGAAAGTCACTACAACCTCTTCTGAAACAGCTATTTAAAGCAGACAGTATTACGTTCTTCTGGAATGCCTCCATTGTAAACAAGTGATACTAGGCAGCAATTATCTTGCCTATATTCAGTGTGCTGGCCGCACAAAACACCAGTGCACCATCTTTAGCACCATCTACAGGTGTATCATTTACTAACAGTCTGTTTAATCGCCAGCTTAAACAATAGAACCTGTTGACCTAAGGATAATTTGAGGATTGTACTTTTGTGGCAAGCTATTATAGTTTCTCATGAAAGACATCTTTTGTACTTTTTCCCCACCAACTGTGGCCGAAGTGAGGGGGGAGAGAGGTATAACTTCAGTCTTCCTGTATAACTGCATATAGAAAGAAGGAATTAAGTTCCTCCAAGTCCCCTCGAGTTCAAAAGAACATTAAAGTCAGCAGGGATTGCAATATCATATATGAAAACACTGTGCAGAATAGGGTAGTACCAATCATTCCTCATTGAGACCAGAAATGGGACAATCCAAGCCTCTCATGTACAGAATAGCCTGACAAGCACAAAATAGGGCTTATTCTTTTGATTTAACTTTATCAAAATATAAAGATACATCTCCTGTTTCCTCTCATTCTCCTATCCTCTCTTGATCTTCCTATCACCTTGGGCACATTACCCTACAGCTATTCAGTTTTATCTAAAGCAGCACAGCTTCTAGATAGAATTAGGGTGATCATGGAGTGCATAGAAATGACTTGGTAAGCATTCTATTTTGCAAAATGTCATTTCCTTTATTCAGAGGTGAGAAGAAGGCAAATAATGGTGTCTTTCTATTTCTTTCTTGTATCTTCCAAATAAGCATATCCATTCTTTTTATAACTGCCGCTTGCATGATTTCTACATGCTTTTTCATGTAGTAAAATATTCTAATACCCAGCTTTTACTTCCTCGAATAAAATAAATAAGGATGGACACACTCCTTGAAAAGATGTGGAATAATTGGATAAGGTTTGTTTGGAATAGTACCTAACATTTGAAACTCTCTTATATTCCCATGCAAAAGTCAACTGATTATTTCTGAGTGATGTATGCTATACTGTTACCCTAATTGCCAGCAGTGGCATTGTTCAGCCATAAAGAATTTCACTGCATCAACAAAATTTAATTGGAGTATCTCAATATACTGGTATTTTCTTGCAGAGCTAGTTAAAATGAATATAGAAACTGTGATGTACAGGAAGTGAAGAGAATGTTCTTCACTTGAACCAGAGAATTTCACCGAAAAAAGAAAGGAACTCAATTTACAACAACATATTTTGATTCTGCTCCCTTCACTTAACTCATGTAACCATTAGCTAGCTAGTCAATAATAATAATAACAATAATAATAGTAATAACAATAATAATAGTAATGGAAGATCTGATTTACTTGATCATATGACACTTTGATACTGTTGAATACAATTGAGCAGCCATTGGCTTTGTTCTGTTGCAAAAATTTTAGATGAAAAAGAAAGAACAACTAAAAAGGAAAACAAGAAGATATTTTGTCTAAACTTAACTTCACTGGGTATCAGAATTAATCATACAGTCCAGCACTGTTGATGACAAAAGCTAATTTGCTTTTGGTTTCCCAATGAATAGAAGTACTTATTAAAAAAATTGCAAGAAATAATAATTTGATATTAAATAATTAAATCACTAATAAAAAGTACTAAAAAGATACTGTTTCTTAATCACATTCTCCCTACGAGGAGAGAGAAGCCTAGAATATCCACTGACATTTAAGTGATGAAAAAGGTAAAAAAAGTAAATAGTAATTTAAGAAAATAAAGAAGAAAATGTAACACTCAGTCTCTGTGAGTCAGTCAGAGAAAATGAGTGCACCACAGTTTGAACAGATAATAGGGTATGTTTCAGAAGTGTTGTACGAAAGCATTTGTTGAAATGCTGAACTTTACTTTCTCTCATTAAGTTGATTCATTGAGTAGGTAACAAGGGAATAACTGGTAAGTGCTGACTGCTGTGTGAGCTTCCATGCTGCCCACATCCATCATTCAACACTTCGAAGCAAACATGCCCACCCAGCCTTGTCATCTCAAGCTCATCTCTCTTTCCACCCACCATCTTGCTATGCTTTTGTCTTTTTACCATCACAGTAAGAAAAGCCTTTGCTTCCTACCTGAACTGCTTCAAATAGAGACCTCGTAAAAATAAAGTAAGTTAGAAATCCTTGAATCTGTGACCCACGTGTCATTGTGCACAACAGAAATTCTCTCCCAGATTTTGAGATTCCCTGTCTTCAGAAGAACTTCCACACTTAGAAACTCTCCTGAGAGGGTGAAAATCAGGCCAAAAACTCCTTAGAATAATTATTTTTCAGATGGGCTTATTTCAGAAATAGGTATTTTGAGCTGATTAACCAAACGTAGAAGTGGTATCTTTTCACTTGAATAGGCTAAGCTGAGGGTCAGGGAACTATTGATAGTTCTGATTAATACACTGCACTTCCATGGTTAGTAAATGGCAACCCAAAATGAAAGGACCATATTCTGCCCTGCATTCGAGGGTACAATTCCCCACTGAAATCAATGTGTCAAAGAGAAAAGGGAATCAATGGTCCGAGGCATTACTGGAGGTTGGAGTACAAGACATGCAGGGCAAATCATTGGCTATTGTAAATCATGGTCACTCTCTTAACTCAGCAGATCTATTGCACTGAGGTCAAGGATTTAACCCTGAGAGGAATCTCTATTTTGTTTTCACATCTATCATTTCCTCGTACAGTTTTGATTGTTCTTTGCTTTTGCAAGCAGTTTTATTTGAAATGGATTACACTCAGTGCTCTGTTCATTTCTAATGTTCACAAATACTTTGAGAACAAAGTTCTGTTCTTTTCAATACCTTTAAATTATTCTTTCTATGCTGTGTAGGTATATGGTTGCTATCATTTAACTCTCAAATAATAGATCTGGTCTACAGAGATTCTTGGAACCGAAAGAAAGGTGCTGAGGATTACAAGTTCATATTGAATGATTGTGGATACTCAGCAACATATAGACACTCTCTGCATGTATTTATCCCTCTTGGATTTTTTCTTTTCCTTTTTTATTCTATTTTTTTTCTATATTTGTATTTTTCATCTCATAAGAAATTTAATATTTAACTGAATTATTATATTCAAAATTAAGGGAGTACTCTACACTACAACAAACATTTTTCTCTTTGAAAAGTATTCCTAAATAATCCTTTAGGGAGGCAAATTCTCCAAGGAGAAAAACGTAGCTCTATTTAAGAGGTATGTATTAATAGCTTTAGCATTTATTTATTTTAAGTATGAGTATACAGACATACTCTGGACATGATTTTTAAGTGTAAGAAAAAAAAAGACAATTTGATATATTCCTCTAAATCTGCAGAAGAGTGGTATACTTCAGGAAAATTTCACTGGCAGTTGATCATGTTTCTGATAATTAGAGATTTGCTTCTGGCTTAAAAGGGCCTTTTTAATAAATTCCTGTGCTTTACTTCAGTATGGATGGCCAACAGGCAGAGGGAGGTGATTGTCACCCTCTACTCAGCTCTTGTGAGGCCCCATCTGGAATACTGCATCCAGGCCTGGGCCCCCAGAACAAGAAAGTTGCAGAGCTCTTGGAACAGATCCAGAGGAGGGCCACTAAAAGGACCAAAGGGCTGGAGCACCTCTCTAGTGAGGAAAGGATGAGGGAACTGGGCTTGTTCAGATTGGAAAAGGCTCTAGGGAGATTTCAGCATGGACTTTCAGCATATAAACAGGAGGGGGAACAACTCTTTTCATGGGTTGATAGTGATAGGACAAGAGGGAATGGTTTTAAAGTAAGGGGAGATTTAGGTTAGTTGTTAGAAGGAGGTTTTTGACTCAGAGGGTGGTGATACACTGGCACAGGTTGCCCAGATTGGTTGTGGATGCCCCATTCCTGGAGACATTCAAGACAAGGCTGGATGTGGCTCTGGGCAGTCTGGTCTAGTTGTTGCCGACCTGGCCTACAGCAGAGGGGTTGAAACTATATCATCTTTGAGGTCCTTTTCAACCCAGGCCACTCTATGATTCTAGGATTTTATGAAAATTAGAAACCTCAGTTAGACTTTTTTAAAAAAGGCAAATATTGGGACCAAAATTTACAAAGCATGTTGAAAGACCTGATTACTTATTTGCCACTAAAAGACAAGTATGATCTCAAGTAACATATTTGCCTTTGGAAATGCCAACAAAAACTTCTATGGCTTCATTAACCATTAGACCTGTATAAGAAATAGGACAGAGAATGAAATACAAATAGATATGGATGGATGAGAGTCTAATTTAATAACTAGTCAATATAACTGCCTGCATCTGATGCATTGCTTCGTAATGGGCTATTGATTTAGGAAAAAAGATTATATGATAGCTAGAAGCAAATGCCTGGCTCTCTTCCTCATAAGATTTATTGTTTTTGATAATGAGTAAATACATTTCATGCAAGGCTTTCCTGACTGTCTTAATTCTGCCAGCTCCAAGGACAAGACCCTTTATAACTTCGTGGACAATGCCCAGAAAATCTGTATGTACTTCAGTCGGTGAAGGCTCCCACAGCATTTGAGTTCTGTAAGATAAAAAAGGCTGACAGAGAATCTGCTCACATACTTACTGCCTGAGGATACAAATTCTCTGAATTTTTGCAGGCAACATAGTGGGATTTGTGCTTCCCTCCGAGTGAGTATTAAATTTTGTGGTAAACAAGATACGCGCTTTCTGGTTCGGGCAGGTAGCAAGTGCTTCTGGTTTTGGTAGTCCTTGAAGCAAAATAGGCCTTATCTCAAGATTGGCAGTTATGAGAGATATTTTTCATCAGTTCAGCCTTCTGATGGCTGTCATTAAAAACAACAATCTCACCCATGACAGTAAGGGGTGACTCGGATTTAGAATATGCCAAAACATTTCATCCTCATCATTTTCTTATCTGAAGTTCCTTTTCACAGGTCTTCCAGAGAAATTTCTTGAGCCACAAGACAACTGAATATGGCATTACTTCCAGTTCTTCAGACAGTTTTGATGTAAGTCAGATGAAAGAGCTCCTAATTCACTGCTTTACCTAAGAAAGATTCCCTTGGGATGACCTCACCAGGTAGAAGACCTTACAGTTCTTTCACTCCCTTACCTTTAAATTACTGCCTCCTCTTCTTTGGTCTTCTTCTTGTCCACCTAAATAATAGATTTAGTTCCTTGAATTTGTAATATACTTAGCTAGTAATTTTGTCTGTTACAGCATTTTACTGTAAAGATTGTCATAAAACTGCAGAATGGCTTGGATAGGAAGAAACCTTAAAGGTCATCTAGTTCCAACCCCTTGTCATGAGCTGATAGCCCCCAACCAGACCAGGCTGCCCAGGGTCCCATCCAACCTGGCCTTGAGCAACTCTAGGGATGGAACATCCATAACCTCTGTGAGGAGCCTGTGCCAGTGCCTCTACCAGCCTCTGACTGAAGATTTTCTGCCTAACATCTAGTTCAAATCTCTCAGTTTAAAACCTTTCCCCCTTTAGAAGCATATGCTACTGCATTAGCAAATATTCATCACTGATTTCTGCATACAGTAACTGGATTATAATGGATGGGAAGTGGAAAAAGAGCTGGGATTTATCCTCCATCCCCATGATGTTTGAAATACCCGTATGGAGCAATACAGTACTGCCCCAAAAGGCACAGTTCTTAACAAATGCCTTAAAACCCTGTATACAATAATTTGGGAAATGTGCCCACTGCAGGGAAAATGCAAAGATCCTTCAGCTCTTACGCAATAGGTTTTCTTTGGAACACATCTTTTGTATGTATATATACATATATACACAAATATAAACAGATTTTGATAATATAAAGATAGAGCTCCAGTCCCCCACAGTAGGGGAGTTGGAACTAGATGACCTTTGAGGTAACTTCCAAGCCATTCTATGATTGTATCATAGATGTATGGAAGCATATATTTAAGAATGAGAATAGGTTGTGTCTCAAAATTGATGAAGTTTATTATCTTTATAAAATATCTCCACCCATAATTCATTATACTTAGAAAGTTTATTGAAATTCATAAGAAAGTATTTTAAAACTGTATAAAGCAAGTTGAGTCCCTGTCCCTGGAAAGGTGATGGAACAGCTTGCTCTGGATGTCATCTCCAGACAATTGGAAGAAAAGGAGGTTATCAGGAGTAGCCAGCATGGGTTCACCAAGGGGAGGTCATGCTTGACCAACCTGGTGGCCTTCTATGATGTTGTCACTGGCTGGGTGGATAGGGGGAGGGCGGTGGATGTAGTCTACCTTGATTTCAGCAAAGCATTTGATACTGTCCCCCATGACATCCTTATAACAAAGCTAAGGATATGTGGGATAGATGAGTGGACAGTCAAGTGGGTTGAGAACTGGTTAACTGGCAGAGTGCAGAGGGTTGTCATTGGTGATGTAGGGTCCGGTTGGAGGCCTGTAACCAGTGGTGTCCCCCAGGGGTCCGTGCTGGGTCCGGTCTTGTTCAACATCTTCATCAATGACCTTGATGAGGGGTGGCCACCCACAGCAAGTTTCCAGATGATACGAAGTTGGGAGGATTGGCTGACACGCCTGAAGGCTGTGCTCCCATTCAGCAAAAAAATGTGGAAACGTGTCCATGTGGAAACATGGACAAATAAAATATCAGAGACATGGAAAATTGCTCAGATATGGTAGCCACAGAGTAGTCCTCAAATACTTACCATCAAACTGAAAAGATGCAATAAGATAACTAGGAGACTGTGACCAGTAATATATAACATTTTCAATGTGACTTGGATGAGTTTTCAAGACCAGGTTGAAAGGACATTTGGGCAAGCTGGTCTAGCAGGTTGAGTCTCTCCCTGTCCATTGCGAGGGGTTTGGAGTTAGATGGTCTTTAAGGACCCTTCCAATCCAAACCATTCTATGATTCTGTGACAATACCAATTTGTCTGATCACACAGACTGGTTTCATATGATTAGGAGGCATGATCCAAGTCAAGTGGCAGGCAGGCAATTCGGTATGAATAAATGCAAAGTTCTACATTCAAATAACAATCTCCACAAATATAGTGGCAGTGATACAGAAAATCTCGAAATCCCTTGGTGAACAGCCATTAACGGGATTGTGTTGTTTCCAAATTAGTTAATTATTGTATATGAGAAATATTCTTTGAAAGGTGTCTGATATAGTCTTTCCGTTCTACTTATCATTCACCTCCCAACTAGGACAACATCTAGTTTGGGACACTGCTCTCTGAGAAAGATATTGGCATGGAAAAAATAAATTAATAAATAAAAGAGAATTCTCTAAAGTATAGAAAATAAGACCTTTAGAGGAAAAAAATATAAGCATGATGTCAGCTGAAGAAAAGAAGACTGTAGGGACAAATTATGTAATTATCATCAACTACAGAGATAAGAGAAATTGTGAATAGCTTATGGATTAATCGGCTTAAATTCAACATAAAAGATTTAAGGTAACTGGGGGAAAACTTGTCTAACAGATTTCTGGGGGTGGTAACATTGAAGCTGGTTTTGAAATTTTCTTCCTGGGAAGGTTGTTAAGAACAGGTCAGACAGCTACCTGCCAAGTTTACCCATATTCATTGTCTGGGATAAGGACACATAGCTGAGGTCAGGTTTAGCCCTACTCTCATCACATCAGTCCATTCTTTACTAATTAAAGTGAAGACCAGTTGTACTTTAATGATTCTATTTTCAGAAGCAGTGAGAGTCATTTCACCTAAGTTTCCTAAGAATTGCTAGAACCATATTGGTACTCATCAGTAACATTATAGTACCTCACACACAGTTTCTGTGACAGTTGCTCATCTTTTAGGTTTTCAGGAATGCTTGGGACCCTTGAACTTGATCCATCTCATTAGGAATGTGACTGGAATTTCCTGTCCCTCAATGATCTCTTTGTGCTGCTTTGCCCACATGATACATCCCAGCAAACAGCAGCTTCTGTGAAGTGGAATGGACTGTTCTGTGAGCCTCCATCTTTCTTGCAGGTGAATAGTCACTAGGAAAGTACTTACTGGTATCCATCATTTTACAAGAGGCAGACTACAAGATTCTCATCAATGAGTTGCGCCAAGGAAGATTTAGATTAGATTTGAGGAGAAACTTTTTCTCTGAAAGAGTGGTCAGGCACTGGAATGGCCTGCCTAGGGAGGTGGTTGAGGCACCATCCCTAGCGCTGTTCAAGAAGCGTTTAGATGAGGTGCTAAGGGATTTGATTTAGTAGTTTAGTGGGTAGGGATGGTGATAGGAGGATGGTTGGACTAGATGATCTTGTAGGTCCTTTCCAACCTAATGCATCTATGAATCTATGAATCTATGAGTTCACTTCGGCTCTCTTACTCAGAAAAGTAAAGCAATTCCTGTTTTTCTTCTACATACAAGATTTTATGGATCCATCCCCAGTGTCTCTCAGAGACAAATCACACACTACTGATACTTCTTTAAATTCAGCTCCAAACATTGGTTGACACACAGTTTTGCCACTGTGTGTACTGCATTTTAAGAAACGAAACATAAAGACAGTTTCTTGCCACCAAATTCTCTTTAATATAGCACTGATTATTTCAATGCTTGTGTCAAGTTTTCTTCCATGTACAAAATAATTATTTCTATTGTTTAAGGTATGTACAACTTGAAGCTCTCTTCAAGTCAATAGCACCCTCATGAAACCCTCTAGGAATTATTCAAAATCATCTCCACTATTCACAAAGTTATGGGGTCTCAGAATCATTATTAATCTGAGCATAGCAAAGGTTTTATAAGGACAATGTTTTACAGCTGATGCTTGCTCTGACGGGTCTAACTGGATAAAGGCTTTAGCAAACAGGAGATTTCTAATTTTGTATGAATGAAAATCAATATATACTTCTCTAGATTTAATGTGTATAACGGTTATATTTCTCATAAACATTTTGTCAGCTATTGCTCTGGGTCAGTTTGAATGAATTCCTAATATAAGACAAACAGTCTGTGAAAACTGATTTGATTTAATCCATAACATTGTCCCAGACAGAATCATTCTTAGTGGTGTGATTAGGCTGCTGTGAAAGCTGTGTTTGTGGCTTTTTTCCCTTGTATACCACACCTATAAGACTCCAGCATCAGCAGCAATAGTTATCAATTTCAGGCCACAGGTACCCTTTCATCCTACACTCTGTTCAGTGATGAAGAGTGGTGTTTTGAGGGGAATAAGACCTGATAGGGTTCTCAGCAGCATCAGGTCTAAGTATCTTTTCATATGAACATATAGAGACACAGCCACTCATTATGTATCTCATTAATTTTTCGTTATGTATTCACGTTTATCATAGTCACATTTGCCTGTCTTCACTGCAAACAAGTGGTTACAACTCTCCTGTAGTAAACAAAAGTGAACTGGATGGAAGAACAGGATCTGGGGGTGCTAGCTGACAGTCAGCGGTGTGCCCAGGTGGCCAAGAAGGCAAACAGCATCCTGGCCTGTATCAGAAATAGTGCAATCAGTAGGAGCAGGGAGGTGATGGTTCCTCTGTAATCAGCATTGGTGAGGATGCATCTCAAGTACCGTATTCAGTTTGGGACCACTCACTACAAGAATTCAAGGCCCTGTAGTGTGTCCAGAGAATGGCATTGAAGCTGTGAAAGTGTGGAGCACAAGACTTACGAGGAGCAGCTGAAGAAACTGGGATAGTTCAGTCTGGAAGAGGGAAGGCTAAAAGGAGATCTTACCACTCTCTACAACTGCCTGAAAAGAGACTGTGGTGAGGTGGGGATCGGCCTCTTCTCCCAGATGGCAATGACAGGATGAGATGTAATGGACTCAAGTTGTGCTAGGAGAGGTTCAGGCTGGATCTTAGGAAAAATTTCTTCTCAAAAAGAGTGGTGAGGCATTGGCACAGGCTGCCTAAGAAGGTGATGGAGTCTTTGTCCCTGGAGGTGTTCAAGAACTGTGGAGATGTGGCACTGAGGGATGTGGTGTGTGGGCACGGTTGGGAGGTGGGTCGGTGGTTGGGCTAGGTGATATTAGTGGTCTTTTCCAACCTTAATGGCTCTATGAAAAGTGCTACATTGTGACAGATCATTTGAAATAACAAAGACATGATAAATCTTTACTCTTTGAAATTACTTTTTGTATAACTATTTTGTGAATATCTTACCAAATCTGGTTATTCAGATGTAAAGGTACTTACTTCATATCTAGATCAGGTTAACTGTACTGCTGTCCTCATTGTCCAAAGATTAATTCTTTATTTCCCCATACTGAGAAATAGATTCAAGAAATCCAGGAGCTAGGGCTAGATGAATATTTTTTGAGATATCTTTCACACTAGTCTAAAGAGGAAGCAAAAATTGAAGGATAGTATATCCACTATTTCTTTAACAACAGAGAAGAGTAGAGTGTGGCAATTTTTCAAAAGGGAAACCTTGTGAAAACTATTTCAGGGTCAAACAGTATTTTATAGACATAGAGGGAATGACGCGAGGAGATATCTTTGTCACTCTTAACAGATAATCAGACTATGAAAATCACATTATACATCCACTAGTTATCTTTCATTCAGAATCTGTTTTACCAGCCAGTGAAGAATTGAATCAGAACTCAATAATATGAAGATGTGTGAATTCCTTTAGTGATAAAGTCAAATCTTTGGGAAAACAAAAATACCATGAGTAAACTGGAAATTCTTTGACAGTAAGGAATCATTTGTGTTGCATGCTGAGTATCTCTGACTGTATCTAACTAAGATTCTTTTCATGAGCCAGAGTGATTTGCCTGCCAGGATTTTCATTTTCCTGCCAATTTGGACACTAGCTGAAAATTGTTGCTATTCTTATTCTGGCTCTTTGGGCTATGTGATATCTTCTCTTACTTGCACATGCTTCATTTTGTATGTATGAGGAAAAGCCCAAATATAAACACTGTTCTGACAGTTGTAAGTTATGTCAAAAATTTTATATACTTTTCTGTTACACCATGCATATGTATTTGTTTATGTGAGCGCATATAGCATCCCTCCAAAGCTTTAGATGTACAATAATTACAAATCAGAATATAAATATATGCCAAAAAAAAACAAAAAACAAACAAAAAAAAAATAACTACACTGTTCTCCCTTCTTGCCATAGTAATCACTCTGAAAGAATCATAACATTAACTCCACTCAATATATTTGAACTCAAGACAGTCCCTACATTTACACTGCAATGAGAGGATGAGATTATTTCCTTCTGAATTTCTGTTATAGTACTTAATATAATCAAATGCTGCAGTATTGACTTGGACAATATTTTAGGAGTGCTCAGATGGAGTTTCCTGGTCATGCCAAATCTGTGTGAACTTACTGATACCTTATAACTGTGAGACTAAGTAGGAGCTATGCCAGTAGATTAGGATCTGTGCAGTTTTATAAAGAAAAATAAACAATCAAGAAGCAGACACTGAAAAGACGAAGTATGGGTAAATTTCCTCTCTCCACATCAGTGCCCAAGTAGAATTTTTTTTGTTCTCCCTTCTTGACTCCTCAACATGGAATAAAAATGTTGCCCTTTGGCGTGTATTCAGACACACCAGGATGATTTTTATTTTCATGTTCTGATGTAGACACAAATTTTAGAAATGTGCTCGGTGTTTATGTTCCAATGGGGAAATGTGTTTGGGCTATCTGTATGATTTAGGGCTCAGAGACACAAGAGCTGAAATAACTTTACAATGGCTCAACTCCAACCTCTTTGCTTGATTTTTATCCCCCTGTAGCAGACTCTGACACATCCTGAATAGAAAGTGATACTGTGAGGATATCAGTGTTGCAATGTGCTCAGTAAGGAAGATAATGAAAATACCTTGCATAGCTAAAATATCCTTTCTTTTATAGTAAATTTAGAGAAAGTGAGTGTTTCGTATGTTATAATCCATGACAATTAACCTAGACACTGGGAGTACATCCAATTGTAAGGCAATGTAGCATTCCTTCAAAGAGGTGTCAAAAACAATCATAGGCTAATGAGATTCTACATGAACCACCTGCTGTTAGCTTTCAATTAGATAAAACGCCTTTGCTGGAAGTGAGGAAACCCTTTTTATTATTTGCAAATGAGGTACAGAACAGAAAGAGATAATGGGAAAAGAAATAAGAAACTAATAGAACAGTCTGGACAACCCAGGTCTCCTCCTATCCCCATAATTCCTCTCCAGGGAAAAGGAGGAGGGGGGAGGAAGTAACGATGGTAATATTCAGTGTTCAGTGACATTGGGGAGTAACTTAGGGGAAAGAAAGTGAAAGGGAAAGGGAAAGGGAAAGGGAAAGGGAAAGGGAAAGTTATATTAAAATACACAGTTAAGGTGTAAAAATTGTTTCAGTGAAGTGGGATTCCAGAATCCATCTTATGGGTAAGGAGATGAACAAAATGAACAGTTTGTCACAATCTGACATAAATTTGAAGAATGTTACAGTCTAGACATTTTACATTCATTTACCCAAAAAAATCAGACCAGGACAATCTCCCACTGACCTTTTGACTTTCCAGTGGGAGAACTGAAATTGGACAAGACTAAGTTCTGACGAAGACTAAAGTAAATCATAAATATGAAAAATTTATTATCCAACACAGACCTCTTTGGACGGAAGAAATGGAAGAATGGGGCATGAGTATAATAGATTTCTTTTATTTATGCATTTATTTATTAATAGACCTTTCACACTTGCAAGTTCCAGAGGAAAAAATAATGAGAGAGCAAAGAACTTATTATATTGCATTCATTGCATTTCCACCTACTTCATATCATGGTGTAATGGGCATCACAGTAGAATTTCTGAGATTAACAAGATATTCATATTGACATAAAGCTTGCAGATTCACAGGAAATCTTTGAGCTACATTCTTTTTCCTCCATCATACATCAAGTTTTCATTTGTAATACCAGAGTACTAAATTTTCAGAAGTGCTCAGGAGAGATTTAAATATCAACCTACAATACCATGAGAGATGTGTCCTGCAAACTGTTTTGGGAGTCTGTACTGTGTGGGGGAACTTCCATGGATTTTGGGGGCTGCCATATTATTAGTTCTGTTAATGTGATTGTTGGATTGCATGTCTCTAGAAGGAGTTCCTGCAAAATCCTCCACCTAAATAATGACCTTTGTTTTGCTCTCTAACCCACTTTTCTCAGTTGAAAAATATATCAAATATTATCTATGGCCCTTGTTAAACATGAATAAATGAAATTTTAATTATAAACAAACAAACATACAAACAGACATGCCTATTCTATGAAAGAGGCAGGTTCCTTTCAGAAGAAGACAGAAAACAAAAAGTATATAAATTCCCATTGCTTTGAGATGAGAAAGGGTCAATCAAGGTGTAAGGAAAAGCCCAGTGACACCTTCCCAAATCCCAAAGCAATGTTAGAACTTCCTTTCAAGAATAGTTAAAAAAAAAAAAAAACACCTTTGCCTGTCTAAGTGTCTGTGGTGAATTACCCAAGCTGAAGGAAGGTTTGAAGGGAAACAGACCACCTAAAACCAAAGAACCTTGACGGTGGTAGAAGCTCTATTCCTCTGAGACATGGAAAAGTGCTTACAAAAGAATTCTTTCTTCAGTCAACCAAAAAAAGGTCAGATCTATTGGTGATTGATAGAAGCTTAATGCACTGTCACACTTATTGAAGTTTCAACAGCTGTATACCCTGAAGATATTATTCAAAAAGATGCTTGTTTGAACCTGAGTCACAGGCAGAATACAATTTGAGAATCTGTTGTGGCATTTATAAAAAAAATTCACTCTTTAGAGGGTTCATCATCCAGAACCATGGCTTTAGTACAGACTGCTGTGGAAGCCAGTCCTTGCCTGAAAAGTCTGACAGGGATGAGAGAGAAAGAAACTGTTTTATTCAGAAGCTGAAACACTGCACAGATTATGAAGGTAATTATAAAAGACCGCAAAAAAATAAAAATGAAAATAAAAATAAAAATAAAAAAGAAGTGTTTATGCAAAAGCAGACTCAAAATCAGAAGGGACTAAACTTGTTATTTCATAATGTATTGCATGCAAAAGATTTAAAAATTAAGTAAACGAATCTGTGTGTGAGTTTGGTTTCACAATTTTTAAAAGAGATAAAGCGTTAGTTTTAAAAATTAGGCACTAAATTACATATTTATCACCATCTGTGGTTTGTTATTTGGTAAAAGTCAAATGTCATAAAGGCAAAAATCTACTCAGGGTGACACTGCTCTGAGATCAATCCATGGAGAGAGTATCATTGCATACCTCAGTTCCCCCTGCTTTGGAGGATAATATTTTTTTTCTGACTCAGCAACAAATCACTTAGCCTCCCTCATGAGATCCCTTAGATCCCCAACCTGGCAAGAAGGCTGGGACATTGCTGCACCCCTGGCTATGATCTTACCCTTTTGCTGAGTGTCTCCTGTGGCTGCCAGTTCTGAAAAATATGTATTTAAAGGAAAAAAAGAAAAAGCTGAACTCCTCTAAATAAATTGTTTGGAGACGGCATGGGCAGTCATGTCAAAACAAACCCATATGTTTTTATTAAATGTAGTACACATGTCATTTGGCAAACAGTTTTTCAGGACTAAGGGAAGAAATTGCACCTCTTTTCAGAAGTGTCCCTTTATGTCCATGGTTAAAACTCAGAAAAAGAAACAAAATTTTATTTTCTCTTGTACTTTTGCAGAGCGGCTTAATCCAAGCTGCAATCTAACACTAAAGGAATAAGGACATAGCATTTCTTTTGTGACAAGACTGGCCAACATATCTAGCTTTTAAGTGCTAAAGTTAAGCTATTTCTATATGAAGATTTCCAGTTGAATCATATTGTTGGTGCCTTCAAGCACTATCAGAGAACAACCAGGTAGCATATCCAGAGCTGCTACAGCAGACTGATGAAGAATCATTAGCAAGACAAAAGGGCAGATGACAGAAATTAATGTGAAGGAAGGGAAAATTACCTCATACCAGGCTCAGGAAGAGTTATAATTGGGTTTTTGTAATTGAAAAAAGAGAAACCTTTTGCAGAATGTAAGCCTACTGATAGCTCTGTATTGACTGCCAAAAGAGGGGTGCCAGATGCTAACCAAGCACTGGAACATCATTTTGCATCCCAGCTCCAAATATGAGATAGTGCCTGTTTTACCTCTGGAATCTACATGGAAGACCAAGGCAGACACTTGGCCCTGTGGCCACCACAGCATCTGAAAAGAGTCACCCCCTGTCCTCTAATGCTCATTCTTGGCTACATGCACTACCAGTGGATGAGAAGCAGCCTGATGGCGACCACCTCACTTCACAGGCTTTGAACGGATTTGTATCATCAATGGCTTATTGGCATGTAAATGTATAGACCCACTCTGTCCCCACAGCCTGAATGGAAGGCCCTCTCAAGGCACTCGGGTCACCCTCTGTGAAATAAAACTGCACAAACAGGGATACATTTATGAGAAATTGGGTTCCTTCCAAAGATCCTGACAGCTTGGAAAGCAGGCCTAGCCTGTTGAAAGGCCTGAGATCTTCCTAAATATTTTTTGTCACATTTTGGAACACACCTGCAAAAGAGAGGGACAGGGTGGCAGATACAACTGTAGGCAGCAACATCCAAAAATTGTTCTCATGACTGAAAGTCATGTTCCTATTCTGAAGCCATGGCAGAACAAAGCAACTTCAATACTGTCATGAGAAGCTGAGTGAAAAGGCGATATTTGTTATTCTTGTCAATGATGTACCTACCAATCTTTGTGGACATACTGAAGATACACTTAATTTCAGATCTATGGATTCAGCAAGCACTTTTCTTGCTATTTTTCAACAATTAGTCTCTGGTACAAATTAATTTTCACCAAAGGATATAACCTTGAATTAATAAATAAAGGACACTGATTAGGAAGAGCAAATTCTTAACAAAGCAATATGTTAGCTGTACACAGGTAAGTGTGAGACTAGGAAGCCAAAAGCAAAAGGCCATGCCTCTGAAGCTCTACTTCAATGGATTCACAGCAAACTGGTTCATTTCTCCCTTTCTTCATAATAGGAGTGCAGAGCATAATGATGTTTTGCACTGCATAGGTCTCCAGTTTGAATATTTAGACAGACAGCTCAAATACTCAGGGTAGATTCAGCATTCCTGATATGGCCATGATCAAGGAAAGAGCAG
This sequence comes from Odontophorus gujanensis, assembly GCA_013399175.1. Taxonomy (NCBI): domain Eukaryota; kingdom Metazoa; phylum Chordata; class Aves; order Galliformes; family Odontophoridae; genus Odontophorus; species Odontophorus gujanensis. Next base: position 208,189 of record VXAB01011680.1, read on the forward strand.
GCAGACACCAGGGTATAAACATGCCACAAGAATTCACTCCATTCAATCAGGACAGTTTTCAAGCAAAAGGATTATCCCTTTGCATTCTTGTAAGAATGGAGCTCAGATTAGGACTGAATCCTCTTGAAGCAAGCAGCCACTCTTTGCTCTATAGTTTGAGCTACATGGCGTTGTGTTATCCACAGTACAATGGACCCCGTTATCCCCAGAGGACAGTCATCACAATATCTTCTCTAGTAAGGCTTCAAATCCAGCTGGAGCAACCAACAACTAATCAGCAGTACTGGTGCCATCTCCAGCACATCTAGACTAGAATTATATCATTCTTCGTTATAAAGTAATGTATCTCTCCAAGTCTCCTTTATTTGTGCCATAGATGTGATTGCTAAGACTTATGTATGTGACAATCATACATTGAAAAGAGAACTAATATGAAAGCGTTGCTTGGATTTTAACACTTTCAGATGTTTTCTAAAGTATATAATTTCAGCAATAGGAGAAAGAATCTGACAGTCAAAGGCAATCACTTCCCCAATCAGCTGCTTTATTTATCAAGTCTACTGGATGTGCAATTATTCCATCTGCATAAAGATTGCTTTAATTTTTAATTTACGTTTAAGATCATAAAAGTTACAAGATTGACAGTACTGGAAATGGAAGACAACTTATCCAAAAAAAGTAAACTGCTTCTATCAAAGGCAAGAGCAATTCAAGGCTCCTCTTTTATGGTTGCAATGGGCCATTTTAAGGATGAAGAGTGTGCTTTAAACTCTGAGTAAATCCTTTTAAGAGTACATAAAAATTAATAAAAATAAAATACAAAATCACTTGTAAATCGAATTTTTGCAAGTGTCTCTATGAATTTTTAAACAGGTGCTTTTTGAAACTAACAGTTACTAAGATAGCCATATTAGGAAAAACAAGATAATTTAACTGTGAAACAGAGCAGGAACTGAGTAGAAAATAAAGCACCATCTTTGCTAAGTTATTTTACTGAAAAGTATCTGAAGAAACATCTTTGTCTGTTCCTGAACATAATCACTTTCTACAAATGAACAAAACACATGAACAGTCAGAGATGATTAAAACACACTGGACATTGCAAGCAGAACAGACCAACAATGGTCTGATTGGACCCAATGGGAGTTCCCACTTTAAATAGCTACATTTTTAACAAATTCACAGAAAAAAAAAAGGTGAGATTTGAACTCTGAAGTTGTTTGTACAGCTTTTAAACCCCACCACACCCCAGAACTCACTCATTTTGAACTGACTGGGCAGACTGAGGTCACCCGGATATCAGCAAGAATGGCTGATCAGAAGTACCAGCCAGAAATTTGTGTAGCCTGTCTGTAAAATGTTCTTCAGCAACTGTGGCACCTCATGGGAGTCCCAGTCCTCAGCACAGAAACAGAAAAACCTATGATTCTAAATCACATTTATGTGTTTTTAGTCTAGAGAATGCTCATTTGACGCATGCATTCTTTCCCTGGTTCCTCATTTCTCATGCATGCTTTTGACTCAATTAGGATAACCCTTCAGGTTTAAAATATTGATAGAGAAACATTTTCTGCTGAACTCTGATCCTTCTCAACACAAAAAAGTCTTTATTACAATGGCATATCAGACTGTAAGGAACTGAGATAATATACAGAGATATCTTTTCCATGTGTCACTTGCAAATGATATTAGCAAATGCATCTTTATGAAGTCGTATTATCTAGGAATTTATCAAAAAGAAACCATCTACAAAGGAAAAGAACACAGAGAAGGACCAAAAGTCTAACCTTAAAAAGCAGCTACTAGCTGTGAGAAGTGATGGTAAACAGATAAAAATTAATAAAGTGAGCAGCAGGTGGATGAAAGCTCAGGTAGTTTACTGCTACCAGCTTAAATCTATCTCCTGAGGCTCTTTGAAACAGAAGCAACAGAGACAGAACTACCTTCCTCTTCCTTTCCTCTGCAATGTCAGAGTGAACTTGATGGCACTGACAAATTCTGATGCTGAGACTGGCCAAGAGGTACACAGAGTGTAGTAATCTTCCTCACATTTGGGTAGTTATTTTCTTTCTTAAAATAAATAAATAAATAAAAAACCTCTGCAGTGAGTGTAAAATATGAGATACGATGAACACAATAGCTCATTTGCACATCAGTGCCAGTTTGTTGCTGAGAGGGAGGTGTTTATGCTGTTGTTTGTGTGATGTATTTAGCAAGAAGATAATACAATCCTTGCCAATGAGTCCTGTAAATGGTACTGTCTTTATACCATAGCTTCAGCAGAGGTTTTCACAAACAGAATCATAAAGTTAGCATCCTAAATTTGCAGTTAGAAAAGGTATGAGAAAACCTGATTTCTAAAGTGCTGAGAACTCAACTGCCTGAGGAAATGTTGGAAGATAATAAGTTTGCAGAGTCATCCTACTTCTTCCTCATCAGATTTTAAGCACATTTTATGTATTTGTGTTTTCCCTTAACAAGTCACCTGTATACCCTTTGCTGCATGCAGTCTTAACTTGTTTTGACTAAAGTAGCATTTGATCCAAAACTTTGGTCTAAAAATCCTTATACATCTATCACAGCAGCAATAAATAAAGAACAAAGACTCATCATATAACCCAAGAACTCTTTAAAGTATAAGCATAAATCTTTATCAAATGAGAATTAAATAAGAATAATTTGCAAGTGAAGACAATGGTTTCCTATAACCTTGTCTAGCTTAAAAGGTCTTGGAGAAAGTCGGTGGCAGTGACAGTAACAGAATGAAAGCAATGTCTTTGCTGTCACTGGAGTACAGAGTCCTCCCAGATTTCTCATCCAGTCCCCATTTTTTAACATAAGATGATGCAATAAATCCTACCCTAGTGAAAAGGAAAAAATATATATCCAAAGAGCTTCTTCCCTTATAGTGGGATAAATCAGACAAATGATGCCCAGGTTTGAAGCGTTCAGAAGGCGAACACAATTTTTGTAATTGGAGCCCTTTTCTCAGGGTGAGCGTCTCAACCATCTGGGCTCACAGTTCTGCAGCAATCACAGGGGAACATTCTGCTTTCATTTAATATGACATTTCCTCTGTGTATGAGTTGTTAGAGTGAAGCTGCAGCCCACAGCAAAAATAGAAGCTCAGCTTCTACTAAGCACTCTCTTCCAGCTAAGCTGGAGGAATAGTTTACAGCCTTTTAGCTATACGGTGATCTGAGTTTGACTGAAGAATGATAATGCAACAGTATGAAATCTAATCGTTGTAGACTGGGTGACATTACTTGAATATTTGTTTCTCAGTACCTCTCAAAAATATACTAAGCATTTACACAATTTCATCAAAATTGAAACAGAGCAGTGGTGGAAACAGGAACTAAGTCAGTGGCTTCTAGAAGAAAACAAGTCAGAGTTTTAATTGGGATTTCAGCTTCTTCCTGAATGCCTTGCAGAAATTGATATAGCTAAAATTAACAGCACTAAATATCATCAAATAACTTCAGGAAAAAAAATGTTTCTATTTAAAAAAAAAAAAAAAGAAGAATAAATATTGCTTTCAAAAGTGTCTGTTTCAGGAAGCTGTGAAATCAACCATGTGAAAAGAATTTCAGTAAAAACAAGCTAATAAAGTTGCTGTAATATATATTACAAGAGTGGGAAGGAAGTTTTTTTATCATATTCTGAAACAGTAATCTGTACAGAAAGTGGAAGAATTGTTGTGTTGTGTTTGCAGAAACTACAGCAAAAAGGTACAGAGTGCCAGAAAAATAAGCACTTTGTTTGTTAAGGTTAGAAAATTCAAGCCTAGTTACCTTGCTGATTAGGCCCTCCAAACCAGTTAAATGTGTTGGAGATGCAATTGGATCTGACCTCTCATGGCCAGTTTAGTGGTCAGGTGCAACAACAAACTGGTGCTTCTCCCATCATGAAACAAAACCTATGGACCTACTGGGGATTAGTGTCTTGCTCTGAGCTGTAGTGTCATCCTAGGATACATGGACTGATTACCCAGGCCCAGCATCTGCCCTGACTTGCACTGAGTTGATAAAGGTAGCTGGGAGCTTGAGCCAACACCATCAAGTCCCTTAGGACTGATGCACTCAAATTATCGAGAGCTGTTTCCATACCCATTCACCAAGTCACCAGTTTCAAACAGGTCTTTTCTGTGTCCATGCTACAACTCAGTAAGACGGACTCCAGCCTGGAGGCAATCCCTGCCTGGTGAGTCCTTAAGCAGAAATGTCGCCACATTCACTCCCTTACTCAATTTTAAGGATGTTCTGCTTCTAAACAAAATCTGTTCTTTGGTGTATTTGTAAGAGATCCTTTGAGATCTTTGCATCTGCATTCTTCCAACATTTTCAACTCATTTGTTGATAAAGCAGCATCATGAAAAATAATTGTCCCCTCTTTTTACTCATTTTCTCTTTGAAAAACAGGCCTTCTCAATTCACTTTTGTGATCTCTGTCATGGATGCTGAAATATTTTTAATGGCTTACAAGCATCCTTTCAGCTTACAATATGTTTCCACAGTGCGATGTCTCAAAATTCTTCTTGTAACATATTTCCATCTTTATTTTTGTACTAGTGTTGCCAAATTTCCAGATTTTTCAGTACCTAAAAATGTTCTATTCATTCCTTTATCTGTTAACCCATGAGTGCTTCTCATTTCTACCACAAAAAATGATGGATCTAAACAATTTACTTTTTACTTGCTTCAGACCCATATTTTCAGTTTTCATCTCTAGTTTTACTGTTTTGGATGCCTCACTGACTTTTGATAAGCATTAGGAGCACCCACCTCGCTTCTTATCCAGATACCTATCTTTTAGGACAGGTAGGATGATGAGAATTTAAATCAAATTGATTTAATAATGTTATCTAAATAATCTAAGTTCATGTTTCAAATTAATTTATTGTTACCATCATCTACAGAGCATGGTGTAGTGACTTCATTATTAAGATTTTATACCTTCTTTTTAATGCAATTTCCACAAATCTTATATTTTGTATTTCCTCTATAACTTCATGCACTTTATGCACTCTTTCTGTGGGAATCTTTAAACTCCAAGAGAACCACTACCTTCCTTTGTAGCTTCACAGCTCCAGTTGAGACAAAAGACACTGCAGAAAAGTTGACTAAAGAGAGAACAGTACAATGTAGATTCCCCCCTACGTTTTGTTTAGCAGAATATTTGGGTAATACAGTTTTCTTCCAGTCCAGAATGGTCTCATCTATTCAAAGAAGATATCTTTCAATTTCAGTGACACCACAGCTTTCATCCTTTTGAATTTAAATCTGTGGTTTCTAGAAGCTTGGATCATCACATGAAGTTTGACAGGTTTTAGGAAATTTTAGTTACAACAGACAGAAGAATTGAAACCGTTTTATCTCAGGTGAAAAATGAGGAAGTTTAAATCATAGGTTTTGTAAGTGCCACATGGGGAAATCTTCTGATATACTCAATTTGACATCTCAATAAAAGAGAACACAGCATTGCAGTGTAAAATGAAACACACGAAAGAAGGTCAACACTGCTAACTTTCAATTAGACTTGTGCTTCAGAAAGGTTGAGGTGAAGGACCTCAAGGCCTCCCATATCAGCTTTTGATGCTGAACCAAGTGTCCGTAGTGAAGTTTGATCTTAGAAAATAAATAACTGGACATTGTGTTGTAACTTATGAATGACAGCACAGATTAAAAAGTAATAAAGAGTCTTATTCACTATTGATTTTTTTTTTGCCTTTTTGGCTATATTCTGAGCTGGTACAAATCAGTTTACCCTACTGATGTCAGTGCAGTTATACCATCTTTGTCTTTCTGAAAGACCTATGCTGAACAATGATTTAAATTTGTGAAAAGTGGAATAAAAATATTTGAATTAAAGTAAATGGAAATACAGCTCCTCTCTTTCTAACAATATCAAGTGAAACCTTCCTTTTTTCTAGTCAATTTCTCTATGTCATCACTGACTGATGGAGCAAGAATTCTCTTTTTGGCTACAGCCTAAATTAGTAATCAGTCACAACATTAATTTGAAGATACTCTTTCCACAGACGTTAAGAATCAGTAGATTTTCCATGGGAAAATAAGAGGGCTTCTTTATTAGTGCTCAGTGCAGAAAATAATTTGCAACGGAGGATACTGAGCCACCTCCAAGTTCCCTCCTTTTCCATGATTATACAGTTTTTCTCATCCCTATCTGCAACTAGAATACACACACATTTGTCCAAAATATGGCTTCATATTTCAGCATATAGTGGGAATCTCTGCATAAAATCTCAGAGTACTTGAAAATTTACTCTTTGGAAAAATGAAGTGGGGGGAAAAAAAGCACGAACAGATATTCTCAAAATTTACATACATTTCTCTAACATACAACCATCAAACCATGGTAGTTGGATTTCTGTCACACATACACACACATACACCCCACAAATACAAACCCCACAGACTTAGAGATCTATTTCTGGATTAATAGAGCTTCACTGTGATTTTTATTTTTTTGTTTGCCTCAGTCTTCTTTGATAATTGCATGACATACAGCCCTCAAACATTTGGTCTGGTAGGAAGGAATCAGAGAAGCAACATCCATCCCACTGTAAGTAAAGATCAGGTTCGTGACCACCTGGGGAACCTGAACATGCACAAATCCATGGGTCCTGATGAGACACATCCCGGAATTGGCTGATGTGGTTGTCAAGACACTCTCTATGATATTTGAAAAGTTAATCAGGTGAAGTTCCTGGTGACTAGAAAAAAAAGGAAACATCAGACCCAATTTTAAAAAGGGTAAAAAGATGACTCTGGGAACTTCCAGCCTGTTAGTCTCACCTCTGTGCCAGGGAAGATTATGGAACAGGTTCTGATGGAAGCTATGCTAAGGCACATGATTCATAGATTCATAGATTCATAGATACATTAGGTTGGAAAGGACCTACAAGATCATCTAGTCCAACCATCCTCCTGTCACCATCCCTAACCACTAAACTACTAAATCAAATCCCTTAGCACCTCATCTAAACGCTTCTTGAACAGCGCTAGGGATGGTGCCTCAA
>VXAB01011680.1:216125-287612 GCA_013399175.1 Odontophorus gujanensis
TGACACCAAGATGTGGGGTGCAGTTGACACACCAGAGGGGTGGGATGCTATTCAGAGGGACCTAGACAGGCTTGAGCAGTGGGCCCAGGTGAACATCATGAAGTTCAACAAATCCAAGAGGAAGGTCTTGCGCCTGGGTTGGGGCAACCCCCTTAACAATACAAACTGGGGGATGAAATGATTGAGAGCAGCCCTGATGAAAGACCTAATGGTACAGGTGGATCACAAGCTGGACATGAGCCAACAGTGTGCCTTCACAGCCCAGAAAGCCAACTGTACCCTGGGCTTCATCAAAAGATGCATGGCCGCCAGGTCTAGGGTGGTGACCCTGCCACTCTGCACTGCAATGGTGAGACCTCACCTGGAGTACTGTGTCGAGATGTGGAGTTCTCAGTTCAGGAGAGACATGGAACTGTTGGAGCGCATTCAGAGAAGGGCCACAAAAATGATCCATGGAATTAAACACCTCTCCTATGAGGACAGACTGAGAGAGCTGGGATTGTTCAGCCTGGAGAAGAGACAGCTCCAGGGTGACCTGATTGCGGCCTTTCAGTATCTAAAGGGCAGCTACAGGAAAGAAGGGGACAGGCTCTTTAGCAGGGTCTGTAGTGATAGACACAGAATAACAGAATCACAGAACTGTAGGGGTTGGAAGGGACCTCTAGAGATCTTCTAGTCCAACTCCCCTGCCAAAGCAGCTCCCTAGCCCAGGTTGCACAGGTAGGCATCCAGGTGGGTCTTGAATGTCTCCAGAGAAAGAGACTCCACCACCTCTCTGTGCAGCCTGTGCCAGTGCTTCATCACACTCACTGTGAAGAAGTTCCCACGAACATTTGTGCGGAACTTCCTATGCTTCAGTTTGTGGCCATTTCCCCTTCTCCTATCACNAGATGGAATGACTGCTTTTGTAATTAAAAGTTACACAAGACCTATATAATGGATTGGTGAATTGTTGTATATATATATATAGTGTGTATATATATCTATACTATATATATTATATATCTATATGTATATCTATTAATGTAGATAACATTGTTTTTCTTATGGGAAGCTTAAAACCCCAGGGTAAAAATTAAATTTCAGGGGATAAAAAATGGTATGCTTTTGAACTATAGCAGTTTTAAAAGGAAAAGGTTGGTTCTGGTGTAGAAGTCTTTGTTTTCTGCTGACAAGAAAGACTTTCTTGTCAGTACAGTTTCCCATGGGGAAAGTTGAGCTTAGGAAAAGACATCTCTGACACAGGCATTTCATGTCCTAGTTCAACATAGTCATAAGCATTTGTTGTAATCAGAGATATCACCATCATGACATGACACATCATGACCTACAATATAATGCTCTATAGCAAGGTCTAGGAGAATGTTGATTTGATAGACATTTTTCATCTGTTAATGACAAACTAGGGGCACTTCTGAATTATTCATCTACAATCCCTGCATATGTTTAAGTCAAATACGCTTTGATGTCATGCAGCTTTTCAAACTTGTTACAAGAGAGCTTTTTGCTTTTGTCTTTAACTAATGTTCAAGAAATGAAGTGATAAAACTGCTGAAATCAAGAAATGTCTGCATTTCATGACTGAAATAGTGGCAAAGCAGTAACCAGATTCATAGCTGTCAATAATTTACCAGACTTCATTAAAGAAAGCTAAGAAAGTGAAAAAAACAAAGCAGTGTTTCACTGTTGTTTGTTTTCTCTGCTAACTTGCATATTGCTACACTATGTATAGATTCTCTAGTGAAAATATATGACTTTCAATGAAGTTGTACAGGTTGCTTTTTACTGTATTCATTCACACTGATGTATACAGAAAATATAACGGATTTAAGGAGATACAAATGCCCACTGCATAAAACAAACTGATTACAGTGTGAGTCAATATATTTTATACTGATGGCTTCATTAGCACTGGAACATTCTATTTTAAAACCAATAAGCATACCTTCATACTGGGATTAAAAATCAGCTTTGTTAGAGCAGCTCAGAGGAGGGAATCAATACGTCCTCTGGTTTTGTGAATCTTCAGTCTTGCCCTCCTCTTTTGAATGTCCAAACTGTGTAGCCATCCACACCAGTTCAGCTAAAGGGATGCTGAGTGCCCTGATCCATAAACCTCTGTAAGGGTGGGATTCATCTCAACCTAGTGAAAAAATGTATCTGACATAAACTATAGAATCATAGAATGACTTGGGTTGGAAGGGACCTTAAAGATCATGGAATTTCAATCTCCCCTGCCCTAGGCAAACTCTGTTAACAGTGGAGAAAGACAGAAATCTGTAGATGGTGCCTTGTTCCTCCTACTGTGGACACAGCTTAGCAGAGTCTAAATTGTCACCTTATGATACTTTCTTCATTAATACAGACTTCAACTAGATATTATTTGAATAGCACTGGATATAGTCTTTACGTGCTATTTGCTAATTATACTGTGAAGAAGATTCCTGGGAACATACATTAAAGCAAGAGAAGTTCAGAGAAAATGTAAGGAAAACTCTTTTTCGTACAAGGACAGTCAAGAAGCAGAAGAGGTTAGCAAGATATGGTATGTTGTCTCCAGCCTTGGGGTCTTTAAAGGTCTGCCAAGATAAAACTCCAAGTAACGTTTTCTGATCTCATAGCTAACCCTGCTGTGAACAGGAGGTTGAACTAATGAACTCCTGAGGTCCCTTCCAGCAGGAATTCTCCTTTGATTCTATGGTATTTATCTGATATCAGCATTATACCAAACTGGATCCCCTGATGGCATCTTAGGTCATTCAGGGTGAAAATGGAGCTCGTTCAGCTATTTCTTTGTCATAGTGTCCAGGATTTCATTTCATGCCTTGGAGTGTCTCCTGAGCATCTCTTGAGGGACACAACCTGATTGAGATTTCAAGCTTATTACTAAACAGCAATACAACACAAAAACTGGATTAAACTCCTTTTGTTGCTCAGTTGGTTTTTAAGCAAGTGCCTTCTTATGCAGTAATCTATGGATGTTTAATTATGAGGCAACAAGGAAAATACACAGTTATGGAAATAAACTATAATTTCTCCTGATGACTGCTGGTTTTGTGTTTTTCTTTTGTTCTTTACGTTGCTTATTTTACCCTGTGTGCTAGATTCTGATTGACTGCCAAGAGCTAGAATAAAGATTCATCTCATGTCTCTTCTTCCTCAATGCAGTGTTCAGAGGCAGCTGCAGTCCCTGCACTGCCTTAATGCACCTGATGCCTCAGTACCTGAAAGGGAGAGGCCAGTTGGTAGGACATGTATCCCACAGAACAATAATGCAGCAGGGCTTTGCATGTGGAAATGCTGCTGTACCTTCTCCAGGGAGTTCAATGTCAGCCCTACCGGCTGTGATGGTTCTGAGTATTGTGTTTGTTTGCTGTGCAGCATGAAGGCTCCCTAGGAAGCAGGGCAGGAGCTAGCAGCAAAGCACTGCTGCAGTCCCTTGGAGCATGCTCAGCAAATCTGCGTGCTTGAAAAGCCAGAAAAACTTAAAAGAAGATATTAGGATCTAAGAGGCAAAATTAGTTTAGCGAGATTAAAAAATGATTAGGCATTTATATGAATAAAAATGCTCCTTATAATTGCACTAACTAGGCTAAAAATTATAGGGCCAACAGCCTTAATTTCAGACATAAGATGATCACCATCTGGAGAAAGACAGAGATTGCATCTCATGGTATAATATTACACAATCAAGTACATTATGTGGGTATTTTACCTTCCCATGAAACATCTGGCATAAGCCTTTGTCGGAGACAAGGTGCCAGAGTAGATGGACCATTTATCTGTTCTGGTGCATAATTTTTCTGCTACTTCATCTTGCAGCCTAAACTGACTGCCTGAGAGTATCTTTGAAACTGTGGGTAAGAGGAGGGATGTTATTTCTGACTGAAGAACTTGCTATCTCTTACCACCTGTTGTTTGTATATAAGATGATAGAGTTCTAATCACAAGATTAATGCCCAATTTAGGCTGAGAAAATATCAACAAATCTGTATGATTCTCTTATTTTAAACTCTTTCATGATCCTCAGAAATATTTTACAGTGCCAAGATCAATTTCAAAAATAAGACATATGACTTTAAAAAAAACCTTCAAAAAGCTGCATCTGTCACTTGCTTATACAAAACTTTCCTTGCAGATTTATGACTAACTTTGGTTATGTAATTGCTGTAAAATACATGGGGTTTCTGCTTATATGGATTTCTACCTTCACTTTCTATGGCAAACATTTGCAGCTGATGTGCTGAATAAAAGTGCAGAGATAAAAACCTGGGCTCCACCCTAGTATTTTCCAACAAAATACCCTGCTTTCTTCTAATTGCTGTATTCCTTCTTTTTTCCCTTGCTGATTCCCACTCAGAATGATCAAGATAAAATGTTTACTTTCTTTTAGAAAATGACAACTGGAAAAAATGTTAAACGAACAATCAAGAAATTCCATAGCAATTACATCCATTTTTATAGGAGATGAGTTATCTTAATTTTTTTTCCATCTAAAAATGTTTCATGTGAAATTTCAACTTACCTTAATGAACACTTACAAGCATTTGATATCCATTTGTAATGTACTTTGTGGACTAGGAGTAGAGCCTATGTCTTTCTTCAGTTAACCCCTCCAAATACTGCCAAGAATAAGATGCAGATTCTTGACAGATTTCACATCTTGCTGAGTTTCACATCTGTGAAACTGCTTTTTCTCTCCAATAAGCTTCCTGACTGCCATAACAATTAAACCAAAAAGAACCATGATTAAGCATGCTTATACTCAACTCCAGCCAGTTAGAAGTTAGGTAAAGCAAGTCAGCCGTGTTTCATCATAACCAGTGGGATGAAATAAATACTTCAAGAACAGAAATCATCCCATCTTTGCAGAAAAGTAGAAAATAATGAGACACATCCAAAACAGACGTTCTTCCTCACTCTCTATTGACTCTAAAGAAGTTTAGAAAAGTACTTTTGCTAGAACAATTTTAGATCTATTCAACTGACCCAGATAGGATATTAAGCCACATTCAGGTTTTAAGTTCTAAAGGCCATGATATGAAGAACAGACCATCTAGTTTGTTGTCTTCTTCATCAGAAGCAAGTATAGAGATGAAAAGAACCTGTGATATCCCTAGATATTCAGAATTTCCACATCTGGCTGGACAGACAGCTGGAGATCAGCCAAGATAACCTCCGCATCTGAAATAACTCAAGAAGGTTGCACATAGAAAATTTAGTCGAGGTTCTATTTTTTCAACAGTGAACATTATATAAGAATCTCACTCTGTATATCAACAGTACATTAACTGTCAGACTTTAGCTGTAGTCATTACTGATTTCTGCTGTTGGCTACCTAGCTATGCTTACACTTTGCCTCCCAGGAATTTTTAACCATGTCTGAAGCTGAAATCACATGCAATATGCATGAGAATTTTTGTTCCTCATCTCCCTTTAAAGGATAACACTGAATTGGTTGATGCCACATACCTGGAGACATTCAGCATCAGGCTGGACCAAGTTCTGAGCACCCTGACCCAGCTGTAGGTGCTTCTGTTCATTGCAGGGGGGTTGGAATAGATGGCCTATAATGGTCCTTTCCAGCTAAAACTATTTTATGATTATTTGATTCAATGAATTTCTCTGATACTCACAGCTTCATGTTTCTCCTGGCTTTACCGATCTCATCACAACCCTTGGGCTCAAAACCAGTTGCTTTTAGGTAGAGAATCATAAAAGCATTCCTAATCAGAAAAGTATTTAATTATGTGTTTAGAATGGTCACCTTGAAGTAAACAAAACTTAAATAGATGTTAAGACTAAACAAGTCTTCAAGTGGTATTTTTATGGCCAAAAGTCATGAACAGTGTAACTTGCCTTACTAAGCTGGGTTTAGAAAATTAGCAGAAAGACAGAGACTAATTTAGCACTGCACCTCCAACATATATAAAATCCATTTTATACCTTGTAAAAGGAAAAAAAAATATGTATATTTAAAGACACTTACAAGGGTTTAGAAGTTTGGGCTCATCGCTGGCAAAAGGCAGACAACTTCCACATTTATCTCCTACTTCAGAGATCAGATTTTTAAGGCTACAGCTTCACATGGGACTTCCACAGTCCAAAATGCACATATAACTCAATTAACCTACATGCGGGACATTAGGAAAAGAGTTCAACAGAGCAGTCATAGTATCATTGTTGTGGTTTAACCCTTCCAAGCAGCTCAGCACCACACAGGTGCTCACTCTCCCCAGTTGGGATGGGAAGAAATTAGAGAATCAGAAAGGTAAAATATGAGAGAATGCCTGGGTTGAGATAAAAGCAGTTTACTAGGTAAAGCAAAAGCTGTGTTTGCAAGCTATGTCCTATTGACAGGCACACACTGTTCAGCCACATCCAAGAAAGCAGGCCCACACTGTAGCCACATGGGGTGGTTTCTTAGGAAGACAAATACCGTCACTTCAAACATTCCCCCTGTCTCCTTCTTTAGGTTAGCATTTATTGTTCAGCATGATCCCATGTGGTGTGGGATATCCCTTTGGCCAGTTTAGGTCAGCTGTCTTGGTTACACAACCTTCCAGCTCCCTGTGCACATCTAGCTCATCATTCACAGAGCAACATGAGAAGCTGAAGTCTTTGTCTCTGCAGCACTGCTCAACAACAGTTAAAATATCAGCGTTTTATCTCCACTATATTCACAAAAAAAACCCAAAACATGGCATCATACAAGCCTCTATGAAAAAAAATTTAACTCTATCCCAGCCAAAACAATGTCAACTACAGACACTGCAACTCTGACCTGGGCCTGATCCTACAGGGGCATCCTACAGCTCTGACCTGGGCTGTGCCTCCTTCAGCCCTCATCCACTACCATTCCATGGACATGTCACTGAACTCCTGCATGCAAAAATAATCACACTCATTGACATTTGTGGACATTTGCTGAACCTTTCTGTAGACCAGACAGTGGATTGTGAGCACAGTGAGGCATTGAGTGATGTGTTTCAGCAGTGGTTACAGCAACAGTGGGTCACCTCCAGTGGTGCAGATTTTTGCAAGAGTGGCATGCAGACTTCTGTTCATTGCTGGCAAAGATGCAAAGCTAATGGTGGTGGCTATGTTGAAAAATAACATTTGGTAGTGGAGAATCTACTCTATTGAATTGTGTTATTGTGCTCTTCATAGCTGGTGTAGTTTCCATGGAAATAAATAAGAGGCATTACTTTTGAAGCAACCTAGTTTAAAATCCATCCCAAGTATTTTGTTTTGGTGGTGGTGGTTTTTTAAAAGGTTAAGGAATGTACATTTATTTTCCAGAAAAATAAAATAAAATAAAATAAAACAATAATAATTTTAAACACTTGTGGTTTTTTTTGTAATAGATTTTCTAAGGATTAGATGTGAATTATTTCATCACTGCTTTTTCTGTTGTTAGTTTTATGGGCAGATCAAAGTCAGCTAGAATATTCTTCAGAAAAAGTCATCTAAATCAACTTTAAAGGAAACTGGATGAAACACTGAATGGAAGCTCTTCTGTTTTTCTTGAAGGATTAGAAATGCTTCCAATCTCATTTCTTATTATGCTCAGTGAAGAATTCAGGTGTACTGTTTTATTTTTTTTTACACTAAAAGCCACACTTTTTCATTTGTTTTCTCAACAAATTCAAATAAGACTGTTTCTTTCTGGCTATTGATACAAAAATGTGCAGAAGTATGGTAAAACCCTCATGCTTAACATTCAGAAGAGGAAAAATAGTTTTACCAGCCTGTAGAAGTTGACAAAATTGCTTAAAGGAACATAATCTGAAGTGGCATACAATATTGAAGACAAAAAAAACTGCTGATTTCTATTAACTGAGTGCAAAATTCAAGACAAATGTGTTACCTAAAAATCCAACAAAATCCAACTAAATAGTCCTTGTTTTGAGTTTTAATAATCCAGAAGCCCATGTAAGCTCTCTATATCAAGTGAAGTTGTATGTTATCTAGCGTACATTTCTTCACCAGACCTATAAAAATTAATGGATTCAGATACATTCAAAATTGTGCATTTATTCATGTATAAATGCACATATGTATGCATTCTAAAATATAAGGTATGAATTTTGTTGACATCTCTGCATTGCTTATATGTTGGAATCCCTTCTCCTCCCATTTGTTTTCTGACATTTATGTATGATGTTTGCAGAGAGCACTTTTTACCACAAGATCAGATATAATGCTATTGAAGGCCATCAGATATTGCAACATTAAAATTCTACAGTGCTTTTTAAAGGCATATGTATTTAAATTCATATTTATTTATTTGCCATTTAGCTGGAGAGATCATTAAAAAAAAAAAAAAGTGATAACCCTTACCATGCCTGAGAAATGTGAATATCCTCTGATTTCAACAAGTACATTATGCATTCTGGAGTTGAAGCCCTGTACATTTAGTATGGCAAGTTTCTCCAAGTGCTTAACTAAAGACTTCAGATTTTGCCTTTTACATAATGATTAGAAGCTGCCCTGCTTTTCACTGAGGAAAGGCATCCTGCAAAAAATTAGGTAGCCCTAAGGGCAATCACTCCTGAATTTGGGGAATTAGACAAGAGCCCAGATATTTTCTTTACCATTTTTCTCAAGTCCACCCCTACTCCCAGCCCAGTAGCCATGGCTGGACAGCCAAAAGTCCTGTTGTCTCATTCTGGAGAAGAGGCTCAGGAGTCTCAGGGGTCACTGTCAGCAAAGCCCTGCTGTTCTGACAGACTGTTGGAGGGCCAGAGGTCATCCAGAAGGACCAATGGGAACCCCAGCAGGGAGGGTAACCGCTTGGAAAGTTTTATGTAGGAGGCTGAAGTAATAAATGGGCCAAGCCTTTCCTTTGTATTGATACAACATCTTTGGTCCCCATCAGAATATGCAATTGACCACACAATATCATTCTTCAAGAGAACTCAGCTCTTCAGCTCAAAAAGGTCAGAGAACAGCTGAACCTCTTGCCTGAGTTAATGTCAGCTAATGAGCAGTTATCCAACAGTGACTTTCTGCCAATATCAGCTTTGATTCAAACAAATGAACTAGTATAGGTAGGGTCTATATCTCATTGCAACGCATGTAGGCCTAAGCCATCATGCTTTTAAGGGTGTCCAGAATAGCAGTCCTTACTCTGATCTCCGGCAAGAATAATAAACAATAGCTCCACTGAAGCCCACAGACACATTGGTAGAGAACTGGGATGAAAAGTGAGCAGGTACATGTTGTTATAATTCGCCAACCTGAGCAACCAGCAATACAACTACTCAAACAATTAGAAACCTGTATGCTCCTGGAAGCTTAACCTGCAGGGCTTTTAAACATTCCTCACAATGCTGAGTTCCTTAGAGACAGCCAGCGTTCCAGAAGGATTTATGTCAGATTGAGCAACAGCAAATTCATCACCAAGGCAGGGGAACAAGAGTTCATTGCCAGATGTACCTTCTCAAAGACAGGCACTCTCTGCTGCATTTGATTGTGAAGAATAATCACTAATAAATATATTGTGGTTTCTTACTGTTTAGAAAGCCATGTGTGGCTGCTGCACAGGTGAGTGGCATGTGTATGTGCACTAAAAGAGATCCTAAACTTTTCAGCTCTCGGAAGAAGCAATTAACTTGTTTCATTATTTTTCCCATTAGAGACTGATGATAGCAAACTGTATATTCTTTCTTGCAACACAATGTCATAGAGCCCTCCATACAATTTAAATGGTATTTTAGAAACTTCTTCTAAGTGGAAAAAAATTAAGTGTTTCTTACTCAAAAAGAAGCAGTCAAATATGGCAGTTTCTTACTGAACAGTTCTACTTACTGAATATAGCTGGAGTCATCTGCTTACTTCAGTAACTAAAATTTTTTTATTACTTTTTGTTCCTGTTATCCTGCTGTTCCAGTGCAGTTAGGAGAGATGACTCTGATTCCTGCTCCATTTTGTGCAACATAAACAGAATTTATGCTGCAATTACAAAGTCAGATTCTGCCTGCAGTTATACCTCATAACTCCCAAGAAGAAAACAAGCTGAGTACAGCTGAAGACAGAATCCTTACTACCAACAGCAAATAAGACCCAAGGAGAACTCAGCCTGTCTTCCAAGCACAAGGCTGAGTTTACCTGTATAGCTCCATTTGAACTCAGTGGTGGATGCTTTACAGTAAGAAACAAGGGCAGGTGTGTAGGCAGATAACAGTTACATGCAGCTTTGCAAGGTAGGAGTTTACTACAAAAGAGAAGGGTTCAAATACTCTAAAGAGTATTTTCCAAGAAGTGCATATATGTTTCCCACTGATAAATGGGAGCCTTACAGATACATCTATTGTTCATTCTGAAAATATAACCTATATTTTCCAACTAGGAATACTAGGAATACCAGCTGTTTTAGATTAACTAAGAGAAAGGTATCACTTAGTGCTTGTCAACACAGGGAAAATGACCAGAATATCTCCTGTGAAATAAGCTGACCTAAAATATTCTTGCGAACTTGAAAACATTTCTTGTTCTCTGACCACTACTGGATTGCGATGAAGAACCAGAGTCAGTTCCTTCTTTAGCAAGCCACTTTCATAGATTCATAGATTCATAGATTCATAGATGCATTAGGTTGGAAAGGACCTACAAGATCATCTAGTCCAACCATCCTCCTATCACCATCCCTACCCACTAAACTACTAAATCAAATCCCTTAGCACCTCATCTAAACGCTTCTTGAACAGCGCTAGGGATGGTGCCTCAACCACCTCCCTAGGCAGGCCATTCCAGTGCCTGACCACTCTTTCAGAGAAAAAGTTTCTCCTCAAATCTAATCTAAATCTTCCTTGGCGCAACTTGTGGCCATTCCCTCTCGTCCTGTCACTAGTAATCTGGGAGAAGAGGCTGACCCCCTCCGCACCACAATCCCCCTTCAGGAAGTGGTAGAGTGCAATAAGGTCCCCTCTGAGCCTCCTTTTCTCCAGACTAAACAATCCCAGCTCCCTCAGCCGCTCCTCATAAGACTTGTGCTCCAGACCCCTCACCAGTTTTGTTGCCCTTCTCTGAACACGCTCCAGGGCCTCAATGTCTTTCTTGTAGTGAGGGGCCCAAAACTGAACACAGTACTCGAGGTGCGGCCGCACCAGAGCTGAGTACAGGGGGATGATCACCTCCCTGCTCCTGCTGGCTACACTATTTCTAATACAGGCCAGGATGCCGTTGGCCTTCTTGGCCACCTGGGCACACTGCCGGCTCATGTTAAGCCGAGCATCAACCAACACCCCCAGGTCCTTTTCCTCTATGCAGTCTTCAAGCCACTCCGCCCCAAGCCTATAGCATTGCATGGGGTTATTGTGGCCAAAGTGCAGGACCCGGCACTTGGCCTTATTGAACCTCATCCCATTGATCTCAGCCCAGCTATTCAGCCTATCCAAATCCCTCTGAAGGGCCTCCCTACCCTCTGGCAGATCAACACATCCTCCCAGCTTGGTGTCATCTGCAAACTTACTGAGGGTACACTCAATCCCCTCATCTAGGTCATCAATAAAGATATTAAACAAGATGGGCCCCAATACCGACCCCTGGGGGACACCACTCGTAACAGGACGCCAGCTGGACTTAACTCCATTAACCACTACCCGCTGGGCACGGCCCTCTAGCCAGTTCCCCACCCAGAGGAGAGTGAACCTGTCCACACCACGGGCTGCCAGTTTCCCCAGGAGAATACTGTGGGAGACCGTGTCAAAGGCCTTGCTGAAGTCCAGGTAGACTACATCAACAGCCTTTCCCTCATCTACCAGTCTGGTCACCCAGTCATAGAAGGAGATGAGGTTGGACAAGCACGACCTGCCCTTTGTGAACCCGTGCTGGCTGGGTCTGATCCCCTGGTTGCCGTGCACGTGCCGTGTGATCTCCCTCAAGATCATCTGCTCCATAACTTTCCCTGACACTGAGGTCAGGCTGACAGGCCTGTAGTTCCCCGGATCTTCCTTACGGCCTTTCTTGTAGATGGGAGTCACATCAGCCAGCCTCCAATCTTGTGGGACCTCTCCAGATAACCAGGAATGCTGATAGATGGTAGAAAGCGGCTTGGCAATCACCTCTGCCAGCTCCCTCAGCACCCTTGGGTGGATCCCATCTGGTCCCATGGACTTATGGCAGTTCAGATGAATTTCAATCTAATTACAGTAATTCTAAAGGAGAATAAAGCTTTCATTTAATATTAGAACTTCTCATATGTCCTTACTTTAGGTAAGATTAGTAATGTTAGGCTTCCCAGACAGCTAACATGGGAGAGAAAGAATTTGTGTCAGCTCAATACTGGTACAAGACTCCCTGAAGAAACATATTTTTCTGTAGAGATCAGTCTATCTTTAGTGCCTTGGCAAGGTCTGAAGTTACAAGTGATGAAACTGAGTTAGAGCATTCATGCAAGCAGCTGTTCTGGAAGGGTTTTCTTTTCACAATAACTGGCATCCCTCCAAGAGAACGTTGTTGTCTGCATGTGCAGCTTAACACTTGTCCGCACTTTCACGCTGGTGGGCGTGCACACCTTCCTTCCTCCTCTTCCTGAAAGCCAATGCTGTTGGTCATGAGACCCTGCAACTGACAGCAGAGGAGCTGCTCTGGCTGAACTGCTTATAAAAAAGAAGCTGATTTTAGTTGGAGTCAGACCACGAGCTGGCACCAAGAAGGAAATGCTGACATGTTTGGAAGGTATGACAGTCTTTCTGTGTATCAGTCAGACTTGGATTAGTTCAAGGTAGTAATGAAATTGTCGCCAGAATCTCTGCAAGAGTGCCAGGCCAAAAAGGCAAGATTTTCAAAATGTTCTGTATGCCATTTGAAATTCTTGCTGACTTCTTTACATATAAATACTTCCATTTCTACATATATATAGTATATAATAATTTGTTTTTTTTGAATGATGCAAAAAGCTTTGAGAACAAAGGATTTTGCAAAGGATTGAACAAGAACAATAAAAACCCGTGATGGCTCTTGGCCAGAAAGCTCTAGCCTAGTGAAGCAACCAAAAGCAGCAGAAGAAATAGGTTCCAAAATAGTAGGTCTGTTAAGCAGACTCTTTGTGTCTGCCATGCATACAGGCTGACTGCCTTGTCTGCAGCATGTACCTGCAGGGTTGTGTAACCCACACTGCCACCTTCCCCAGCATCCTATTACACGGGGTGAATTTTCTTCAGTGAGCTACCTGAGCCATCTCACTGAAGTCTACAGCACCAAAGAGATCTCCTGTGCCCAGTAATGTGGCGCTTCGGTAATTGTGTAGGTGTGTAGAAAGGAGTGGGATCAAAATTCCTGATAATGGGGTCCGTGTGGATCCAGCAAGATCTCTGGTCAAGAGGTTACCACTTTGTTTAGGCACCAGCAGGTCTGATGCTCTGATTGAGCCAGCAGGTCATCACATGCTACCCCTGTGCTCACACAAGGTAACACTGGTGAAATCCACATCATCCTGGACAAGCACTGGGCTAGACAAGGGTTTTTTTTCTTCCATCTTTGTGAAACAGTTTAAAATCATACAGAAAATGAAATAATTGAGAATTAAATGCACATTACATATATTCATTATGAATACTGTTTTCAATTTAAATGAAGTGGGAAAATCAGTTCCAATAGTTGTTTTTAAAAATTTTATAATTATTACTTCTTTATAATTATCACTTTCTGAGGTCTTCTGAAGTCTTTCAGTAGTACATCTCTTTTGGACTGACCTGGTACTGACCAGACATCTCACAGTTCAACATGAAAGTTTGGGAAAGCTCTAAAATTTGAAAGAATCGAATGATTTCTTCCGAATACCGAAGTATGCATCACAGGGTTTGTCCAAATGAATTTTTCTGTGATTTCACACAGAGCGTATTTGTTTGGAATGTTTATCTTCTTTCTGACAGAGACTTTGGAAGTGTTTGTCTCAGATGTCAGTCTTCCGGTGTAGACAAGTTTCAAAACTCGTCAGTTTTTACACTAGGTTCTTTTTCTCATTCTCTTTCTGTCTCGTTCCATCTCTATTTTTACTTTTATTTCTTCTCTTTCACAGTCTTTCTCATTTGTCAAGTTTCAGTGAGTTGTTTTTTTTTTTGCATGCATACTGCTGGTGTGTCCCCAGTTCCCTTTGATTCCACACAATGAACACAGAAACTCTGCATCCCTACAGAGCACAGAGTGCCTAACCTTCTTGTTTGAGCCTTCTCCAGCCTAAGTCTCCTCTGGAGAAGGCTTCCTTCATTCTTTCAATCTTCCACTTTCCTAAGCCTTCTCTAGACCCTTCTTTCCTCTTTTTATAGCTTATTTCCACAGCATTATGGTTAATAAGGAATTCATGCCATAATACTGTCAACCAGACCCGGTCCCACGAACAAGGTAGGTGTCCAGGAAATTATACATACACAGCTCGACATTAGTCATCGTTTTCCTTCTCCCTGCACAAAAATATGTTCAACAGTAACTGTTAGTACTTCACACTTTTAATATCTTTGCCCCATCCTCAGATTTTCTCCTATGAGCTCCCTGGCACTCTGGACATGATGTAAGGTGACGCTTTAAAAAAACACAAGTATAATATTTGCTCTAGGGAAGCTCTGGCTGTGTAACAGAGTTGGTGTCAGTGCTACAACACAAGTTTTGGTGACAGTTTCATACTCGTGAATTAACACACAGGTCTGCCAAGGAAAAGCAGCCATGTAATTGGTGAGGTCCTGCAGTTTGACTGGTCAGCAGTGTCATTGTGCACAAAGCACCAATAGTACTTGTCATTGCCCCCTGCAGATAACACTGAAACATTACTTCAAATTGACAGAACATGAGAGTGAACATGAAATCAATGCCAGATGTACCCAGACATCACTGAACTCCCTACAGTACTCTATAAGGGTGGAAAAGATGAATTTTTCCTTTTTTTTTTCTTTTTCTTTACTCTTATTTTTTGAAGTGGTATGCCCTCATCATTAGCTCAAGCTGAAATTGCTTCGAGTAGTCTGTGATATGAAGGAAGGATTCACTTATTTTTACAAGTGCTGAAACCATTTATACAACTCTTCCACTTTCATGTTATACATATGGGTCCACTGATCATAAATCCCTCACAACACTTCAAAGAAGTCAAGAAAGAATCACAGAATCACAGAATTGTCAGGATTGGACAAGTCCTCCAGAGATTATCAAGTCCAATCTCATGCTAAAGCTGTTCTTCTACAGTAGGACACACAGGAATATCTCCATAGGAGATTCCACAGCCTCTCTGGGCAGCCTGTGCCAGTGCTCCATCACTCTAACAGTAAAGAAGTTCTTTCTTGTGTTTGTATGGAACTTCTGTGTTACAACTTCTGCCCATTGCCCCTTGCTCTATTGCTACACAACACCAAAAAGAGTCCACCCCATCAAATTTAGTCCCACACTGGAGACAAACTGGAATGAGATCACCCCTCAGCCTTCTCTTCTCTGTGCTGAACAGCCCCAGGTTTCTCAACCTTCTTCATATGGGAAATGCTTCAGGAAACCGATCATCTTTGTGGCCTTCTGTTGGACTTTTTCGAGGAGATCCCTGTCTTTTTTTGATCTGGGGAGTCCAGAACTGGACACAGTATTCTAAATGGGGCCTCACCAGGGCAGAGAAGAGGGGGAGGTTCACCTCCCTTGACCTACTGGTCAATGCACCCCAGGACACCATTGGCATTCTTGACCACAAGGGCACACTGCTGGCTCATGGCCCAACCTGCTGTCCACCAGAACATACAGGTCCTACTCCCCAGAGCTCAAAATAACTATTTTCCCCTTTTGGAAACAAAGAAAACATAGAGATCTGATCCAAAACAGGCAATTATCTATGGTGAGAAAAGAGTTCAGTAGCAAAAGAGTCAATTTTTAGATGTCAAGCTGGACATTCTCCCAGAGGGTTGCTTTTTTCAGAAAACTTGACCACTACTTCCACAGAAAACTAACTTCCGCAAAGAGTCTCCACTTAGTCAGAATCTGAGGCAACTAAATTCACTAAGCTCTAATGAAAAACACCTCTTCTCCTCTGTTCCTCTTCAAAAAAAAAAAAAAGAACCAAAAAAAAAAAACAGAGATTTATTTTTTTTTCCAGGATATAAAACTTATATCCATTATAACTTTAGGGAAAGCAATTTGGCCCTGTATTTCTAAACACATTTTACATTGGCTTGAAACACTTTATGTCACACTGTGCAAAGGAAGGCTATTTCTGAAATGGCTTTTTGCACACGTACTGTGATTGTATTTTGCTTTCTTTATCATTTTGTTGCTATGCTATTGATTTTTGTATTAAAAGAGAGACATGATTCCTAACAAAATAGATGTTTGAAAATACAGAAATCTTTCCTCCTTTGTAATTAGTTCCTCCTTTTCTGACTCCATTTAAGGAAATCTCAAGGGCCAATTGGTGCAATTTATATACAGTCAAAACTCCCATTAATCCATATATGTAGCCATAATAATCTGTTATGAAAATAGCAGTCATATCAGGTTATAGTTTTCTAACATCATTATGTGGAAGAGTGATGAGAAAGGGAAGAACTGTCTGAAAAATAAGCATTTATTGTAAACAAAAACCATCCATAATAATTTACTATATCTAGGAAAATGTTATGATTTCCAAAATTAAATTGATTAGTTTTAATTAATGACTCTGTTTTACCTAGGTTACATTTGGACTGAACAAGGGAAATTTTCCCTATTTATTTTCTTCCATGGGACAGTGTGTCCTCCTTCTCCCCTCCTCAGCAATTCCTATTGTTTTACTTGATAGCTTGGCCTTTAGTGATCCTAAACCCATTCATCAGAAAAGTCTAATAAAAGTGTTGAACTCTTTTTGATAGACTGTGGTACAAATTATGGGATCAGTCACCTCTGACTTTCCCTTCTCCACTGTCATATGAAAGTGTGTACTGCTTACCCAGTGACAGAGAAACTTTATTTTACGTCCTCATCAAAATGAATCCCACTAGAAAATAACACCAAATATGGCTACTCTTCTTCTATAAACTGTTGTTCAGCACGGCTTTCCAGAGATCTTCTATGTCCACTTCAGCATTGCTTGATATGTCAGAATGAAGATTATCAAATAAGCAATCAGTGGAATGTCACAGACCATCAGAATTTATAGCACTACATCTCTTCCAGACTGAAAGGTTTCTGAGGAATAAGCAGCAGCCTGAGTAAATCCTGCAGCACAGCTATATATCTCCGCATGGGAGGGCCAGAGGATGAGCAAGAAGCAGCAGCATTAGAGGTGGTGAACAGATCCCAGCTAATGCTATGGTTAGGGACATTGTTTAGTGGCTGTGGTAGTAATGAGTCAAAGATTGGATACATGATCTTAGTGGTCTTTACCAATATTAATGATTGTATGATTCTATGTCAATTAGGAAAAAAAAAAAGGTTTTAAACAATGTGTCTCTTTTTTTCGCAAAAAAAAATCAACATTCAGCATAACTCAATTTACCAATTTCTTCACTTTTTGTAGTTGTAAACATGTTTTATAGCTCCCATGGTGGTGAACTGGAACTAGTTAGAGGAGGAGCCTGTGGTTCATCAGGAGAGACAAAGTCAAACTCGAGACAGCAACCTGCAACTTAGGCAGGGAGCTCAAGATAGCACAGTAGTATTTTATCATTTAATTATTTTGCTTAAACTGTTTCTGTCAGTATTCAAAATTATGTTTAGAAAAAAAAAAAGAAACTATGAAAAAATTAAAAAAAACATATTGGATTCACAGTAAATTGCAAATGATATGTGTTCATTTCACAACATAGATCGGATCTCTGAGTGTCAGTTTTCGTACGACTGTTTCATATATTATTATCACTAACAAATCCAATAGCAATACTTCAACCTCCTTAGTACTGCAACTTTAATACTTAAAAATAATTTTAAAATAGCGTTTAAGGAATAAAAACTGCTATGAAGTTGGTTTTCTAGCAGGGAAATAGTTCCAAAAATGGATTTGTGGACTAGTTTTAAATATAATTATTTTCATTTTTCTCTGAAAAAGATTGCAAAAAAAGGCAGAGTATAATCATTACATTAGTGGGAAGAGAGAGATATAGTAAAAAAAACTTCTATAACTGCTTCAGCTTCTTTAGAGGACTTTCAATGACTTGAAAATTTGTCAGAAATCTCAACAGTAATAGAAACAAGGACATGACAAAGAGCAGCAAAGAACTCGTTATCTTCACATACACACATACACAAAATTATTATGAATAAATATTTAACAAAACTAATTTAATGAGATGGCAGCAGTAGAAGACAAAGAAAGACAGGTTAATGAATGCTAAGGTAAATTAGGTTTATGCGAGTCAGCAGGAATTGACAAAATTCATCCTGGACTACTTAAGAATATAGCCAGTGTAATCTCTGAGTCCTCAGTGATTATCTCTAAAAATGCAAGAAAAGTGGGGGTGCTCTCAGAGGACTGTTACTGTACCTATCTGTACAAACAAGCGAGGAGGGAGAAGATCCATGGAATTATGGGTGAGTTAAACTAACACTGACTCTCACAATAATACTGCACTAAAATTATTAAGTCATATATTTACAAACTCTTAGTGCATGCAAGGCAGATAACATGTATTTATCAATAAAAAAAATCAGGTACAATTAACCTCATTTAGTATCCCAGAGGAATTTGAAAAATGAGAGTTGTGATGCTTCTGAAGTTCAGTAAAAATTGGGGAATTGTAGCATAGTATTAAGAGCAACTAAGAAAATAAGATCTAAGATAAGCATACATTAAATTGAAAGCTATATTCTGTGAACGCTAGTTCAGTATTGAGCTGACAAGTGAAGACTTCTGATGAACCCTCAGGCAGCTGAGTCTGGTTGGTGTTATTATTGGCATTCTTGGTATTTTTGCCTTGAAACTTGAAAGAGTGTGAATGTCAGTACCATAAATGAACTATAGTGAACTGACAGAGACAGAAAAGACACCGTTAGTCTTGGAAAGTATCTTGATATGTAAAAGCCTGTCAAAATGCAACATGACAAAAACATATGCAGCATTAGCAGGAATCTCCAATGTAAAGATAGGAGAAAACTATTACTGGTTTTGCCTATTGTGTTCAGCTGAGGACTTACTCTGAACTAGGAGATAAGGCCCACATCCTAAATACCCTTCTTCCCTTTCACTCAAGCAGAGGAGTAAGTACAACTGGAAGATATTTTGTTACACAGTACTTTGTGTACAGTAAAGCATAGGGAAGCATTTGCAGTTCTATCCCCCACCTTTCTCTTTCGGCTCAGTGCAACTGAGCTACCATGGCAGTGTGGTTCCAAGTGTTTTTCTATGGCAGTGCTCTCTCCTTCTCATCCTGTTTTTCTCAAGTTGCTATTAAAGTTGTGCATCTGCAAAACCCATTACTTTTGTTATACCAAATGCCTCACGTGCAGTGATACATGATACTCAACTCTTTTTTTCTCTTTTCTTACTCTCCTATTTTGCAGATTTCAGTTTATATTGAGGGATTATTCAGTCTGGAAGTACAAGTAGTTCCCTGTAAATGTATATCATTCTAGAGGAAAAGCATGGTGAAAACTCACCATGTTATCTTCATCATAATCACTGTTAGAATTGATGTCTGCCATCAGTCATGGACGTTCTAATAAAATTTTATATATGTAGGCCTATCTCAGACTTTACATACTGAATAGACCTGGTCTCAAAATAGTTTTTTCATCAAAAGAATAAACCTTTGTCGTACTATCTTCTTTCCTTTTTGTCTATTTTTAGGAGAACCTACAGTACAGACTGATGTACACTTCCATTTTTTCAGGAAATTTCAAGTACAAGGACCTTCCACAACAAGGAATTAATCTGCAACCAGTGTAATTTACTGAAAATTACTATTTTAAGAAGCATAATTATTCTGCTTCTGTAAAAGGTTGATGCTAGTAACAGCATCTGCAAGTAATATTTTGGCAAGAATTTTTTCTACTCATCCCCTGCACTTAAGTAATTTATAACTGAAATTATTAGTAAGTTTAATATTTGTATATAACTACTTCAAAATTTGAAGTAGAAAAGTTTACATGCAACATTTCTTGTTGAACATGAATTTGTTGCATATGGTAAAAATTCTCTACTACATTAAGACTGGAAATAAAAAAAAGATCACTAAATGACACATCAGAAAGTTCTTCACAAACTGTAGTTAATGTTTGTTGATGGATTCTTAATTAATGGATTAATCTCACAATACTCTATAAAGCTCCATAAACATTGTTCTTTTGAAACACCCATATACTACATAAACCTTTTTCATATGCAGTTTGTTTCTCTTAAAAAAAATCTGTAAAACAAGTTATCTAGATAATGATGTGTGTCATGTTTCTCGCAATCTAGTTTAGACCAAACCCTTAAATTATTTGTTCAGAGGATATTAAAAACTAGTAATTGAAAAAAGGTCTGGGAGGAAGATGATCTTTCAGTCCACACTTTGGAAAGAACTGACTTCTCTGGGACAAATTGTTTATAGATCCGTCTGTAGGATCACAGAATCATGGAATTGCAGTGGTTGAAAGAGACCTCAAGAGATCGTTGACTCCAACACCTCTGCTAAAACAGGAACTCTACAATTGGTCACACAGGTAGGTGTACAGACAGATCTTGAAAATCTCCATAGAAAGAGACTCTACAACCTCTCTGGGTGACTTGTTCCAGCACTCTGTCACCCATACCATAAGTTCTTCCATGTGTTAGTACAGAACTTCCTATGTTCAGGTTTTAGACCATTACTCTTAGTCCTATCACAGCACACCATCAACAAGATCCTGGTCTCATCCCATTGCCTCACATCTCCCTTTAGATATTTATAAATATTTATCAGATCCCCTCTGTCTTCTTTTCCCCAGGCTGAACAGATCCAGGTTACTCAGCCTTTCCTTATATGGGAGATGCTCCAGGCCTGTTATCATCTTTGTGGCCCTATAGAGAAACATCTTTGTTCCCTATGGAGAGCCATAAGCTCAATTAGTTGACAATAACTTGTTGCAAAAAACAAAAAACAAAAACAAAACAAAAAAAGTAGTCTCACAATCTCTGCAGCATTCAGAAAGCATCTTACATAAGAAATGAAATTATTTCACTAAGTCTTGTTAGAATGTGTCCTCTTGTGGGCCCTACATTATGGAACACAGGAAATTTGGACACAGTCAGGAGATGTATGTGGTAAACATATCTACTGGGAGAGAAATAATGCTAGAAGTTTTAGGAAATGTGACCTGTAAGGAAAGGCTGAAAGAATCAGCCTCAGTTTCATCAGCAAACAGTCAGTGTACTTGAAACATGGTCACAGCAAAAAGCTGTTATAAGGAAGATGATGATAAATTGTTTTTTTTCTCATGTAGGTTCGACAAGAAATAACCTTTGAATTTTCACATGGTGTTTCAGGTTAGATAATAGGAAAAGTAATCAACTTGCCAGTTTAGTTCATCATCAAAAGATCCATTTCTGACTCCTCTTCACCTGAAGCCTTAATGAACACACTTCATGATCATTTACCAGCATTGCATGAGAGGTGCTGAATCCTGAATCAGCAGGGTGAATTAGAAGACGTCTTGAGATCTATTTGTTCATATATACAACTTCGGTGACGCCAGCGGGGGTAGTACCAGAGACTGATAAACAAAGTCTCTTTCCCTTTTCTTCATCTCTGTTTCTCTAGCTCTACCTTTCTCTTAAATGGCATTTCAAATAACATGAGATTATTAATTCATACCCAAGGGTTCAAACCCTTCAGTACAATCCAGGGAAGCCTTTTATTTCTCCAACATAAGAGTATATTTTTCACTCTAAGATTATCAGTGATACACTGAAGTTTATAAAAATCAGAACATGGAAGTGATTTACAGAAAAATAATAACTAATTTTTCCATTTATATCATATAAATTTGCTTCTGCTGTGAATTACTCAGATGCTCAGGCAAGGTGATGATTTTTCAGCTAAGTAGCAGAAGCTTACTTTTCAGCTAACTCAGTTGACATTAATACGACAGATTGCCAAAGCTCTATGTCATTTTTTTTTATTCTGCTGAAAGATTTGGGTATGTGCTAGCAGCATTTCTTAGATATTAGGTCATAAAGTGATGCAATGTTTATACCTTTGAAAGCTGTTATTGTCAGTAATTTTCAAATATTTCTGTACTACACGTACGTCATACCATGTAGTTGCTTGTAAAGTATGCAACAGTTCTGGGAGACGGGAACTGAAGAAGAGTTTAGTGCCCTATTTATCTCCTTCAAAGCACCATTAGCCTTGTAATAGAGCTGTTTCACCAGACAAGCAATAGTCAGTTGTCAGGGAATCAATGCTTGTGTTGACAGCCTGAGAGTGTACTCACAACTGTTCTTGATAATGATGGCTTATTCACAAAATTATATTTATACAGACATCTGTCATTTATTTGGTATTCTCCAGTTGCCATTTATAAGTAGGAGTTATTCATGAGGTAGCTTTAATAATTGTCACAGATTAAACAAATGCCGAAGACACTCACTATGTATTGTTTCACTTTAACATTGTTTCTTGACTGCAGAAGTGAAATGAATATCTAGCTGCTTTAAGCTATTCTACCTTAGAAAGTTCCTTTGTAGCTTAGATGGTAGGCAAAATAGATACAGAGGCAGCCCTATCGATCATCAGTTCTCAGGCCGTGGTAATGGATAAAAGAATGACTTACAATGTTTGATAGTTTTTTGTAAATTAGCAACAAACGAAGAGAGAAGTTAATGAACTTTGTTATTTTCTCTAGGTAGCTTGTTTTCATTGATGTGGTTAGTACAAGGATTTGATGGCATTAGCCAAAGTTAAATTCTGCTTTTTACAATTTAGCCGGTTTGTTCTAAAGCTGTTTAAAGTGACTGAATGGAAAAATCATGTGCCAACTTGTGCCAAGGACTAAGTGGAGATATTATGCTGAGAGACTAAATAAAAGCTGACTTTATTTCAGAGTAGAGAATACGTTAACACTCATGATCTTCTCTAGAGACCTTTTCACCAGTGGAGTAAATTTTTAATAAATGGTCAGCTATAACTTTCTGTTTCATCCTGGATTCCTGAAAAATTCTGAAAGAATGTCATCAAATAAAGCAGCATTTCTTAGAGTCATTTCTTCGCTCATCTTTTAAACCAGAATGATCCTGAATACAAGAAAGACATCTGACAGCTTGGCTTGTTTTGATGGAATTTTTTGTAGGATTTATTTACCAGTGCATATGTGTTCCTGACAAGCTGTATGACTTTCACATCCAGGATTTACCTGCACTAAAATGCTGGCATCATGTTTCACAGTGCCTATAAGCAATAAACATTTAAAGTTGACGTTTTCCACGTAGTCTCTTTTAGACTGGCCAGACTTTCAGATTATATGTGCACTGAATTTACCCCAGATTTAGATCTGGTGTCCATAGAGTGCTTTAGTTTTATTTGTCCAGGAGGAAACCTCATACTCTTTAAATTTCCGTACATTTTCAGATTCATTTGACCTCTTCAAAACATTAAACATCTCAATTCTATTAATAAGATATTAAGTTTTTTTTTATTATGTTTTCCTTTGTCTCACAGTCTACTCACTACAGATGCTAGCAAGGTTTGAACATTGATTTATCAACCGGATAATAGGTAGGTTGCTCTGAAAGTAATGCCTCCTACTTATTTCCATGGAAAATACAGAAGAAACAAAGAGTACAGTAACACTGTTTGATAAAGCAAATTCTTAGCTACAAAGAGCTAATTTTCAACATAGACACCACAATTAGCTATGCATTCTTACCAGAAATTGAGAAGAATATGGATGCCATGCTAGTAAAAATCTGCATGGACATTCAGACTTGGCACGTCTTTCAAGTCATTGCCACTGCAGCCAAAATCCACCACCAACTGCCTCACTGTGCTCACATCCACTGCTTGTTCTCCATAAACACACAGCAAGCATCGATCAGTGTAAATGGTGACTTCCTTCCCACATAGAGGAACTGAATTCCACACCTTTGCTTCATGTGCACTTTCATGTCAGAAATCGTTTTGTCAGTCTGCTCCTCTGTTGCCATCTGTCACATGCCAACAAAATGTAATAGAATACCGGTGGGAAAGCTCCACCTCTACTGCCATACCATCAACATCTGCCTCTGACTTTGTGGGCGAAAATAACAAAATAGAGGGCATTACTTTTGGAGCAGCTTTCATTATGATAGGACAAAAATTACTAACGCCACATCTCAATGCGTGTATTTGTTTTTAGGCCTTTTTTATCAAGCAGTGTAACACAAATATCAAACATTTAGCACTTCAGAAATTGCTGGTATTTTTTTTTTCTTTTACAATGGAATTATTTTTGGTCTTCTGAAAGTACCTTTAAGTGCAGTTATCTCATTAGACTAATACTAGGCCCAGAAATGCTGTGTCTATAATAACGTGGCTGTGGTGGCAGGGAGTGAGATGTTACCCAGGGATCCGTTAGCTCAGTTCAATAACAAGCAAGTCTTTCAGGTATTCTATGTACAAATAATTAAGGGCACAACAACAGGACAGAACTTTGTTCAAGGTACATGGTTCATGACTGTTTTCTTATATTTCTTTGACAAATAACTGATTATCAAGACAAAGAAGTTATATAAATCTCAAGTAAGTGAAAGTGATAAAAACATTTCCTATTATGGTGCAGAGTAAAGGAAAAACTGAACCAGTAGTTAGACCAAAACACTGCAAATTACTACAGAAAACACCTACAAAAGAAGATAACCACTTTTTGGGTTTAAGCGAATTGTTAGTTTGTCAAGGATCAATCTTAGAAAAGTACTGTTGAATTGTTTTTCTCATTTATACTGAAGAATAACTACAAAAATATAAAGTATTAAATATTATTTTTATAATGAATTTGTTAGACATGTGCTCATGAAACTTCATGATGGTAGTTAGGAATCACTGTCAATACAGAACAGTGCTACTCATGAAGTAGAGTTGGGTGACCTTGCGAACTCAAATGATAGTAATAAAAAGAAATCTAATAATACCAAGAGCAAGGTCATTCTCTTAGGGACTACTCACTTGAACTTGGATATCTAATAGATGCTCATCAGTTGTAAATGGCAGAGCAAGACCTTGGTTCTTGGATCTGTTCATCACAGGATGATGAACCAATGATCTGATGACCCTGGAAAATAGAAATGTATTAGCAGTGAAAGTCAGATGAAATATTTCTGAAAGCCAGCAGGTTTTTTATACCCCCTAACAGTACAGAAACTATAGAATTTTATCTCCCTAACAGTGACGCTTCTCTAGGGGTGGGTGAGTGATGAGTTAATGAATAAGTCTCATCTGGAAGAGTATGCAAATTGTTCAAGACAGATAAATTCACAAAGGACCAGGTTTAGAGAGGGGTCACCAGGGAACAGAGACCATCTCTTTAGTGGATGCTAGACATGCTTGACATATTTAATGTAATGAAATAAGTCCTCAGCAGGGAAATAAGTACTCTTCATAAACATAAAAAAATTTAAATACACAAAAAGAACTATTTAAATGAAAATGTAATGTTATTACCAGAGAATATGGTTTCCATATGCACTGGGAGACTCAGAATGGCAGAACAAGGACATCTGAATGTTGAGAGGAACCAGTTTACTTTAATCAATTTTTGAAAGAGACAGTGACATTTATTTGAAATAGCAGTAAACTGCCCTAGTAGGTCTTGTTCAATTCTATATGCCTATGTGGTTCATTTTTGTAGTGAAAAAGAAAAAATCTCTTTTTAGCAAGTAAGGTTGGAAAAACTATTGCAGATATTAAGGACGGAAAGTTGATACCTATCCCAAAAATTGTGCTCTTAAGGAACACAAAGACACAAGAAACAGACACTGTGAGTCAGACTGATTTTGACAGTGGCTGCAAAAGCAACAAAATAAATAGAAAAGAAAGGGAATTAATGGAGTGATTAGTTTAATGCTCTTTTTTCTAATATCCTTTAAGCTGTTGCATAAGAACATACAACATCTTGGGTCGTATGAAGCAATCTGAGCTTAATAACCTTCAATGAGTTTTTTATCCATAAATTTGCCCAGTCACTTCTGGAACTCCTTCATAACTTCCTGTAGCAATGATTGCTACTGCTTAACTGAGTGCTTCCTTTTGTGTAATTTAAAAGCTTCTGCCTTTTTTGAAGTCCTGGTTTCTGTTTTACAGGAAAATACTGAATCAAATGATAGAACAAAGGGAAATGGTTTCAATCTGAATGAGGGAAGACTTAGACTGAATATGTTTTTTACTATAAAGGTAATGAAGCACTGGCACAGATTTCCCCGACAGGTGATGGATCTCCCATTTCTGGAGACTATCAAGATGAGGCTGGATAGGGCTGTGAGCACCTGATCCAGCTGTAGTTGCTCCTACTCATTGCAGGGGTGTTAGACTAGATGACCTTTGAAGGTTCCTTCCAACTCAAATGATTCTATGATCTTCCCTATCTTTGTATTCCTCAGGCTTTACAGATAAACTGAGGTACATCAAGGCAGTTTCTCCAAAGTCTACGATGAAGTGAAAGACAGGAGGCAGATGTGCTTGGCTCCTACAAAATCTCCTGACCATGAGAGTATCCTTCCACACACCATGTGCAGATGTCCACACTCGTTAATTCATGAAGGACTACATTAACTGACAACAAGAGCTGGGTAATCTTTCAGTTCTGATAGATCAAGTACTTGATAGTGTTCCATTTTAGGATCCCAGCTCTGCTAAAAATCCAAGTAATTTTTTCTTAAGTCCCTTAAGATAGCGTAAGAACCATATTAAAAATTCTAAGGTGGAGAAAACAAAATTAACTTAGAGAAGGTCAGTGAATAAAGACAACTTGTTAGGTAATACACCAAATCCATTTCTTGTTCACATGGAGACTCAGATTCAGCCAGGCTCTGAATTATACCCTGCACTTCATTCTACTCAGACCAGAACTTAAAATATGAGCGAAGACTCAGTGATGTGGTGATGTACTGTGCTAAACAGGGGTAGATGCTGAAATTACTGCAATAGATAACATGCCTTGAATGTGAACATAAGCTGAATTTGTCTCCAGGTTCACCAAATAGCTAGAAACTTCAGCTTTGTTGGCTCAGCACACCTAGATAAGCAGAAATACTGAGGTCCACACGTACCACATATCATACCATGCATAGAACTAAGAAAACTTCTCTGAACTGCCTGTCAGTTGTGTTCATGTGCAATGGCAACTAGTTCTCACACTCTCAAGTTTAATAAATTTTCAATAAAGTGATTAGATGTTTCAGTAAAAGAAAGGAAAGACTGGGCAAAATGAACGGGAAACAGGCAAGAAATAGCACGAAACACTGAGCAACATACTTTCCTACTGAAAAGTTTCTAGTTAGCATTTTTTCATCAGGAAAGCCAGGAGAAAGGAGAGGTAAAATCATTATGGAAGGGAAAATTTTGAGAAGTTGCAGATTATTGCAGTCCCACTCAAACCATGTTACTCCTCATAAATATATTAGTAGGTCTCAGGAGCTTCTTTTTGGCCTGTGAGAATACTAATATCCAGAAAGAATGAGCTCCATGCTCAGCAAGGAAATAGGATCAAGTCTTCATCTAGTTTAATGGGCTCCTTAAAAAGAAGCACGTGGAATGTTCTCTTGCTCCTCTGATCTCAGGCCAAAACTAAGTTGGTTCACAAGATAAATATAAGCTTGCAGGGAAGGATGCTTTGTGTGGAAAGGAATGAAGTTTCTGGGAAATAAAAAAATGCCAAAAGCAAATTATCATTTTAGATTGCTTTGCTGTCCCACAAAGACAGTGATCACAGGCAAAACTGCTTTCTATAAATAAAGCCACTGAAGTAAAAGAATATCATATTTGAAAGAAGGAAACTCAAATAAACAATGTGCAACTTTTATTAATTTCCTGCCAAAAGACCAGATACACTCACAGGTAAAAAATTTTGAAAACCAGTGGAATATTATATCCCTGTCCAGAGCAGTCTATAGACTGTACAGAAACACAAGCAGTGTAAGAAGCCGTCCAGCTTCCCAGCTCCATTTTATAGAGAACCTAAAGTAGCTTCTCAGAAATCACTGGAGAATGCCAAAGGGACAAGTTTTTACCCATATCTTCTTACCCCTACTCTTTACATCAATAGTATCAGTCTTTCTCATGCACAGGTTATTCACTGACATTGAAATGACAAGAATTTCATGGAATTTTAAATAAAGAAATTTAAAGTAAACCTAACTAACTGTGCTCCATGTTTTTGAAAATCCTGACTATGAATCTATGAGAATTTTAAGGCAAATGTCTTAAACGCTTTCAAAGTGAGAGAACACTTGGCTATGGCTATAGCAAAACTTCATGTAGTTATAAAGAGTACTGCTACAACCATGATGCATGTGTTATAAAAGGATGAGAGAATAACTCCATGGCCTACTAATCTTGTCCAAAGACTGGAAAGTGGAAAATTAATGAGGAGGACTCATTAAAGAAGAATTCCTGATGGCCAACATGGATAACTTAGTAGTAATGTGCAGGTATTGTTACTTAATGAATCATAGGAATGTTTGAGTTGGAAGGGACGTTTAGAGGTCATCTAGTCCAACACCCCTGCTATGAACAGGAACGTGCACACTAGATCAGGCATTCACAGCCCTGTCCAGGCTGACCTTGAGCGTTTTCAGGGATGGGGTTTCTGCCACATCTCTGGGGAACCTGTTCCAGTGCTTCACTATGTTTATTGTAAAAAAAAAAAAAAAATTCTTATATCCAATATAAATCTCCCCTTTTTTAGTTTGAAACCATTCCCCCTTGTCTTATCACCGCAGACTGTGCTAAAGAATCTCTCCCCTTCTTTCTTACAGCCCTCCTTTAGATACTAAAAGGCCTCTCTCAGGTCTCCACAGAGCCTTCTCTTCTCCAGGCTGAACATCCCCAGCTCTCTCAGCCTGTCTTTGTACAAGAGGTGTTTCATCCCTTGGATCATTTCTGTGGTCCTCCTCTGGACAAGCTCAAACATCTCCATGTCTCTCCTATATTGAGTACTCCACATATGGATGCAGTACTTCAGAGGCCTCATCAGTGCAGTGCAGTGGGGTAGGATCTTAATTTTTTATTCTCATTGTCAATAAATTTTGAGCATATTCCATATACAATGTTAAAATATGATCTTAATACATATTTTGATTTGTAGTGCCCACGAAAGTGTTAGCAAATTTTATTAAAATATACTCTAAATAATATTGCCAATCCTCAATAGATGGTGCTATTATCTAAGTTAATATCTTAGATGATTATGCAAAGGAACTCAACACAGGTGTGTGAGATAAGTGTGGAGAGATAACCACTGTTAAGATGCCCTTTCTGTTTATGTTACATACTTACAAGAGGATTTACATTTGCTTTCCACACAAGGGTTATGAACACAAACAGTCAGATATTTCAGTTATACAGCTACACATAACAGCAGACAGATTTCAGGCGTTTTTACTAAAAGTAGGGCTATTTGAGACAGAATTCTTGTCTGCATAAAATGACATACTTCTTGTCATTTTTCCTCCGTCGTTTGAGATGGTTGATATCCAGAGCTAATTAAAAGTGTGAAATTCAGTTTCACAGCGTGCTGGAACATCGCAGGCTGCTCTTACACTGCTCGTCTCTTTAGGGGCAGGATGCACACAACAGCAGCTGTCTCCCTGATCTGGCTTCTCAGAAAGAGGCTGTGTGCATCCTCCACATGCAGACTAGATGCAGCTATCATCACCCCAAGGTAAATCTTCTAGTTGTTCCCTAATTCCTCATTTTGATTGTTGCAGCCCATACTTTTTGAGATTTTCTTCCAAGCACCATGAATGCAGCCCAGAAAGGCATTCAGATTGCCTGGATCTGTTTTTAGGATTTAAATTTCTGAAAAGAAATCACCTGATTCTGCCATCCAGGTTCTAGGGATTAGCAAGTTACAAAGAAATAATGGTAACGTTTAGGAAAAGTTGCACTGATGATAACGGTACCCTCATTTTCCACAATATATAAGTATTCGCTCTTTCACAAAGAGTTAAAATGTTCTTCCCCTTAACAACAGATCCAGAGTATAAATTAAATTAAACCATTAGCTAATTCCCCCAATTTATATACTATTTCAATCACATTTACTACTGTTTGATTGCCCACAATGTGTTAGGCAAAACACTGCATACATACCAATTTTTTGGACTTTCATATAGGATGATTGAAAAAAAAAAATAGCAAAAGGAAACCACACAGGAATAATTAGTCTATTAGGAATTCCTAATTGTCCTTTAACTCCTTTAAGTATTTAAGTCTGAAATGTATTTTCTGTAAGTTACTGAATTTAAGGAAATAGTAACAAGTGAGTATCAGTAATTGTTAATCAAAGTGATAAGAGAACACAAATGAGGCTGCTGTTGCTGATAACAGTATTATGGCAACGACAGTTCTTGAGTTAGGTTTGGACTCTGGCATTCTGACTGACCCTGGACCATGACATATACCAGGAACAGTTCTCTTAGATTAGATGTCAAGAGGAATTTCTTCATAGAGAGAGTGGTGAGGTGCTGGAACAGGCTGCCTAGAGAGGCTGTGGATGCTCCGTCCCTGGAGGTGATCGAGACCAGGCTGGATGGGGCCCAGGGCAACCTAGTCTAGTAGCAGATCTGGAGGTTGGTGGCCCTGCCTGTGGCAGGGGGTTGGAACTTGGTGATCCTTGGTGTCCCTTCCAACCAAAGTCATTCTATGATGGAACTTTAGACATTTGTGGTGAGGAACATGGTTTAGTGAGAAATACTGGTGACAGGCAGACTGTTGAACTGGATGATCTTGTAGGTCTTTTCTAACCTCGGTGATTCTACGATTCCACAGGATCAAGTGGTGTATCTCTACCATGCTGGAAAAGTGAACTTCACTGTACCAGTGGGCATGTTGATGATGCCATTCCTACCCATGCTATCTCACAGGCTACCTGCAAGAGTAAATCTGGGCCTTCCTGACCATCCTGGATGTTTGGGGTGAATCTCTCAGACAAGGTGGACTTGGACAGAGATGCAACATTCAAAGTTATATCCTTTTTTTTTTCCTCAGCTTAATTCAGGCAAATTCCTACTGAACAGTCAGTGTTCAAAAAAAAAGTAGTCCCATTTTACCCTGAAGAGGTACTGGGTAGTTAGACATTTCTATCTGTTTATCCCATTGTTTGGCAAGGGGTTGTGGATCAGAATCTGTTAAATCAGAGAAGGGAATTCAGCTGGAGTATCCCACCTGAGGCAAATCAGTCCTAGCATCAAAGCCACCTCAAATCCCACTTTCCAGAGAAAATAACCAACACTAACTGAGTTTTATGCTGAAGTCACTCCTGTTAATTATTAGGTATGCAGAGTTTACCTCCTGACCTTGATCCATTCGCTTTACTGAGCCAAATTATTATCTAGTCTGTGGTTCCTGAATGAACTAAGACAAAATACAGGCACTGTGATGTTCATCTCTGAAAAAATGGATTCTGTTCTGCACTTGAAGAGTTTAGTTTATGAAAGATGAACATTTACAGTTTCCAATGAATCTATGTAGAGTGTTAAGTTTTGCAGATAGGATTTGCAGACTGAAGCTCTGCCTTCTATCTGGCTTAAAGCGTGCCAAGCAAACTGCAAGAGACTTAATGCCTGGATAAAGTCCTGGGATGTGGATTTTACTGAAAGATTGGGGTTGACTGTTATGATCTGCAGGAATCTCATTATGATTGCATGTCCATTATAACAGCTGCTCAGTTAAAGTAGTAGTGTGATTCCCTTTGTACTCTCAAACATTTTAACAATACTGTTTCTGTAAGTGTCTGTGTGTATAATGAAATCAAGTTTTCAAAGAAGAATGCATCCCCAATTGATTAAAAAAAAAAAAGAGAAGTACTTTTCAGAAGATAGAAACTATATATATATATATGCACTGGTAACACAGGAAAAATACTTATTTTTACCAAAAGCTGAGAAACATGAATGAAGCACTTAGAAGCAGAAGCAGAGGTCTCCAGAACAGAGATAAGGTACTTTGTTCTATTACTAGAATAATAAGTAAAAAAATAAAGTTCAAACTGGAGAGATAAGAATGGCTTATGAAAACCATTGTCATGATATAAAGACTGCAAAACTGCAAAACCCTAATTACAATGACCATTAGGGTTTTTAATTTGGAAATTAAGCCAAGTGCTTTCTGATCCTCTAGTCATTAGTTTTTAACAATCAGAATTGCATTTGGAAAGTAATGAAATGTATTAGTTCTGTGCAATATGAGGTAGTTTTATGAAGCCAAACACAGGCAATGGATTAAAAAGTGTGCAAAATTCTATTCTTGAGCTGACATACTTCATTAAAACTGAAAGCAGAAAGGCAGAAGGCAGCAGAAAGCCTTCTCATTCAGACTGTAGCTTTATAAATTGCTGTAGCATGCATACAACTAATAAATCAGCAAGAGACATTTCTACCAGGAGGGCAGTTGAGATTTCTCTGTCTTTCGGAGAAATTCTTCCTATGTCAATCTAGGGCAGTGAAAACCCTTAATGCTGAGGGAAACTGCAGTGCAAGGCTGATCCCCACTCTGATCTCATCATCCCTTGCTATGTTATCCCCTGCTCCATATTGATACAAAACTGAAGTTTTATGAACGTTCAATTGATTTTTTAATATTATATGAAATATCGTTCCCATTTTAAATATGAGGCTGAACTCTTTTTCACTCCTGACCTTTCACAGACATTGTGCCTTGCATTGATTTTTTAGCTCTTTGATACTGACTGAGCTATAGTAGTCGCAGCAAATAGGAAAGAGCGAGAGGGAAAATACCATTGCATTTAAGAACTTAAAAAGATTATTTAAGTTTGATTACCAACAATTCAACTTTCCTATCTCCCCCTCTGGATCAGAAATGAGCCACTAAGCAAATGTTTTTTCTCATATTCATCTCAGATTGGGCAGAACTAACATTGCTTCCAACTCTTTTTGTCAATCACTTCCAGCATTAAAAGCATGTATTAAAATAATTACCTGAGCTAAATCTTTAGGCAATACTAAATATTCTCTTTCTCAGCCAAACGATTTCCTGTCAGCAGGCCTGTCAGGCTCCTGGGGGAGCAGCAGGGGATCATTTAAAAAGAATTATATTGCACCGGTGATAAATTAAATCCACTTGAATCAATAGCATTTAGATTTTTAAAAGGATATAGCCAAAATGCTATCAATTAAAATAAATCCTGACTCGATAGGCTTAGTTTTCACAACAGGGTCTTACTTAAGCCAGTCTTCTATAAGAGGGGGTGGGATACTTTTATCTGCAGTTTACATATGTGGTTGACAGACAACTTTTCTTCACCTATTCATTCTTGGCTCTTTTTATGTCAGGCAAAAGACAGATTCTTTAGAGTGTGCAGTGGGCTGAGCTCCCTCCAGGCCTCATCCACTTCTGCGCTGTGGGCTCCTCCATGGCTGCATGTGGAGATGTGCTCACATGTGATCCTCAGTGCCTGTGGATTACAGGGGGACAGCCTGCTCCTCCATGGACCTCTCATGGGCCACAGAGAACTGCTGCTTTGCATGTGGAGCACCTTCTGGCCTCCTCCTGCTCTGACCTTGGGGACTGCAGGACCTCTCCCCCACCTCTCTCTCCTCTCTCCCAGCTGCTGTTGCATAGCACTATTTCCCTCCCTTCAATTCACCTTCCCACAGCTCAGCTCAGCCCAGTAGCCAGTCCCTACTATGACATGGGACCACTCCTGCAGACTCCTACTACTAAAACTTCCCACAGAGACCCAATACATTCCTGTACAAGGAGGCCATATCTTTAAGAAAGCCTCCAATCACAAAATCAGGCAGAAATGGTTCACTGTATCTTTTATTATCACTTGTTGCTTTACAGCTGAGGAAAACTGAAAGAATTTTAAGGTAAATGGAGTTGTATTATGATCATTTTAGACCTCAACAGGACCTGAAAAGTGACAAGGTCCACCTCCATGAGCACATTTTGGAATACAGGCAGATGCACGCCACCAAGATTCGCATGAATTTTACACCTCACAAGCAGTAATAATTCTATTATGCACCCAGATCCTTTTAGTTTCCAGGCAAGAAGAAAACAAAGACAACTTTCAGTCCCTCTATTTTTGTGCCACTCTAGTGCAAGTAAGCAAATATCTCTAAGTTGATGTTAATCATGCATTTCAAAATCCTTCATGGGCACTGTTCAGGCTGCTTCCAGGAAGATGAGATTATTTTGACAATATAATCTCTTAAAGGATAATTCATCAGTACTTGCTCATTTCAAGGGGAATTTCACTGTAGGGAGTGCTTTAAACTTAGGCCAATAATAATTATCAAGGTATTTCAGACGTAGAACTTGAATAACACTGTATCAGCTGATTTTAACCTGTAGCAGTATTCATTGTCCTCAACCAAGGAAATACTTTACAAAGTAAACCCAACCAATCAAGCCTACCAATTATTCATAGGCTTCTTAGGCTATAAATTTCAAAGTGCCTTATTTTGAAAGATGACACAGTCAAGACATCAGCTTACAGAAGTAGAGTTCAAACTGTATTTTAAAATTTCATTCAAAATTTCCTGATTATTATAAATCATATTAGAATCATAAGAGAAGAAAGAAAAAGACTTGAAAAAGTTGAAATCATAGAATTATAGAATGGTTTATGCCTGAAGGAAAATTTCATCTAGTTCTAACTCTACCCTGGGCTGGTTGCCCCTCACCAGCTTATAGAATCATAGAATCATACAATCGCAAGTTTGTAAAGGACCTACTAGATCATCTTATCCAACCATTCACCCATTACTGTTATTACCACAAGCTACTAAACCATAAAGTTTACCATAAAGCTGCCCCAGGCTTCATCCAAACAAGCCTTAAGTGCTTGCAGGGATGAGACACCACAGCTCCTGGGCAGCCTGTGCCAGGGCCTCACTGCTATCTGAGTAAAGAATTTATTCTTAACATCTAACCAAAATTTCCCCTTTTAGTTTAAAGCCATTCCCCCTTGTTCTATTAGATTGTGTAAAAATTTGTTCCCCAGACTGTGTAAGAAGTCAGTCCTCAAAGTAGACCCCAAAAGAGGTCATTTGGCCCAATTCCCTACACAGATCAGAGCCAAATTCAAAAGTAAATCATACTTATTAAGGTCAGAATATTTTCATAATACTTGGGCAGAGTTTTTCAGATAGATCACATATATCAGTACATATAGGTTAAACTTTTTTTTTTTTTTTTAATACATCAAGTTGAGTTCACCTGGTGTAGGGAACCTGCTTTGGCAAGGGAGTTGGAATTGATGATCTCTTGAGGTCCCTTCCAACCCCTATGATTCTACAATTCTATGATATNTTAATACATCAAGTTGAGTTCACCTGGTGTAGGGAACCTGCTTTGGCAAGGGAGTTGGAATTGATGATCTCTTGAGGTCCCTTCCAACCCCTATGATTCTACAATTCTATGATATAGCGAAATAGACCAGAAGTTAATTCATGTTTACAATTAGGTCACTAAAAGCAAAATTTATTTGACCAGCATTGGTTGTATATTTAATGATGAACTGAGTTGTGTTCAGGAGTGCCTTTCTGTATAGTGAATGTAAAAGAAATGTAGATCGGATGTAGCTATCTCCAATTAGTAAGGTGCATACTATGTACATAAAGAGCAGTCGTATAACTGTGTCATCATTAATCACATCATCTGTACACAAAGGAAAAATCTAGATGGTAAGTTGACACCATCATCATTTTTACTTGTATTCTAGTATTCCAAGCAACAGTTTTCACAACGATACGTCTAATATGCCAAGCCTCTGAGGATCATTTAAAATTAACCTTGCTTATGCCCTTCTTATACTTTGAAAGGCACTGTTACTCATTCAAGAACAATGATATGAACATTAATGTCTAATTTCACTTTTTTTTTTTTTTATCAAATACAAACATGGCCATAAAATAATCCCAGACCTTCTTATTCTTCAAGCTGAGCCCTATACAGATGGACTCAATGTGGTCAAATGTGTATCCAAGCATCAGGTCAATTAAAAAAGAACAGAATGTCCATATACAGATGTGTTGTTATTTTATTTTTGGTTACATATATATAAACAACAGCTATCACAATGACCTTAATATTAAACCCATCAGAACTGAATTCAGAGTGCCATGCAATCTTATTTGTAAATAAGCTCACCAAGTAGACTTCAATTAACTCTCAGAAGGAAAGAGAACGTTTATTACATGTTTTTGCATCTGATACAGCATACTTGCTGACAAGAAAGAACAGGAGCCCTCTCAGGACGTGTTTTTGTGCATGCAAGTAAAGATAATGGCACTGTAGGATAGCCGGTATGATGATGACTCTGGGCAGCCTGGTCTAGNTCCCTTTTCAAAGCAGGCCATTTTATGATTCTAAGAACTTCATTGGATGCACATTTTTTAACATCATATGTACTATATGAC
Source organism: Odontophorus gujanensis (assembly GCA_013399175.1). NCBI lineage: Eukaryota > Metazoa > Chordata > Aves > Galliformes > Odontophoridae > Odontophorus > Odontophorus gujanensis. The sequence goes on from VXAB01011680.1 coordinate 252,613, forward strand.
TTCTAGAAGCAAGTGTGGGTAAAATCCTGTTTAAATCACTGAAACGCTATGGTAGTCAGGAGCTAGACCAAGTGGTACTGACTGCATATCTGAAGTACAGATTGTTTTTTACTGCAACTAGGAAAGCAGAGCTTGCAGATAAAGGATAATTGCTTCTACTGCCTTAGAAATATTGCTGAGGAATCCATTTTCCCATACCCCGTTGCTCAGAGCAAAGGCTAATAATCATGCAAATCCATAGCTTTTTTGAACAGGACTAAGAAAAGCTTTAGGAGCATCCACAGAGCATTCACTTTTCAAGTGATGTAACTATGTGCCTACATACTTATAGAGATGTTTGCTCACATAAAAATGAAAAATGAATTATCCTGACAATTGCAATAATGTAATAATTGGAAGCAGATTTCACTGCTGGACACAAGGGAAAAGGGTGTATTTAGCCTTCGTATTTTGTACATGTACCCACCATACAGACTGTATCAAATTCTCAGTTCCTCTGAATCACTATATATGTATTCAGTCTGACTATGAGCTGTAATTCTTATCAAATTCTGTACAGAATGGAACTGATTCACAGTCAACCAACAGATCTACTGCCCGTATGTTTAAGCTGCATTTGCACAAAAGAGAAAGGCAAACAGATTCCTCACTTTTGTGCTATCAGAATAGAATGAAACCAATTGAATGTATTGCTCTGTACTTCCGTTTAAAATCCCTTTTCTATCAGACTCAAGCACCAAAAAATCTTAAGAGGTCTGAATCCATACAAGTACCATCCAGATTGACCAGTTTCCACACTTTACAAAACATCAAAATGGAAATATTAGTTTGACTCATTATTTTTTCTTCTTAAAAATTTCCAGTTCACATACTAGCAAAATATAAAGTCCCCTGAGCAGATGTTGAAAGAAAACCTCCTCTGTTGCCTTTCTGCCTTCATTCCAGTCTTTGACAGCGAAAAACAACAAAATGCAGTCAACTTCCACTGGTGTTACAATGATTTAAACATTACACGCATTTGTCTGAATAAAACAACAGACAATGACCTCAAACGATTTGATTCATTGGTTTATGTAATAAGACAGTCTAAATATCTTTGACTTTGAAGGAAAAAAGAATATATTTTGCTCTGTAATTTCATCTTAATGCTTCATTATCTTGTAATCTTATATTTTCTGCTACTACTATCATTAAGAGAATGGTAAAAAAAAAGGAGAGTGCAATCCATAGGCATTAACAGCACAGGATGTCATTGTGTTTTGTGCTATATTAAGAGTTGTGCATCTGGTCCTCCAGGACTCGGATGCATCTGCTCATCTAGTTCGCTGTGATACAACAGAAAGGATTGCATGGTTATATGTTCTTATCAATGATTTAAAAAAGAGACAGGTACCTGCAGAGAAAGCTATCAGACAGAATCAGAACACAGAAACAGCACTGCACAGCACATAAACATTAAAATGCTCTCTTTCCTAGGGGTTTAAAAAAGGGGTATTGTTTTTCACAGGATGTTCCTGTGAGATGATCAAGGTCTTCAGTGACCAGTCAGAGCCCAGTAAGACTCTGATTACTCCCTAATCTTCCCTAAGGTGAAATGAGATAAAAATCATAGGTATGAGAAAGCACTTGGCCTATGGGTTTTGCTAATATCTGCTGACAGTCCTTAGCAAGAATTTGGCAAATTGCTTTTCACACAGAATTTTTTCCCCATGCTTTCTGAAAAAAGAGAAATTCATTCTATTCTTTTCTATAGTAGAAGTAGTCCAACCTTGATTTATTTTATTGGAAAAGGCAATACAATCCGGGAGGAGTGAGAAGAAAGTGCTCTTTCCTCAGTTTCTAAAAATTTGAAGCAGATTTTTTCTTTGTTTCAAATGGATCATAACTATCCCAGACTGAAGTTCTCTATTATTTAAACATGAGTGTCTGGAAAATGTAAACATGTGGCATCATTAAGAAAAGGATCCTAAGGGTACTGTTGCATAACTCAGTTTCATGCCAGCAAAAATGTTTTATTAGGGATAATATCTCTTCTATAAACTACTGCAAATGTAGTGAACTTTTGCAAATGTATCAAAAGTGCGAAGTGTGAAAATTACTGTAATTTGAATGTCATAACATAGAAACATAGAATCATAGAATGGTTTGTGTTGGAAGGGACATTGAGGAACCCCTAGTCACAAACCCCATGCTGTAGGCAGGAACACCTCCATCCAGATCAGGTTGCTCACAGTCCCATCCAGCCTGACCTTGACCACCTCCATGGAGTAGGCATCCACAACCTCTTTATTCAACATGTTCCAGGGTCTCACCACCCTCACAAGAAAGAATTTCTTTCTAGTATCTAGTCTACATTCACCCTCTTCCAGTTTAAAGCCATTTCCTGTCATCTGGTCTCTACATGCCCTTATGAAAAGTCCCTCCCCAGCTTTCCTGTAGGCTCCCTCCAGGCACTGGAAGTCTGCTATAACGTTCCTCTGGAGCCTTCTCTTCACCAGAATGAACAGTCCGAGCTCTCTCAACCTGTCCCCCATAGAGAAGGTGCTCCAGCCCTCTGATCATCTTCATGGCCCTCCTTTGGACCCACTCCAACAACTCCATGTAATTCTTGTGCTGATTGCCCCAGAACTGGATGCAGTACTCCAGGTGGGGTCTCATGAGTGCAGAGGGGTAGAATCACTTCTCTTGACCTGCTGGTCATGCTCCTCTTGATGTAACCCAGGATATGGTTGACCTTCTGGGATGCAAGCACACATTGCTGGCTCATGTTGAGTCTTTTATCTACTCCTCAATCCTTCTCCTCAAGGCTGCTCTGAAGCCATTCCCCACCCCCCCTGTATCTGTGTTTGGGATTGCCCCAACCCAGGTACAGGACCGTAACTTGGCCTAGCTGAACTTCATAGGCCTACCTCTCCAGCCTGTCCAGGTTCCTCTGTATGGCATTCCTTCCCTCTTTCATGTCAATAGCACCACTCAGCTTGGTGTTGTCTGCCAATTTGCTGAGGGTGCACTTGATCCCACTGTTCAGGTCACCTACAAAGATGATAAATAGCAACAACCCCTGCACCAATCTCTGAGGAACGCCACTCGTTGCTGCTCTCCACTTGGACATGGAGCTGTTAATGAAATCTTGTAATGAATATATGCAAACATAGTTAGTCAATGTCACTGAGAACAATTTTTTTCATTAGTCCTGAGCATGCAAATAACTTATTTCTGTCCACAAATTGCAGTAAGTACACACCTAGTGTGGGCTTTGTCACAGGCTGCTGAACAAAATCAAATTTAATGATAAAGGACAGGGTATTCATTATTGTTTAAAATAGCTAATCCTGTATCCGTGCTAGATGCTACCCACAGCTCATCTTCAAGGATCTGTTGAATCTCATCCATCTGTGCTCCATGGGCTGCAAATGGGATGAATATAAAATATTCATTTTTACTCTATGATATGGTTTTTAAAAAAATACAAAGAAGACTTCTTTTGCCACAGAAAATAAAACACTAGATCATTTTTATTGTTTCCTTCTTCAAAAATAGCAGGTGGCTGATAGAAAACTACAATGAGTTCCGATTCTGCTCATCCATCTGCAGCTCATAGTCTATTGTACAGCTCTTATTTATTGGCGTTGTATGTCAATGTCAAACATGTTTGCAGGCTATTTAAGCTTTTATTATACTATACTTCTATAGGATTAAAAAACAATCTTTGTTTTAACAATGTCTGTATGATTAGTTGATGTGTCAGCAGTAACACTGAGCAGTTTCACTGTATGTCCCTAGGCTGTAGCAGATGTTTTTATCTTCTGGTTTCTCTTAGTGTTTACCTAGCAAAAATTGAATATTACAAATATTGAAGTGTCAGTGTTCATGTCTGCATTGTAACAATAAAGCATTTCAACATCAGACCTTCACTTGCTCTTAAAAAGTACATGGTAGATTTAGACATTTTTGCATTTAGAAAATGTACTGAAAAGGAAAACATTTTATTCTACTGTTTCCATTGTATGTATATGCACAGCTACTACTGTAAGGACTTCTAACAGTATAGAATATGTCTGTTATACATACTGTATGTTTAGAATACAATTTTGCTCAGTTCCTCCATTTCTGTTAGAGACAATGGTCTGTTTCTATCCAAATCAACAGCAAAAGGAAAGTTTCAAAGAAATATGTACATTTTGTTCACTGTTGTTTGGGGCGCAGAATAGAGAAAACTGAAGTTCTGTCCCACATAAATTTCTCTCAGTCTTGTCTTTCTCCTTAGATTCGATTCATTTTCTCAAGGTGAGAAATGAGTCATAGTCTAAGTCCTTCAAGTCAACAATGTACACAATCATACACATGAGAATAATATAAATAAACACACCTTTGCATGATTATCTTCCTTGGGTTTGAAGACACAAATGCATATTTCAGCATCCAAAAAAAATCTGCAAAACAGTATCACTTATTCAATGTATTGATTTTAATGAGAGCCAAAAGTCTCAGCATATCTGGAAATCAGAACACTTATTTAGGTCATATGAATATCAGCTAATGTTTTAAAAAATGGCTGTCTAAATTTAGGAACATAAGTTCATATTTAAACATCAACTTCAGCATTTCACTTTTTTCAGAGCATTAACCACTTGCTGCTGTTAGTATTTTTTTTTTTTTCAGAAATGACTAGTTACACTGATTTGACGCTTCTGCAGTATGTTCAAGGACTATATTTCCTGAAAACAAAATTCAGCCATTGCTAGTCATATGTCTCTAACTTGTACTAGACTGAACATCCAAAATCTTTAAACTTTTCTTAAAATTTTGAATCTTTGGAGTTATAAAATATTATGAGATCAGAATTATGATACCAGAGGTGGCCAGACAAACCCACAGAGATGGGTAGCTCCAAAATGATGCTGGGAAGGGAATAGCTGGTGGTGGGACATGGTCAGGCATGGGCATGGACAAAGACAAGGACAAGGACAATGACAATGACTAGATCCCAGTTTATGTTGTAACATGACAGAGCTGGCCTTGAGAACAGCCAAAAATCCCTAGGGAGATAAGAAACATTGTAGGACTCATCAGTGCTTTCAAACCGAGTGATAATTCATCTTCTAGATCAGAATTCTACCTGTTAGATAACTAAACTGTAGAGATTTGGCACAGATTTTGCATAGTACGTGGGCATAGAAAAGCAAAGATGGGGCAATCTTGATCCATTTTAGATGCCTATCTTCAGATGAAAAAAATCAATTGAATTCTCTACCCAGACAAATGCGTAATTTTGTATCAGTACGGCATTTTCATACCTAAATCACGATACATTAATCCTTTCCACATAATATATTTGGGAAGATCGTGGAACAGGTCTTCCTTGAAGGCATGTGGAAGATAGGGAGGTGACTTGAGATGGCCAACACACCTTCGCCAAGGGCAAGTCACACCTGCCCTACCTAGTGACCTTCTTTGATGGAGCGATGGCGTCGATGGACAATGGAAAGGCAACTGGTGTTGTCTATCTGAACTTCTGTAAAGCCTTTGGCACAGTTCCACACAACATCATGTTACGGACTCGAACCGTTCACCGTTCAGGGATTGAGACTCGAACTCAGAGTTCNCAATGGATTAATTATTAGATGGATAAGGAGTTGGTTGAATGACTATAGCAGTTCCAGAAGCCAACTGTGTCTTGGGCTGCACCAAAAGAAGCCAACAGGATGAGGGCTCCCATGGGACCTCACCTGGAATACTACACCCAACTCTACCATTCGTCAGCAAAAGAACATTGGTCTGTCAGAGTGTGCCCAGAGAAGGACTACAAAGATGATCAGGGGACTGGAGCATTCATCTTACTAAGAAAGGCTGATAGAGATGAGCCTAGAGAAGTGAAGACTGGAGAGATCGCATTGCTACCTTTCAGTACTTAATACATCTGCAGTGACAGGACAAGGGGAAACAGTTATAAATTGAAAAAGAACAGATTTGATATAAGGAATTAACTCTTCACTATGTGAGTAGTGAGGCACCGGAACATGTTGCCAAGCAGCGGAAGCCCCATCCCTGGAAGTGTTCAAGGACAGGTTATCCAACCCTGAATTTGGACAGCCTGATATAGTGAGACATGTCCCCGTCCACGGAAGATACAACTTTATGTAACTCTTCTATGTAATCCATGGTCTGAACAGTCAGATTTCCTTTTCACTGGCATTGTACAGGGCTGATAACTAGATGAACTGCTTTTCCAAGTATCAAATTGTTCCTGGGAAACTTCTCACAAAGGTGAATTTGACCTGTGGAACTTTTCCAATATACCTATGATTACAGTAATCAGCATTTCTATTATTAGATAATTGTGTCAGAACTAGAAGCTCTATGGGTAATGCAACCACAAGGCTGAAACAGACAATAAGGAAGGAAACTTCACAATTAACGCAGTACTAATTTAATGAAGGCAGTGAAAATAAACAGTGATGGATGTTTAAAGGGCAGGGAGAAGAGACTTCAAAGGGACATTGCAGGCCTCTACTCTTCATATTTAACTGCTTGATGACCTATTTCGCATATTTGAGGGCTACTCCAAAATTAATACCTCCTATTTTATTATGTTGGCCCATGAAGTCACCAGTGAGGCAGTGGGTGTTGCATTACAGCAGTGGGTCACCTCCACTGGTGCAGATTTTCATGAGTGCAGCAAAAATGCACAGCTAATGGTGGTTACTATATTGAAAAATAGTATTTTGTAGCTGAAAATTCGTTCTATAGTTCAAATAATTATATTGTGCTCTGTATGTTTTGTAATTTTGTAATTTTTCCACAGAAATAAATAGTAGACATTACTTTCTGAGTAATCTATGTACATTAACACAGATTATCTGCTGAACTGCCTAGATTCATATATAGCAGTACTATTTAATGCAAAATTATTCAGCCTGTCATGAGGGCATGACAGGGGCAAACATAAGTTCAAAAAAGTAGAAAGACTATGAAAATCCTGGAACATATCAAACAATACTACACTGTAAATGGAGGTAAAATGTGTGCTGTAATTCAAAAAGTGAAAGAGACTGAGAAAGAAAAAGCTTGCATAGCTCAATAGGAACACTAAGGAAACAATCAAATTGTTTGGTATTTAATAAACAGGAAGATAGGTCTGATAAGAATAGAAAAGCCCATAAAATATGACAGGACAAATGTGAAGAGTAGATACTGAGAACAAAAAGATAATTTGAACTGCATTTGCCTCTTCTTAAGCTGCTATGCTCCTTCAAGTACGTTAGAATTCAAAATCAGGCCAGTGATTGCTACAGGCAACTAATGACAAAGATCTAAAAGGAGTATGTGAGGGCAATAAGAAAACAATAGGGAAGCAAGTAGTTTCTTAGCATTGCTTTTGCTGTTTAAGTTGATGGGGAGCTTTCAAGACCTGACATCTTCTTGGCAGCAGATTGGTCAGAAAAACAAGATGAATTTCAAGTTAATGTGCAGGAAGTCTCAGAACAAACAGACAGATTAAATTTCAGCAAGTTTCAGGATCAGTGTTCACTCACAACTCTTAAAGGAGCTCAAACATAAAACTGCAATAGTGTTGGCCAAGGTGTATAATCTGCCAAAAGGCAGTGTGTTAGAGGACCAGCAGTGCACCAGCTACCACTGAGCCTCTCAGCTGGAGAATGGCACTGGATGGAATGGGAACTACCAAAAAGTAACTCACCTCCACACTGTCAGGTGGTGGAGACTATAGTAAGGAATAAGGTCATTGAACACATGAACAAGATCTATTTTGGGGAAAAGAAGCATGCCAACAGGCATGCATGATAGCATCTCCTGATACCACTGCTGGAGTAAGATACACGATGGAACTTTTCATGTCCACTTTGGTTGCACTCAAGAATTTCCAGCTTCAGCTACATTAATTGCAGCATCTTGTATTTACACATTCCTTATTCTGTAGGCTGCTTTCCCTTTGCTTCTGCATCACAAACTACTGCAAGGCTTATTCACACACAGTGTCTTTGCTAAGGTCTGTCCCATAGTCAGAAACTATCTTATTTCTGACCGTGTTTACAATAACAGTCCCCTACAGATGTGTCCTTTAGTTTGCTCTTACTTAGGTTTCCGCAGACAAGTCCACTCATAAGTATAACTGAACCGTGTAGCCTGTAGCATCTAGCTTTATACAGGTTCTCTCTCTTCGCCTTGTCAGGCTCCTCTGGGACCTTGCTTTCTCCAGATGATCTTGTAGGAATTGAAGAAAACCTATCTCTGTAGATATACAGCAAATTCTCCTTTGCCCAAACCGCTTACATGCAAGATTCAGCATCCCAAGAGTCATCCTTCCTGTGTTTTACGTTGAACTTCGCAGGAACTCATTAAACTTGGAAAAATACATTATGTTCTCATATCTCTTGGCTCCAAATGGAAAATACATATTGACAAGCAATGCCCTAGCACGTCATTTCTTCATGATTGTTATGGACAGCTATAAACATTCAGAAACACGCTTAATGTTGCTATAATCTATCAAGGAAGTGGTAATAATGTATTACGTAAAGTGATTGGATGGAACGTACATAATACTGATGAATTTATTTAATCAAATTAAGAATACTGCAGAAGAGTTATTTCCCAGCTATCTTGGATTGAAATGTTCACTGTTGGAAGTCTAATTTAAATTTTTATGATTAGATTATGATAACCATTGCTACCCAGAACTAAAAGTATATAGCCCTAAAAGTCCATACAAGCACCAATTAATCTACCCTGAGATTATCTGAGCAAGTAAATGTGTTTACTGTTGAATATTTTATTAGCTTTTCATTTTAAAATGATACTTCCCTCAAGACAGAGTTTTCCTTACACTGGACTCTGACAAGTGCTAATGATGCCACAATCTCCCTACTAATTAGATTCATGATCTACAAAGAAACGAATCTTGGTTATTATCTGTCACTTAGTTGTTGAGACCCACAAGTTTCAACCTGAAGAAGCTGTGCTCATACATCTACCACATCTGACTCCATCCAAATGACTAATTACCAGTCACTTCCTATTGAGAAGGGGAAAAATGCTGTTCTACTTTTATTTGCTAGCAATGCACCATATATTTAAGTAGATATTGATTTTCTAATCTCTAAGATAAAGTACCACAGAGTGGCAATTTTGAAACCGTGGTAGTGCATACAACACCACACACTTCATCAAACTGTTCCTCCTCCCTGTGCCAATGCTTCTTGTCAGTCTGGATAGCACAGTTCCCAGATATTCTGTTTTTGTTGTTTTTTTTTTTTTTGTCTCATTGAATGCCAAATCCCAAGTATCTTTTCACAGCATGTCTACCTACTTCTTGTCATTCTTTGACATTGCATCGGCCCTTCAGCTCCTACTTCATATTGCCTTCTCTGAAATAAAACAGTAAATATGTTGGGCAGGAACTTCTTGTTCTTATCCATATTAGCTTGCTGTGTCAGTATAAGATGTAATCAGGTTTTTATGGTGTGGGTGAGTTCACTTACAGAAAACATACAACCTCCCAGGCAAATGGTCCTGACAGAATAAAAGAAAATAAAAGCCAACAAAAATAAATAAATAGATAGATAGATAGATAGATAGATAGATAGATAGATAGATAGATAGACAAACAGAAAAAAGTAACCTTGTTGAAATATGAAAAAGACCTTTGAAGATTTGTAAAAATGTTGCATCTGAAACATCTACCCAGAAATCCATGTACAGCTAACATTTTCCCAAATGGAGAACAACTTTTCATACCTGGATCACATTTGAAACATATTTGCTTGATCTGTGTATGGTACACTTACAGTAGAAATTTCAGATGCATATTAATCTGACATTAAAAAAAGAAAGACACATATTTATATGAATGTTATGAATGAAAAATTGAACCATCCAGTTCAAGGATTGACCTGTGCACTCCTGGGTTTGGGACTCAACTTTATCTTAGTTTATGTTGGAAAATGTTGGGAACAGGTTACACACAGCAGTGAGCTTTGTATGTAGGTCAGCAGTAGGATAGCAAGCATCTGTCTGGACAACACGGAAAGAATACTTCAGGTGATTATCATCTCTTTTGTGCATAAAATGGATGCAATTCCAGTCACCAAGGAAGGGAAGAAAAGGTGGGTATCCAAAGATTGTATTCAATCTGAAAGAGTATGCAATTTCTTCTTCACAAAATTAGTCATGATTATATATTAAAAAGAACGTTTGAATAAGCACATTATCTAAATGTTTTTGTTTTGATGATTATCTGTCCATTGCCAACAATGTCTATTTATTCAACATTGTGTTATTTGATATAGTTTTTATGCTTTGGAATTCAAATCCAGTCAGGTAAAGAAGTTCATAGATAATTCCAGTAACCTATCCTGACTTCTGAATAAGTGCAAATTTGCTCCATCAGGGAAATTCATACAAGCAGTTGAGAATCCAGGTTCATATTATCATTCAGCCAGCACTAACAAGGACATGTAAGTATGATATTACTATGGCTTAATGTAGCCATGCATCAGCCAGGTGTCAGCTGCACTAAAACACACAAGAGGCTTATGCTTTAATGATGCCATTGATTTTTTTGTAGTAGCACAAGTGGTAGTAGTTGTAAAGAGACAGAAGGTCTCAGTTTTGGTCAGGGTCAGGTTATGTTGGATATAAAACAACATAGAAAAGCCAAATCTTTGCCTGGAAGAGTTTTTCACTTAATTAAAGAAGAGAAAGAAAGAGGAATGCTACATGAATGCAAGCTAGTTAACAACTCAGTAAGTAATCACAGGCTCACTTTGCAGCAGGGACAATGCAGGGGGTGACAAGGACCAGCACTTGATGGCACAGTGGGTCCTCCACAGCTGCTGAATATTGCTGGCCATATGTCACTGTCCACATACAAGTCCAGCTCATTCCTTCTGCAATAGGTACTGGCACGAACATGTTACCTGTGTTCAGCAAGAGTTAAGGAGGTAGCATGAGCTCTACAAGATCTCAAACACTTATCTAAGTTAACAGGGGACCCCCAGCTCTTACAATCAGCAATGTCAGCCAAATGGAAAAAGCACTATTGCACTGGTTTGTACAGAAAAGGAAGGGACTTCAGCTTTTATAGCACTAATGATTTTAAATTAAAAATGAAATGAAATGATACAACAGTCAGAAAAAAAAAAAAAAAAAGAAAAGGAAAAATCTATGTGGAGACTATCTATTTAGAGGGCAAGTAGACATCTGAGCTCCTTGGAGTTTTGGTGATAATGTTTGCATCCTGCAAGTGCCATTGATCTCACTGTCACTATGTTATTAAAGAGTCATAATGCAGTAATAATATTATAGCAGCTAGGAGGCAAAGTGCCATCTCATGTGTATAAGGAATTTCTGACTATACTTGATCATATAGTAGGTTTGCAATCTGTTATATTCTCTGCACCCCAGTCCTGGTTTTATTAAAACTTGAAGGTTCTTGGTCAGGTGTGAGTTTGCAGAGACCAATTTGGAAACATTCACCAGGAACAGAAATAGCTAAAAAAGCGATGAAAGAAAATCTCGGTGTATAATGGAGGCATCTGACTTAAGTATTCAGATGGGCATGTGAAATGAAATGTCATTTCTCCTTTACCTTAATAGCAAGGGGTCCAGGGATTCATGTGGGTTCTCTGCAGGAGCAACTCTTCCATCTCCCACTCCATGGCCACTTAGCTGCAAAGTGCTGACAACTTGACAGTTCTGAACTGCTCTGCTCAGACTGTGCCCTGAGAAGAATCCTCTGGATTATATTTGAACACATCTACTAATCATAATCTGGTATCATCCCAGATCATCAAAGTCATGTGAGATCAAACATTGCTATTTCTTCCCATAATGATTTTTAGATACCTGCCAGAGGCAGCTCAATCCAAACTGCCCTGTCCTGGTTCCAGTGAGTGCTGCTCACTTCTTCTCCTCTTCATTCAGTGAACCATGTCACCTCTGTAGAGTCATCCCCAGCATTGCTAGCAATTTCTCCTCAGAAGGAGTGATGAGGTAGTGGCACATTCTGCGCAGGGAGGTGATGGAGTCACTATCCCTGGAGGTGTTCAAGAACTGTGGAAATGTGGCACTGAGGTGCATGGGTTAGTGGGCATGGTGGGGATGTTTGGGGTTGAACTAGGTGATTTTAGTGGTCTTTCCCAACTTTAGTGTCACTATGATTCTACCTACATCAGCACCACCTATATTCAGCCTAGGATCTTTTTCTCTATGCCCCAGAAGCTCTCCAAAGTCTTGTTGGAAGCAAGGAAAAGTGTTTAAAGGTTGGCACATCACATCATGGTTTGCTACCTTAATTTATAATGAAAGGTCATTCTATATTTAACTGGACCCTAAAGTAAAGGCTTCTTCTTATTTGGACATGTTTGTTTCTAAATAGTGAAGTACAGAAGACCTGAAGGCACCCTGTGCAATCTGGTTGGTCACAGGGAAATGTGGGTTTCTGCACATGCAGTCAGTATGTGCTAGCTATCCTTTAGCCTTAACCTTTAACTAGCCTCATCAACACCACTACCTTACTTAGCCAAAAGCCTCTAGTATCACATCATGTGAAATTAATGTTCACATTAAACTCTTCCACAGATTAGTCTGAAAGGTGCTAGTTTCCTTTCTGGGCTTCATGATTAGGGATTTTTACTGCTGTAGACTATGTGATAAAGTATGTTTAATGTGTCATTAAGCACTTTCTAACAATGATAGACTGCAATATTTAAAAGCCAGAGGCAAAGAAAAAAAAAAAGCTTGCTCCTCTTATACCAAGTAATTAAAATATTGGAGTTTGCTTTTTCATTACAGCACATTTCTTGGAGGAGTTATCACTGAACTGTGAACATAGGCAGTGCAGCACTTCTACAGCTTTGCCTCAAAGTTACAACGTATCCTAAATAAACCCTAATGATTTTTCCATCTACTTTCCTGTTATCTGTTATTTATGATATAAATATCATAACTGTACATGCTTGTGGTGACACAAGCATTTCTCGAGTGTTCCTTGATATCAGTAGTGTTCCGTGCACTGAAGATACTACAGAAGTGTCTTGCTTTTATTGTTCAGTTCTTAAATCTGTGCAGCCATTCATTTCTCATCAGTTCATCTGCATTATGTCATGTGTACACTTCTCCCACAAGGCTGCACTGACAGCTCTTGTTCATGTCATTCATAGTAAGGTAATTGGTCTCTTCCTGGCAGATGTCAGGGAACAAGCTAAAGTATGTAACATGAAGACACAACTACGTTATCATTATTGTATATAATATACAATGAATACTTAGCATAAAATAAATAATATGAAAAAATGCAATGAGAAAATGTAGGGAGAAGGCAAGAAGGTCAGCCCCACGGACCAACCCAGGTGGTTGCTCAGCAGGGACAATAATCCATCCAGTTTTCCAAGCTCCTTCATTTTATGTTAACTTATCATACTCTTCTCATGTCCCAGACTCTTCTGATGTCCCAAAATGGCAAAGCAATGATACTGAAGATTAAAAACAAAAACATAAAACTGAGAGTAATATTCCATGTCTGTCAGGACTGCAGGTGCTAGGGAATTTTTCATTTTCAGTAGACCAGACTTTTCAGTTTAGAGAAATAATCTATATAGTTTTACTTGACATTGACAGACTGAACTTAATTCCACTGAGACAGTGAGTTAAGTGTCAATAACTGAAAAGAGCTGCTTAACACCATTCATTCCATTCTAGGAGCTGTCAGCTGAATTCAGAGTTTATGTTAGTACATCTACAACAAATGTGTCCCCGCAGAATGCAAGATAATTACAAGTAAAACACAAACTATAGAAATAGAGTTGAAGATTCATATTTAAATAGAATTCTGATATCTACTAAGCAAAACAAAAAAAAAAAATGTTCTTGTAGGATGATATGGAAACCCTGAGGAGAAAAGAAAATGATTTGCTAGGTCTCAGTTAGGCATCAGTTATCAGGGAACATGTGTTACATTGTCCTGTTAAAACACAATGCCAGTAGGTGGATTCTGTCAGAGTGAGTCCTAAAAAAGAGTAATAACTTGTTCAGTAATTAGCTTAAAACAAACACTAACCTGAACATTTAGCGAGGAAAGATCCCTGTTATTATTAATAACAAAGTCATTCCTGGTAGAAGGTCAGTGAAAGTGTTGCCATTAACTTCTAGCAGGAAACTCACACACTCTGCTTAAAAAGAGTCCCTTCCAACTCAGGATATTCTCTGGTTCTATGATTCTGTGATACACCAGCTGTATCCTGACTACACCATGTTTGAGTCCAGCCCCTGCCTGCCCACTTGTGTTCTGGTCACCAGCCCTTTGGCATGGTGCTCCACGCTGTCTACCTGTGCACCTGCTTCTCTCTGATTCCCACCAGCAATGCCCATTGCCACGTTTTATTGACGTCCCTGTGATATAAACTGCCATCATGATGCTTTGCAGCATCAAATTAAAGTGGCATCTTGCAGTGACTCAGCTAGCACCCTTGGCCATCCGTAACAGCTGGATGCTAAAAGGGGCCCCAAAAAACTGCTGAAAATGCAGATCTGCAAGTCGTATTAGATGTGGGAAGTAATGGAGCATGGTGGCTCAGGGGTTCATAAATAATGCCTACACCACCGTCATCACCACCACAACCCAGAAATCTATTAAAGATAAGTAATTATCACCACACCTCCCCAGGAAGCATTCTCCACAAAATGGCCCTCAGACAGATTAATGCTTCCTTTTTCTGCAATAAAGTCTTGATTTTCAATTTTTGGTACAATTAAGGAACACTGTAAAACATTTTTATTATCTTTTTGTTCAGACTGAGAGACAATTATTGCACTGTTTGTATATTCAGCAACCTATTCAAGTATTACTCATTTTCCTTGTTATTAGCTTCTGGTTTAAATTGCATGATAAAGAATTATGGGCACATTTGTGATCCCACAGTGTTTGTTTTCATTTTTTATGGCATGACAACACAAATGAAAAGAGACAGCTAATGGCCTGGGGAGGGGGACGTGTGGTCTCAATGGGAAGGTTGTAATGACAGGTATGAACACTTGTTAAAGAGGCAGGGTGAGGGGATATTGATTTTGCAAAGAAAAATACTTTTTTTTAACCTTCCAAAAATATCTTCCTGTAATTATCTGGTGCCATGTTCATTCCATACGTGTTAATTGGAACAAGTATTCATTTGTACAAGCAGCAGCTCAGGATATCGTTTCGCCCCATAACAGCATCAAGGTACACAAAAAAGAGAGTATGCAGCACAGCTCCTGCTCTTCAAAGGACTATAACTGTGTGTCACCAGTGAGAGGAGCTGAGCTGTGGGCCAGCCTATCACTGGAGCTGCAGTTTGCTCAGGACAGATTTGTCAACGCAGCAGCCAGGGTTGTGTCTATTCTAGCAGATGAAATGGCACGGCTCTCCAGCCTGGAAGCCATCTGGCATAGTGCAACTTTCATTCTTTTGGTTAAACACTCTTATCTTCAAAAACAGAGTGGCCACATTTGGGCAGACTGCTTAGAACGCTCTCTAGCTTGTGCCATCTTCTCACAAGCCTTGTCTGAGCACACTCTTGGAAAGCACTCATTGCAGTGAGCCCTGGCTGTGCCAGCAGTGGTCTAACAGCAGCAAAGCTGAGCATACATCCCTGCCTGTGGGTTGTTTAGTTCACAGCTGTAGGCATAACTAGGGAAACCACACTCCTTCTTGTACAAAAAAGGCTTGCAGATGTAGAATAGATACAATTTTTTCTGCAGTGCAAGATGTATGTAGAGTGCTTTGAAAGAATTGTAGGTAATGTAGCTCCGTAGCTGTAAATTGCTGCTTAACTGTGAAAATTAGTTATTTCAAAGCTATCCTATCATCAGCAGAGTATCTAAGACAGTTTTTAAAAATGATAAGTCCTTTTATCTGCAGGATTAGAGGAAATAATGCCTTAATGGTGAGTTTAAGAAATTAAAGTGCCTCCCAGGAAATAGTTAACCCCAGTAGCTTTGCTTTTACCCCCTCTCTCAGTGACAAGGACTGATAGTTAAGAGGTCAGCATACTGTAATTGCCGTATTGTCACTCGACCAGAATAAGCTTTCCCAAAACACGTGCCTTTAGCTTCCTCTCAGCCACATCAGCCATGCCCCCCTTCCCTCCACTGACCCTGACAGCATAGCCAGAGGTGTTAAAGTGATGACCTAACCCAAATCCGTGTATGCCAGGAGTCATCGGACTTCCCTGGTTCAATTCCCAAAGTCAGAGCTGAATTAGAGCAAATCTATGCAAAAGCATCAGCCTTCACTGTAGATTTCCAGTGATGGAGAACAGCTATGCACTCAGGTGCCTGCAGCCTTGATATGCTGCTTCTAACAACTAATCACAAATTCCTGAGTTACTTTCTGCAGCTACTCACTAGGCTGACATGTCATACGCAGGCGTGCAATCTTAGTGATGCTTGAGAAACAGCAAATCTGACCAGATCAATTAGACTGCATGTTTACGTGCTGACATCAGTTGGCCTCTCATTCTAACCAAGATTGTGTTTGTCAGCATTCTCAGTACTTGACTTCCTGCACAAGATACATGTAATTAGATGCACAATTGCCACTATTTTAAGGATACGTACCAATTGATGTACTCATTCAGATAGAGTTAAGTAGGCCCAAATTATCTTTTTACAGTGTGAATAGCCTACTATTATCAAGTTTTCTCATGTTTATATTTGTACTAGCTAAAGACCATCAGCCTTGTTCCTAGTGAAGAATATTTTTCTGGAGGTTTGTTTAAACATCCTTTTTGAACCTTCTTTGAAATCTCTTGCAATTATACCTTCTAATTTGCACAGTAACACCAGTTCTATACTAATTCTAGAAGCAAGGTTGGCAGCCAACATTGCAATGCCAGAGAATAATTCAGGAGGGCTACAGACAAATCTCTCACTAAAAGCAGGAACAGCACTGAATTTTGACTGGGTTGCTCTGGGATTTATCCTGTTAGATCTTGAAAACTTCCAAGGACATCCTATGGGACATTTCAAGGAGAAGTTAGTTATCTCCCCATTCCAAATTTTTCCCATTTTTTGTCATCCTCTCACCCTGAACAACTCCGAAAAAAAAACAATACTCCATCTCCTCATTGACCTCCATGTAGTCCTGGGGGCTGTTGTTACATCATCCATAAGCCATCTCTTAATGGCTTCAGAATGAGCAAGCCCAGCTTCCCCAGATTCTCTTCACAGGGTAAGTGGTCCAGGCTTGCTGTCTCGGTGGTGTCCCCTCCAGTATCTTGATATGGTGATTCTACGATTCTGTGATATCGTTCTTGCACTGGGGGTCTCAAAAATGAACAAAAACATTCCAGATGTGATCTACAAAATTCCAAGAAAAGGGAAATACACATTTCCCTGGATGTTCTGACTCTTACCCCTGTTTCTACAGCCCAGGGTGATGTTGACTTCTTGCTGCTGGGGTACTGTGCGGGCCCATGCTCAGATTCACCATTCCTGCAGGTTCAGTAGGCTGTGCCCACCTTGTGCTGCAGGGGATCATCCTTCCCAGGGACAGGATTTGACATTTCTTCTTGCAGAGTTTCAGGAGATTCTTCTCAGCCCATATTTCTAGCTCAAACCCCCCTGAATGTCAATCCCGCCCACAAACACTGATTGTTTCCCAAGTTTACTGTCATCCACAAAGCTAATACAGGTGTCGTTTGCCTTCTTTTTTAGCTCATTAGCTGCCAAGGAAGTCCGCAAAGTACTGTCTCCACACTGAGTACAACCCTTTAACTACTCAGACAGTTATTTTCACCGTTTCGCAGTCTGCCCAGTCAATCCATAAAATCCCAATTTGAATACAAGAAAGCTGTCACAGACAATGTCAAAAGCCTTGCTCAGCTCAAGGTAGATATCATAATCTCTCTCTCTCATCAGCAGTTCGGGGCTTTTATCCTTCTAAGAATCAAAATATTCCCTTCAGCCACACCATATTTAGTATCCCACATTCTATTCAATGTCCTTGCTCTGAGACTAGATTTTCCCCTCAGCCTGTAACCATGTCATTACTGAATCCTCAGTATAACCTTAATAACTTAACTTTATCTTTAGCCATTTTTAAAATGTGTATTTCTGGCTGGAACCCAGCTCATCGAAGTACCAGGACTGCTGTGTTTCCATGACCTACTCTCGTATTATTGCTGGCACGTTATGTAGTATTCATTATGGAGCTGCCAATCAGTCAAAGAAATGGACGTGTTCACTTTTTTGTTATTGATATTATCTGTTCTGTATAATTCAACCATTACAAGAATCACCAGGAGCTACATTTTAATGAGGATTTGCTTTCGTTTATCCAGAGGCACATCAGTAGCCCCACTGAACTTGAAGACAACACAAACTGGAGACTTTCTACAAAATGTGTAGTTAATTCTTCATGTTAACAGTCTTTCTGCTGGCAGTAGCATCTATTCACATCTTTTTTACTTTCTACTCTTCCTAAAAGTTATGCGTGATCCTACTCTCCCGCTCCTACATTTTTGTCTGATTTGCACTTTCCAGTGCGAGAACAGAAAAGGAAACACTTTGCTTTACTACAAAAGCAGCAGAGAGACATTCTGCCAAAAAGGAATGTTTAGGGGCAAGATGCTAATGAAGACTCCTCTCTGGGGTTCCTTGTCCCACTTCCAAGTTAACTCTATGATACTTTTTTAATGTTATTAACACCAAAAAGTGAAAGTAGTAACCATTTTTCATCATAAATAAAATTCCCAGTGAAACACTTGTACTGATAAAACAGAATTCTTCACCCTCCAAACTTAGATCTCAGGTCAAGAAGTGTCAATTAATAATCTCTGACATCAAATCTAATGAGAAAGTCAAGGATCGTGCCTTAAGGTAAAGTGTAATTTAAAGAGCAGAACCTGTACTTGTTCATCTGAATCACATTTGTAATGTACAAGAAAAAAATATATCATCTGTTCCATTTCCCACAAATGTCTCTACCTTTGGCTTTATGAGACTTCTTTTCAGTGATTTCAATCCTACAGTCCAGTCAAGTGTTTTGTCCAAATCCCACTAAAGATGTTAGTAGCTGAAAAAAATGACAAATTTTTCCCCTTCCACTTTGATACCACTGGGGCAGAGGAACTCCTCCTTTCTCTCTCACCAAAATAAAATAAAAGCAGGAAAAAATAAAAATGAGCACAAAACTATTTCCAGCACAAAGATATGTCTGAACTTTCCCATTTTCAGATAAAATGACTGAGTGAACAGCTTCACTAATTTAATTCCCATTCACTTTGCTGTAATATACCCTTTATAAAGGTTAGAAGTCCATCTGCTTACTCTTCCATCAGAGACTCGGCACAGTCCCAGCTGCAGATGTGGCAGCTCCAGTGCAAAATGAGAAACAGCTTAAACAGTTTCATTTCCAGCCTGAATGTGAATATATATCCCAAATCACTATTTTGTTAACAGATCCATAAATACACTCTCCACACAGGGCGTGTTTGTCAGAAACTGGCCAGAAATGTGGCTCTAGGAGCCTTGATGGACAAATCTCCTGTTCTCAGTAACTTCCAGAATCACATTTCTTCACCTCTCATTACAGAGAATTTTTGGAAACACACAAAACAAATATTAAACTTCATGCAAAAATGTGATCCCAGAGGTGTGTAGTAATAGGAGCTGGGTTTAGTTGAACTTTGAAGCATGAAGAAACATCTCCCACAGTTTCTATTCCCATTCTGAGAAGCGGTAAAATCCCACTGTACTGAAATCAGATCACATATTAGTCATTTCAGTGAGTGATGACGTCATGTACAGAACTGTAGTGTGTATAGCTCTGCACTAACCACAGCATAGGGCAGCAGAATAGGAACCAAATATGGTATGTTCTGGGGATTAGAAATCACTTTCATCCAGACAATCTGACGTCCCTACAATGTCCTGTAGCAACAAGTTCTCTTGGACAGTAATGCCAAAGAGAGCAGCCTTCATTAGCTCTGGAGGAAGCATAGTCTTCACAGCCCAGTACCAGGTAAGATCAAAGCACTTTCACCAGAGAGAAAGTTGGGGAAAGCAATGTGCACTATGAAATACTATAAAAATCTAGAACACTGAATAAAGTAGCCCTAGGAATATCTAGGGAAGTAATTTCTCCTGGTCTTAGACCTCTCCTTCCAGACTATATTCACAGCCCTCGCTTTCTTTGTGTTGTGCATATTCATTTCTAGTCTGCAAATATTAGTCCATGTTGTGAATCTCAGCTTCCCTCCAAAGATCCACTTACAGCTTTTTTTCAGACACACAGCTTTTCCAGAAACACCCATCTGCACTTTCCTTTTCAAAATAGGTTACTTAAAAATTAAAGCCTTGCACTTTTCTTCTTGAGCAGGACGTCTCTTTATGGAAACCACTCAGCTTCTCCATAGCATGGACTGACCCAGAGGTCCTCTTTGCAGAGGCTGTAGGAGGCTTCAGCTCCATTAACAGGCTTTATCAGTCACTGTGGATTTTATATACCTTCAACACAGTATATTTTTTATACTTCTACAGACTGTTATAAATATGACAATGGCCATATATATTGTCATTTAATGGTTATATCATTGTTTCCAGAAGGACTTCCCATCTTGGTAAAGGTCAGGGAACAGACAGGCTTGCACAACTTGTTGATTCCCAAGAAGCGTTTGTAAGGCAGAGTAGAAATACCTGAGCTGAAACTGCTTAAAATATATCCTAAATGGAAAATAAATAAATAAATAAATAAAAAGAATATACAAGCATCACTTTTCAAACATAAAAAACCTCCTGTTACATATTGAAAACTGGGCAAAGGCCAGCAGTGTTAAACACAAGACAGCACTTGTTCTGCTATCAAAGAAGGGCAGATTTGGAAGAACTGTAGCACTATCCTGACAAATCTCCTCTGGTTGTGGAGGTGCAATATGCCAGCAGCATGAGAGGGGGAAAGCAGGAGAAGTGTGAGCTAAAAAAAGACAGTATGATATTGTGGTCAGGATCATGCAGCTGAGGATCAGACATTGAATTTGAAAATGGCAATAAAGAAGAAAAACGAGGGAATACAGCAAGATGCTAAAAACTACTGAAGATAATAGAAAAAAAATTTTGACAGAACAGGGAAACATCTAAACCCTAGATTAAAGCCCACCATGCTGCAGAGGAGAAATGGATCTGGTTAACTGCTGCACACTCCTGCTGTAACAACCACTAGCACCACAAACAGGTTAAATGTCAGGAACAGAATTTGATTGGGCAGCAACACTGAAATATTGCTGGAAATGGTGATCTATAATATGTGCAGAAAAATATATTTTCACATCAGCTACACTAGTGATATTTTTATTTTAAGACAATGCTTATGAAGAAATAAACAGTTTATGACAGCAAGAGGAAAAAAAAATGCTTCTGGTTGTGTGTTAGACATATACCAAAGATGTAGAAGACAATAGAGAAGAGAGTTCTAAACTAAAAAAAAAAAACAAACCTCACGTTTCCTGTATATTTTCGAGGGGGAAAATGAAAAACAACAGAATATCTAGCATAGAAAATAAATGGGTTTTTGGGGAGGTAAAGGTGAAAATCAGGATTTAACATGGTGAAAAATATCTAGTCCAGATTTGCAGCTTCAAGTTTTCCTACAGGAAAGAAAAGACAGATATAGAAGTCTAGATGAACCACATGGATGCCCCAGCAGTAATAGCACCCTCAGAAGGAATAGAGGAGGTATACGTCCACACCTCAACAGGTGTGTAAGTCTGTTTCTGTGCCTTTGAGGGCATATACTCTATTCACATGATATTTTCTTAAAGATAACGTGCTTTTTCTCCCTCAAAAAAGGTACTGTCACCAAAGCAATAGATGAGTGAAGAAGGTAGAAGAAGGTGGACCCCTGAGTCCTGAGCATCCAAATGTGTTGGTCCCTCCAATGAATCCTAGGTAAAACTGTATGCTCTTTCCTTTGATTGCCATTTTAATATTTTATCAGCTCTTCTCCACCCATCCTTTCCATAATTCAGAAAACTTTTGAAAGAGAGGCAACATGAAAACTCACCACATTTTCTGAAGGTTTTTTCCATATTTCCTTATGTGTCAATGCAATCATGTCACTCCGATTTGAATCTTCCTCATCTCTTCAAAGTTGTCTAGGGCAGTACTGAGAAATGTTGTTGGGCTGCCTTGTGCAGGGATTTTTGTTTCCAGACTGCTAAAGGGAAATAAATGTCTCCTCAAAAATGTCCTCTGTGACTTCAGAATACACTTTAAAGCAGAAAAGTTTGACTAATTCCCTTTTGAAAAGTGGAAATTCAAGAACACAAGCCATTTCTTAGGTTTTAACCAGCCCTCAGGATTTTATGATACACTGTAGAAGTAAACAAATACAATTTTTGGATAAAAACCCACTGGTCTTTCCCTGCTTAACTCAGGGGAAGATGATATCAGATAACAGATTTAAACCCATCTCTATCAAGGACAACCCCAGATGACCCTCTTCAGCCTCCTATCCTCTTCAAAACAAGGAAGAGGTTTTCAACTATATGCCCATTCATTCCCCCTACCAGATCTGTATTCTGAGAGATAAAAACACAATACTTAGCAGCAGGCAGGATATTAATCTAGATACGGATGGAGTTCGTGCTCAAACACAACTACTTCTTTATTAAACATAACTATAAAATCTCATTTGTTTGTTCTGCTGTAAGTTGTATTTTCAACAACTAAAAATCTGTATTTCTTAACATAAGTAACTTAGGCAGCATTAAATCACTTTGATTTAAACAACAACCACACCCAGATTATTACATGATACACCAGGATTCAGATAAATCCAATTCAAGGTAGTCAGGCTTAAAAATAAATTTTAACACAAAGTGACAGATTCATTAATTATAATGTTTTCCCTTTTATTATTCAGGATATAATTCAAAAAAAAAAAGCTGCATAAAATAAAAATATGATAGATAGAGTGTTACAGTTGCAGTTTTGTATTACCTAAGAACAGACTATGCTTAAATGCAAATAATTAAATTTCCTATTTAAGGCAGTTATAAATCTCCAGGCTTTCATTCAGAATGAGTGTTATGGATCATATCACAGAAAATACCTGAATAAGTAAACATGACTAACACTGAAATATGAATATTATTCAGTACAATTTCCTTTGATTTTGACATAATCAGTTTTGAAAGTCACAGAGTAGATCACAGTGGTACGTTACCTGATTGCATCTAATATAAATCTAGACAAAAAGTTGTATCATTTTTAATATATCAACTTACTGCAAATGCTTTTTGGCTGCTGACATATTAGCCAGATTGCAGTGATCAATAAAAGCAAACAAAAAATTGCTGAGATATTAGGATCTTTACAATGCTTCTAGTCAATTTTTCATGTAATGCTTAGTACCCAAGTTTTATGACTAAACTTGACAAGTTAAAAGTGCAATTCAAACGGTAGTGAAATGTCAAATAAGTCTTGAACTGGAGATCTGGATATTTATTGTATCTGATTTTGTTAGGAAGACTCTTCTTAAAGTAAATGAGGAACGATCAAATGTTCTACTTGTCTTCTGTCAACATTCAAATAGAAGCGTACTTGTCTTACTGGAGTTCAGTTTCCTCCTAATAAATCACACTTCAAGAGCACTAGCATCTAATTTCTGATTTACACCTACACAGTAAATTATGCTGTAATGAAGATGATGCCTATTAGAACACGCAGTTCACTGCAAGTTCAGGTGCTACAGGACAGCAATATCAGGGTCCCTGAAAGCAGGAAAATGATTGGGTTTGAGAATGTTAACCTTTTTCATTCAGTATCCTGCAAGAATTAGACCAATTTGTATCAAACCATTTCTCTAATACACCTCTTGTTTTCAGCCTGAAACCTGCCTGGAATGCAAACTATATTATAAATGTCACATTCTGCCAGAGGGAGAAATGGGCCCTGTGTACATCAGGGTGGTAAATCAAATCAGAGACAGACATCTCGATCTCACTGCTACAGGAAACGTTCCACAGAATTTTATTCCAACATAGGCAATTTAATTATATTATAATTGTTATAGTCAATGGAACAAAAAATGATGGGATGGTTCTGTTCAAAATAAAAAGGTGCTGGTACAGCATGCAATTTCAAGAAGCTCTCATTACCAGCAGAAATTGCATAAAACATTGTACATAAACCATGCAGCCACTACAAGAATTCAGCATTGTGTCAAAAACTGCAGCAAAAATTCAAGTTCAGTGATAACCACAGCAATGCAATGAAATTTGGCACAAATATGAAATGCAGAAACTGTCCAATCAAGATGTCAAAGTCTGATTCTGAAATTGAAATAAATAATAAAATACAATAACTCAACACAATAATTTGTAAAACAAATTATTCCAAAATACTAGGTTTGAGAATTGCTGCAATAGCGTGTGAAAATGAGACATTGCTTGTATTAATAATGACAAATTCCAAAGCAATGAGGAAAGAACATGTAAGGAAGTAAATAAATCTTATAGAAGAAATGTCTGGAGACACTGAATAAGGAGCCAGACTTATGAAATACATAGCAAACATACCAGTAACCTGCAGAGGTCATGTGCTTCATTCATTTACCTAACCAGAAGAGGAGACAGCACTGCTTCAGTCACAGCCATTCCTAGGACAGTGGAGAACCACTGTTCAAGTCTTCCTTCTGAATAAATGTATTATATGGTTAAGTGTTTTATATAAGTTTTTCTGGAATGCAGACTTGAAAAGTAAACATGAAAAGAGGTTGACTTGAAAAAATGCTGTAGCAAGGAGGATGACGGTGTCTTTTTTCAGGTGACAAGTGACAGAACATGAGGCAATGTCCTCAAGTTACTCCAGGAGAGATGTCCATTGGATATGAGGAAGAATTTGTTCATGGAAGGGATGGTTAGTCACTAGAACAGATTGCACAGGGTGGTGGTGGGGACGCCATCCCTGGAGGTGTGTGACCTTAGGCTTAGGGATATGGTTTAGAGGTGGACTGGAAATGTTGGGTAGATGGCTGGACTTGAAGATCTTAAAAATCTTTTCCAATCTAAGAAATCCTATGATTCTATGATCCTATGATTCTATGAGTCTATTCTGTGGGATATTGAGGTCTGATATTTTACCTCTTCCTGCTCCAGAGCTTGATTTCTTTGGAGTTGGTTTACTGCCAGAACAAGGACTGCTCATGATCCTGAACATCTCATTCAGGGAATTGTAACCTGATACTTGCAGTTTTCAGTTGTCCCTTCAGCTCTTGATAGTGATAAGATAAAATGATAAAATAAAATTAGATATATTTTCAACCCAAGAAAATAAGGTAAGAAGTCTCCCAGGAATGCCAGTGTGGGAGCCTACTTTGACTTCCACTTTATCTCTGGAAAGTATGGGAATTACTGAAAAATATCTGAGCTTGGGGGCTTTGCTGCGGCGCTAAGTGCTGGTGTCATAACTTGTGGTGTTCTGTATCTTTTTCTTTTTCTTTTTTTTTTTTTTTAATATGTTAATGCTTTCATGGGATGGTGCACTACACAGCTCATGGAAAATGCCTTCCTGCAAATCTAAGTGAAAAACAATCACAACTTCCAGTGTTCTAAAGACACCTTAATTGCACATCGCACTGGACTGTACATAGCACAGTGTCTTTTCTTGGGCTAAAATATCATAGATTATGATAGTAATGCTGATCACATAAAATGTGTAATCTTATTTAGATGTAAAATATTTTGATGTAATTTAAACATTTTAAAATGAACTGGCTACTCCTGTGCTTCATTCATTAACTGGTTGCTAATTGCCAGGGCAGAGAAAGATGGTTATTGCTCTTCATTTCAAAGTAAGTGTTGCACCACTGATAGCCTGAAAAGTCATTGTTTTTCCTTGAAGAAAATGTGACCAAATAACCACTAATAGGCAAGAAATATAAAGACCTGAAGAACTTGTAGCCTCAAGAGTGAATAGAATTCCTTCATTTAGACAATATTTATTGGTGCCCTTAGCAAACAAAAGGAATTATTGATCATTCACTTTTCAGCTATTTAGATATCTCTGTTTATCTTCATATTTACACGATACTTTTTCTTCTGCATTCATTATATGGTCACCCCAATTAGCCCTGGCATGGAAAAATATAGGAACCATCAACAGTCCCACAAAGAAATTTTTACCCCTATGTGATGGAAGACAAGCATCTCCCTAGCAGATACTGTGAGATATCCATACCTCCTCATTTCTGCAAGGTACTTGGCATTGTGGAAATTGACTCATGTTCATCTCCTAGCATCTACTCCCATCAGGGCTAATGTCACAGAGATGAGGAACAAAGGGGGGAACAAAGTGCAAGTCTTGATTATTGCACCCAGTTCTAATTGTGTATGGATCAAAAGGGATAAACATGCAGGCAGTATCACCATTTGTTCCCAAGCAGTATAAACACAACTGATATGGCACTGTCTGATCTACAGTGTCCCATCTGCCAGCTGCAGGACCGAAAAAGGGAGAGCAATTAAGAATATTAATCAGGGCTTGAAGTGCTGTGTGATTCATAGTACGTGAAGAAAGACCAAGATGTATCAAATGATAATATGTTTACTTAAAATAAAATAGAAGCATGATTTCTTTAGTCCTGCATATTTAATGCAGTAGAACTTTCCACCAAATCTCTTGCACTTATTTTGAATAGTCAAGCACTTAGATCAGTCTGTCTCAGCTTAATTCAGGCTTCTGATTAGTGATTATTTAGAAGCACTCTGTTAAGATTAGAGTGTCAGCAGTTAGATTATTTCCCTGGTGATCTTCATTCTGGTATTTAATAATGTCATTTCTTCCATTCCAATTAGACTTTTCAACTGAAAAAAAAACAAAAAAAATGGAGAAACTTTCTTTTAGATTACTTAGCGTCATGGATAACTTGATCTTTGCTACTAAAATTGTTTTGCAGAATTAATAAAACCACTCTATAGTTTCATTAAGGTTTCTTTTCTGAATAGATGAGGTATTTCCATAGAGAATTTTAGATTCTCCTGAGGTGCTGTTTCCCTGTGGATAAGTCAAAGACAACACCACAAACAGATTTAAAGGGCCTAAAAATGCAGATTTGCACCTAGAGGGACTTCTCATCTCCAAAATAGACAAAAACGTAAGTAGAAATCATGATTTTAAATGTGAAGGAAAAAAAATAATAATCAGAAATTCATCCCACAAAACCAAAGGTTTACAAGGGTAGCTCAAGCTGCGGATACCATATGGACATTCTCTTTCACTTCCAGTTGCTTTTTTATGTGAGGTTTTCACCATGACGAGCACTGAGAATGCAAAAAGAGTTGCCCAGGCAGAGCTATTTCACACAGATGAACCTTGTGTCTCTAAGATGAGAAGAAGAAATCTGTCCTGGCCGGAAGTTGTTCTGAGGTAAGCTGAATCCCTTGTGAGTGTTAAGAATATATTCAGTCTGAATATTAGGAACAATTTCTACTTCAAAAGAGTGGTTCTGCAATGGGCTGCCCAAGGAGGTGGTTGAATCAACATCCCTGGAGGTGTTCAAGAAATGTTTAGATGTTGTACCAAGGGACGTGGTTTATCAGGGAAATATCGGTGATTGGTGGATGGATGGACTGGATGGTCTTAGAGGTCTTTCTCAACCTTAGTGATTCTATGATTCTATGAAGTAAGAGGAGAAGCCTCAATTGGAGGCTGGCCCCAGGACACCTGAAAACACCAACCAGGGCAACTCAGAGCTCTCTTGGATGGAAACCAGTATCTGGGGCACAGTGAGAAGGATGAGGACATCATAGGGCAGCCCTATGGCTAAACCTCAGTTGCAAACTGCTTTAAAGAAACTGTTCCTAAAGAGTAAGTAGGTACACCTCTAAGAGTTGTCTTCCATAAAAGGTTGCACTCTGGCCATGCATGAAGCTGAGGGAGTGAAAGATAGCCCAGACTCATCAGGTATTATATATTTTTTGCATTTTTGTGTTTTTTCCTGGATTTTTGCTCATGTAACAGTTTGCATCTGTCAAGACAAATTTAGGCATTGTTGGATGCAGTTTTCACTTAAAAATAAATGTATTTCCTACCTTTCAAATAGGAAAAATTAGTATTTATGGAGAAAAACAAGTATTCATGGAGAAAATAAGTATCTCTGGAGAACCGCAGAGAGGAGCCTTTTAAAGAGATTAACCTGTTAGAAGGTATGCTATCAAGCTCTGCAGTAACCCCTGATAACCTCAGGCTGCCTTTCAAACCATCAAAACAGGGGTTAGGCACCTTTTAAAGAAGGTCTGCATGCAATCTTTTGCATTAAAATAAGAACCTTATCTCTTATATCCCCTGTCATTAAAGGCCAAAGTATAACATTAAGCAGGCTGAAACCTGAAGGCACAGTAAGTGAAATTGAAAAGAATGCATAGGTGGGAAAAAAAAGAAAAAAATGCAAGGATATCTGGAGAAAAGACCAAAGATATACAGCTTTCTGAGTGCAGATCATGTGCCATAAGGAAAATGATACAGAGGACATACACATGCATGTACATTCTTCGCAAATGATCAAAGCTGTTTGGATATCTGGAGAAAAGACCAAAGATATACAGCTTTCTGAGTGCAGATCATGTGCCATAAGGAAAATGATACAGAGGACATACACATGCATGTACATTCTTCGCAAATGATCAAAGCTGTTTGCAAGAATGACATCATGAGGTTTAATCCTACAAAATGTAAGGGAAAGGTTGGATATGTTGACTGCATTATTCAAGTTTCCCTCTTAGGAATGGTTGAGCACCCAGCTGGCTTTTTTATTTATTTATTTATTTTCTCAGAGAAAGGAAACCTACATCAAAGAGATGTGTTTTTCTTTTTACTGAAATACTCTCATAGAAGGAACAATGAGGGTCGAACAAGTAGCAAAGTTGATGCTCACATTCTTCTGTGCTGGGTTTCTCTGAAAGCTAAGCCTCATTTTTAAACTCTCTGGTATTTTTTACTGCACTTTCACCACTGCCTTTGTCACAGCTTCCAACCTAGGTCTACATTAACTCCTTCCTTACGCGCAGTTTTAGAACATTGAATGAACTCATTGAAAACTTGTGTCCATCTGGATGTTGTTTATTATAAATCATAGAATCATTAAGGTTTGAAAAGACCTCCAAGAACATCTAGTCCAACTGCTGATCCATCACCACCATGTCCCCTAACCATCTTCTGCTCTTCAACAGACAGAAACACCCTTCCTTAGCACAAGCACTATGCAGAAGGCTACAGCTTTCTAATGCAGAGACGAAAATCCTGAAGTAAGTATACTGATCAGGTAACTATTTAGAAGAAATTTCTGTTCTTAAATACTTTGGGGTTATTCCAGAGAAACTCCATTCTCTGACCACAGCATGATCATCTGAGATGAAGGCAGAGTACTGAGGCTAAGATAATTTCTGTCTGTGCCACATGAGACTGAGCTTGTAATCAAGAACAGCTTGTGCTATGTAAAGCCATGAGGAGGTTGTCTGCCATGTAAATTTAGACAGCAAGTGTTCCATTTCAGAAAGCACTATATAATATGCCTTTCTGCAGTACCTCCCACAGTGAAATCTCCATTTCTTCACACTTGCATGTGCAGACAAAGTAATTTTGAGATAGCACAGTAACTGAAAGCAAAACCAGCCTCAACCATTGAGCACAGAACAATGGCAGCCAACTCCCATTTAATCACAGTCGGTTATTATATTTTGAATGCTATGATTTTCTTTTATTTTCACAATGACACTTTTGGTTTTCCTCTCAAACAGGTTGCAGAAGTACAAGAGGATACAGATCTAACAAGCTTCAATGAGAGGAGAATATCCTGACTTGCAGATGGGTGCCTCAGTAGTAGTTTAAGATAG
Organism: Odontophorus gujanensis; assembly: GCA_013399175.1. NCBI lineage: Eukaryota > Metazoa > Chordata > Aves > Galliformes > Odontophoridae > Odontophorus > Odontophorus gujanensis. The sequence continues at coordinate 282,498 of VXAB01011680.1, forward strand.
AAAGGATTTCTTATGCCATACCAAGATCTCTTCCGGCAGCAGCTTTCATAGCACTGTCAGATTAGAGTCCTCCTCATTAGCTGTCAGCCACTATCTGTTTTTCAGTGGGAGAGAGAAGAAGGGGAGAATAACAACCCTCATATATATTGGATGGCCTCTAGGAGAGAAATGTCACTTAATGACATTTGTACAGCAGATAATACCAGGCAAAATAAAGGGCAGTGAGGGATTTTTATTTTATTTTTTTCCCAGAACTCCTGGAAGAAATGTTTGTTACCTTTCTCTCTTAAATTGGCTTTGCAAGTGACTTGGAGGTTTTATGTCAGAAATTACTCATAGATCACTGGAGGGATAATAGTCCGAAGCACTCTGGAATACCTTTCTTTGCACTTTCTGACTGACAGCAGCTTCCTTTCATCCTCAGGCAATGGACAAATTAAAAGATAATCCTGGTCTTGTGTTTCCCCTCTGATTACTGTGCACAGCTCTCAGCTGTGTCAGACTGTGCTGTTACCACACCTCAGCCACTTTACTAGAGATGAAAAGAGGAAAAACAGAACTCCCTAAAGATTTATTTTTCAAGAGACTTATTCCTTTCCCTTAAAAGTGTTCTTTAGTGCCCTAGCTGGCAAACCTTTACAATTAATGTATCTTCTCTGCCCAAACAGCCAGGAACAGAACTCATTTGGTGTATCTTGCTTCTAGGTTTTATTTCTACCACAGAGTTCCTGTGTTTCTGTGCCTCAGCAAATACGCAGAAATACTGAATTCAAATGTGAAGTTGGTGAGAAAAGTTCTGTAGCAAACTGAATAGGCACATCTTGTTTAAAACACTACACAGACTGCATTCATCCTTGATTGCTGCAATCATTTTATCTCTTAGGATAGCTGAAAAGGCTCAGAGATGTCCAACTCGTCTCATCACTCAGTGCATGGACAGCCCAATTTCTCCTAAAAGTGGGATGCAGAGGCACCAGCAAACAATGTGACTTTCTAAAATCACCTTCAGTGATTTCACTTCATCATGCAATAGAAGTAAAGTGGACATCTAGGAGGATAACAGCAGCAGACACATCCTCAAGAGAAGTCACTGCTTTCCTAGATTGGACCTTAAGGAAGTTCCAGCAAAAGACTCCATGAATAAAGTTAGACAAATTATCATCTCCATTGGCAAATTCTGTGCTACATCTTTCCTCACAGTTCTTGTCAGCAAAGCAACAGGTAACAGGCATCGTATGGTCTAAAAAACTTTTAATTTGTACGTGGAGTCCGGCTGTCATATGGATAGGAGTTCTTTCCTTCGTCTATATTCAAAAGCTGGCAGTATGCTTTGCAAAAACAGATGTTATTACATTTCTTGACAAGCCAGGCCTTAGATGAAAACTCCCTTACTCAACATCTACAAGATAACTGGAAATACATTTTTCTCCTTTTTCTTTTCTTATCTTGGGCTACATTTGTTCTTCATTTTCCTCAGCAGTGTTGTCTGAAATGTCTTGTTTAGTCCTTGTTTTACTCTCCATATGAAATCTTTCCAAGATATACATGTTCTCAGATCACAGCAGAAATCATCTGTGTCCTTGCAAAAGCAAAGAGAACACGTGCCACATTGTTGGCATTTCTTATAATCAGCTACACACTCTCCCATGGCTCCCTCTTCGATGTATATGAGTCCAGGCTATGCCACAGGAAGACTAACTACTAACTATCATGGCTACCTGATGAATTAGGAAGAAAAACCTGCCATGGCAGTTTCCAAGTTTATTATTTCCAAAGCCTTTGGTGATCACTTCACTCCCCTGGCACTGAACCAACCTAAGCCCCTTGAAAAGATGGCAGCGAACACAGGGATTAAAGTCAGCCATGGAGATGGCTCATCCACAAAGAACCAAGCAAACCCACCATGATGGCTGGTCCTTGATGGAAAAGGCAACAACGAGCCTGATGATTTGATGTCAAAGAGCTGGTACTGCATACTGAGTATACGTGAGCAGTTTAGCTGCTTGTCTGCTGGAACAAGGAGAATCAAACTTGGTGTTAATCCCACAAAAAACAGAGACCATCGTTGTTTACATTTAGTTCTATGTATGTTTCTAAACCTAGTAACCCCACTGTGTTAAAACTGTTGTAATCCGTTTCTGCCTTGCTTGTACTTTTGTATTTCTGTTGTTCAAAGTAATGTCTATTATCTGACAAACCATAAAGCATTTCTTCTCTTGCCAGTTTTTGAAAACAGAAACTCTAAAACTCTACTTCTAAGTCTCACGGTTACCCACAAGGGAATAGTATTTCACCACCAAGGAGCATCACTGAGGTAGATAATGGTAGGTGGCAGTTAGAAAGAGAGGTGTTCCAGTAAGGAGTATTAGCCAGTGCTGGCAAAAGGAAAGCAGTAACAGTTGTGGAGCTGAAGGGACCTCCTGCGTGTGCTCCTTCATAGTGCTTGACAGAATCATCATTTTTCTTCCCTTCAGCTCGAAGGAGTATGTGATCTATTAATATAATACCCTTGAAGGTGGCATGACCAACTCCAGTTATGCACACGGGCAGGAAGAGACACTCATTTTCTTGGACAGCATTCATATACTACAGTGTGAGAAATGATGCCGTGGACCATAAATAGACCTTTAATTGCCATAAGTGCACAGCCTGAAGATACATGAGTGAAAATTCCTTGAATTCCCTCCAGTCAAGACACTATAGCAGGTTCATTATAGAAAAACAAAATTCAGTCCTCATGCCTAGAGAAAATAGAAACTTAGCACCTTTGACCACTGACCATCTTCCAGAAAAACTAAAAACTAAAATATATTAAACTTAGGAGGCAATTCCCAGCATATCAGAAGACAGATTTATTTGTCAGTGTAAGTTTTAACACTGTTAAAATTTAAACTGTATTTTTAACAATAATTCTAAGATAAAAAACAGCAATCAGGGGCTAAAGGAGAGTCAGTATCTTTGAAAAGGACCTCTATCCCTATTAAGAGTCAGCAACTGTGATTATCACATTCAAATCTAACAGTGCAATTGTAAAGATGTGTTACTTTAAATGATAAAAACTGGGGGTGGGTGGAGGTGGAGGATGGGGGGAAGGAAGGGAGTTATTGTAGAAATGTTAACAGATAACAGCATCCATGAAAAGAGTGCTGTAAATCAAGTGACATCCCATAAATCTAAGCAGACAATTTATGAAAACCTTGCTGAAAATCAGTGTGTCATTCCAATGTCACCATTACCCTGCAAATATAGAAGTTAAAGGTAATTTTTACAGCAAGAAATTAAAAAAAAGTGTGACCTCAGAATATTACTAAGAAAACATGACAGATTGGATAGAATTAGGTTAAGGGGAAAAAATAGACTCCGTAGGGCAATGTGCATGCAGATCTTGTAAGACAAGCCCAAATTTAAAAAATTGCATTGGGTCTGCACCCTCACTTCAGAATCTCAGTGCTGTTGCAATCCAATCATACGCTTTTGAATTAACTCAAAGCAGAGATTTGTCTGATTTTATCCCCCCCACACACACAAAAAAAGAAAATACTGCAGTCCTTCACTAAACCCCCTTTGGGACTGTGGATTTCAGAGAAGCCCAGACTCTGTGCCATGAGGAGGCTCTGGCACAGCTGCCCAGAGAGCTGTGGTGCCCAATTCCTGGGGGTGCTTAAGGCCAGGTTGGATGGGGTCTGGGCAGCCTGAGCTGCTGGGGGGCAACAGCCCACTGCAGAGGTTTGGGAATGGGTGGGATCTGAGGCCCCTTCCAGTCCAAATTATTTTATGTTTTTCACTGTGTGAGCCCAAATGCTGTTCTACCATGCCGGCCCCTCCATGCTCAGAGTCACTTTTAGATCCCAAATTTCATAGAAATTTCCCTATGTTGGAAAAGCTGTAGTTCTCTGATTGCTAAATCCTACTGAACAAACATTTAATGAGCAGTTCTCTCAGTAAACTTGCTACAACTCCTATGACCATCTGAAAAATGATTTACAATATCACAGATTGGACAACATAATCATGGCAATTGAAGATAATAAATAATTATTGTTGCCATCTGGACACTTTGAGAAGAGTCCTTCTGAAGTTTGTGCTTTGGTTTCTGCTGGAATAGAGCTGGTACAAAAGTAAAGAACAACAACAACAAGTTAAATTTACATTAGCAGAAGAATAGCTGCTAATTTAGAATCTACAAGGGGAAAGCACTGAGATTAATTTAAATGCAATTTACACAGAAATATTCATGAAATTGTGTAGCTATTTTTTAGCTTGTCAAGTATATTGATGTAGCAGAATAGTTTCTTGATTATCGGTGCTGCTCATTGTGACAGTATACAACACATCATCTGAGAGACAGGACTTTGTTTTGGTACCTTTCCCTACCTCTATGAATGCAGTTATCCTTACAGTCGACAGCTGCAGCATGTACTTAGCACTTGGAGGGTGTTTCTCCATATTGTAACACGCAGTGTCTTTTGCAGGATAGACTGATAGCATCATACAAAGTGTTTAAGCCACTTTTAGCCCACTGGTGTGGCAGGGGAGCTCAGCCTTGCTCCAGTGTACACTGTTGACCAGCATTCCTGGTTGTGAGTGGAGAGTAACCCAGCGTTCTGCCAAGCCACAACAGGTGAGCTTCCTTGGAGATGCTACACCTCTACTGGATTCAGTCTGGGGCTCCTCACTACAAGAAAGGCATTGAGGAGCTGGAATGAGTTCAGAGAAAGGCAGTGAAGCTGTGAGCCTCATGGGGAGTGGCTGAGGGAACTGAGATTGTTCAGTCTGGAGAAGAGGAGGTTCTGGGGAGATGTAATCAATCTCCACAGCTCCCCAAAAGGAGGTTGTGATGAGGGGGGCCAATTTCTTCTCTCAGGTTGCGGAGCTCAGAGGTTTGTGATTGGTGACACAGTCCAGTTGGAGGCCTGTGACTAGCAGTGTTCCATGGGGATCAGTGTTGGATCTGGTCCTGTTCAACATCTTTATCAATGACCTTGATGAGGGGATAGAGTCCACCCTCAGCAAGTTGCTGATGATACAAAGTAGGGAGGAATGCCTGACACACCGGAAGGCTGTGATACCATTTGGTGAGACGAGGCGGGATAGTTGGGCAGAAAGGAACTAGAT
>VXAB01011681.1:0-15301 GCA_013399175.1 Odontophorus gujanensis
ATTAGAAATTACAATAAAAATTAGTTGGGAAAATGCAGTTGGTTTTGAAGCTGTGAATCTTAACTGACTTCAAATAGTAATCTTCATATTCAAATGTTATGCAGAGAGAAAAAATGTAAACAAAATTAATTCTAGTATTTAAGTCTATCTTTGTTAAGAGGAATCTGTTCTCCAAGTACAATATGCTCTGTGCACACAAAGAATTTTGAAATATAAGAAAAAAACCCACAACTGATCAGAAAAGACATTATGGCAGATTATAGATGTTATGCAATGGATTGTGTAGACTTAACAGTGCTAGGAACAGAATGTCCATGCTATTCACATTTTGAAAGTTTTCCTTCTAGATTTACTCCAGTATGCAAACAGTACACTGTGGCATTTTAGTACATTCTGTGTGCCCTGGATCCCTCACCACTCATCTTCACAAGTGGTGTTCCCCAGGGCCAATCCTGTTTAATATCTCCATTGATGGCCTGGATGAGAGCACTGGGTGCACTCTCAGTAAGTTTACAGATGACACCAAGTTGCCAAGAAATTTCAGTCTACCTGGGTGTTGTGGGAGAAAACGGCCAGAAGCATGGCATACACCAATATGGTTAAACCATGCTTGCTTCATTACCCAGACAGACTTATAGTGTTTTAAGACAGGGGCGTATATCCCGGAGGAGGTAACTATTGACTGAAAGCCTCAAAGTAAAACAACTTTAAAACACTCCCAGCGGTTAACAGTTCTGCAAAACACATCCCGGAGGAGGTAACTTTTGATTGTGATATCGTGCTAGTTCTGCAAAGTCTCTGCTGAAGCTCAGCTCCGTGAGTCGTTCCAAGCCATGCACTCTTCCTCCAATTAGGGTCTGCCATCCCACAGCTTACTTGAACTTGTTTTCCTTTTCATCTGGAAGTGTCCTTGGTTCTCAGCCTTCTTTTCTTATGCTGTTTATCCTGTTCCACAGCTTCTGCTCTAAATACACTTTCTTTTATTCCCACACCTGGGGGTAGGAAGGTCCTGTAGAGAGATCTGGACAGGCTGGATTGCTGGGCTGAGTCCAATGGAATGAAGTTAAACAAGACCAAGTACTGGGTCCTGCACTTTGGCCACAATTACCCCAGGCAGTGCTACAGGCTTGAGGTAGAATGACTGGAAGACTGTGTGGAAGGAATGGCCCTGTAAGTACTGGTCAGTGCTCGACTAAACACAAGCCAGCAGTGTACCCAGGTTGACAAGAAGAAATAGTGTTTTCAGAAGGAGCAGGAGCAGGGGTGAAATTAACATCCTCCTATACTCAACATTGGTGAGACTGCACTTTGGGTACAGTACTTGTGCTCAGTTTTGGTCCCCCCCCACAAGAAAGACATTGAGGCCTTGGAATTTGTGCAGAGAGGAGCAATGAAGCTGGTGAGAGGACTAAAGCACAAGTCTTATGAGGAGCAACAGAGGGAATTGTTTAGTCTGGAGAAGAGGAGGCTCAGGGGAGACCTTATTGCTCTCTACAACTATCTGAATGGAGGTTGTGGTGAAGTGTGGTTTGAACTCTTTTCCCATGTAACTAGCAATAGGACTGGAGGGAATGGCAACAAGTTATGCTAAGGGAGGTTCAGGTGAGATACTATGAAAAATTTCTTCTTCAAAAGACTAGCCAGATGCTAGAACAAGCTGCCCAGGGAGGTGGTTGACTAACCAACGCTGATGGTGTTCAAGAAATATTCACATGATGTACTGAGGTACATAGTTTAGTGGGTTTATATTATCATAGAATCATAGAATCCTTAAAATTGGAAGTGGCCTCCAAAGACCTGCAATGAACAGGGACACCACAGCTAAATCAGATTGCCCAGAGCTTTATCCAGCCTTGCCTTGAATATCTCCAGGAGTGAGGCATCCAGTCACAACAGGTAACCCATTCCAGTTTCTCACCACCCTCATTGTGAAAGATTTTTTCCTTATATCTAACCTAAATCTACCCTCCCTGAGCTTGAAGCCATTTCCCCTTGCTCTGTTACCACAGACCCTGCTAAGGAGTCTGTTCCCTTCTTTCCTGTAGCTTACCTTTATGTATTAAAAGGTTGCTATCAGGTCACCTCTCAGCCTTATGTTCTCCAGGCTGAACAGCTGCAGCTCTCTCAGCCTGTCCTTATAGGAGAGGTGTTCCTTTCCAAGGATACCCTGGAGGTATTCAATGAACATTTAGACATTGTGTTGAGGAACATGATTTAGTGAGAACGATTGGTGATAGGTGGACAGTTGGACTGGATGATCTTGTAGGTCTTTTCCAACCTTGGTGATTCTATGATTCTATGATCATTTTTGTGGCTCTTCTCTGGACATGCACCAATGGGTCCATGTGTCTCCCATACTGGGGACTCCACGTCTGGATACAGTACTCCAGGTGAGGCCTCACCTGTGCAGAGTAGAGGGGCAAGATCACCTCCCTTGGACTGTTGACCACACTTCTTTTGATACAGCCCAGGATATAGTTGGTTTTCTGGGCTGTGATGTCACATTGGTGGTTCATGCCCAGCTTTCCATTCACCATTACTCCCAGGTCTGTTTTTATTTTATTGGTGGTAGGTGGACAGTTGAACTAGATGATCTTGAAGGTCTTTTCCAACCTCGCTGACTCTACGATTCCATAAAGCTTCAGTTTTCAGGAGTGTGCTAGCTCCCTATAAAGAGGAAGGATAGTCCTGATTTGGCTAAGATGCCCAGTTGCAGTACCACTCTGCAATTAAAGTGTTTAAATTTAGCAGTGAGATTTGGTTGCTGAACACTAACCTTTTGCTCTGAGTCTGGTGATGTGTAGGCAATCAGTAAAATGTGTAAACTATGAAGGTGCCAAATCTAAATGTTAAGCAGATACCTCTTCCTATGAGATCTGCTCCAAAAGTAATGCCTCCTATTTTACTGTGTCATCCCACAAAGTCAGATAATGATGCTGGTGGTATAGCAGTAGATACTGAAGCTTCTCACAAATATTCCATTACATTATCTTGCCATGCAACAGATAGCAACAGGGGGGCAGTCTGTCAGAATGGTATATGACATGGAAGTGTGTATGAAGCAAAGGTGTGGAAATGAATTCCTCCATGCAGAAAAAGATTGCACCCATTGATATTCATCAATGGCTGCTGAGTGTTTATTGAGACCAGAGAGTGAATGTGAGCACAATGGGGTGGTGGGTGGGTGGTGCCTTTCAGTGGCGGCTACAGTGACAGTGGGTCACTGACCTCTGCTGGTTCACATTTTTACAAGGGCAGCATACAGCTTCTAGTTCATCCCTGGTGAAAATGTATAGATAATGATGGTGACTATGTACAGAAAATACTGTTTTGTATTGATAATTAGCTCTAATAAATAGTGCTATTGTGCTTTTTTTATCTGTTTAGTTTCCATGGAAATAAATAGAAGGCATTATTTGCAGGGCAACCTACATAGAATTGTAACATCTGAATGTTCAAGAAAAGGATTAAAATAAGTAATAATAATAATTCTGGGAAATTGGAGTAATGCAGCTGATAATGCTGTTAGGGAGAAAGAAAGTATTACATGCAAAATAGAAACTTGAGTTAGTTACACTGATTGCTCATTTCAACTTATTTCTAGTTGTTCTGCACTGATTGAATGTGTTCATACTGCAATAAAGGCATTACAATGATTTTCATGTCTCACACTTTGTTATGCCACCCGTTGTATCAACTGAATGCTGTAAATAAAACTATTTAAAATTCTTCAGTTTTTCATGCCAGAAAAGGCTTCAAATCACCAATATAATCTTATGCTAAGACAATTATAAAATGCAAAATTGCATCAGATATACCAGACTTAATTTAGAAACTACAGATTCATTTACAGTAGTTGTAATTCTCAAAATGTCTTTCATATGGAACTCATAGCTTTTAAACTTGTCAAGCCTTATAACCCTGACATTATCGTTCTCCTGCAGATTTCTGCTTCTACTGTAGTAACATAGGGATGAAAGGATTTTATGAGTAACCAAGTCTAGTCCCCTGCTGTGTATATAAGTGGTAAGTAAGCCCCTTGAAGTCAGTAGTTTTAGGTTTAGATTAGCATGATTAGTTCCAAAATATTTCAAAAATATTCAAAGAAAGGTTGTTGTATTCTTCTTTAAATCCTAATGATTTACTAAAGATAATATAAAAATGTTTTTTTTAATAGCAATTGGTTCTGTTTAGCTGCAAATCTAAGATTGTATGAATTCATATTCTATGATGAAAAGTTAAAAATAGCACTAAAGAAATTATTCTAATCCATGACAATTTATGACAGGTCAAAGCATACTGAGCTTAAAGGGCTCAAGCTAAGAAAATGGCTATAGTCTCTATGGAAATTTAGATCCTAGTATCACTAAGAAAAAAGTCTCCAGGGGAAAAAAAAAAGTATTTCACTAAAAACCTGATATTTGTAGGAGAGAGAAATATCCGCTGTCCCAGAAAATCAGTTCTTATCCTGATCTGTTTTTCTAAATAGGTCAAAGGCAAAAGTTATTGTATTAACCTTCCAGATCCATATCACACAATCTGAAGTTTAAATAAAACAGGTATTCTTTTGACAGCTTCTAGCTGTACTGGGAAAAGAACATCATGGTGGAGTGAAAAAGCATGTCAGTTTACAAAATACATACTTAATGTTGCTCGCTTTGTTTAATCTGTACAACTTCTTTGAGAAAACTTCTCTTGTAAGAAATTACTTGTCTGGACAAGGACAGTGAATTCTCCCTTGTGATCAATGGTCAGAGGTGGAGTATCCGCAGAGTGAAATTCAATCAGATTATCCAAACTGTCATAGACTGGAATTATTTGTTCTATGAGAGAAGAATACACACTTCAGAGTGAAAAATTTTACCACAACGTCTAATCTAAACCTCCCTTCTTTAAGTTTAAAACCATTCCCTCTTGTCCTAACACTATCAGACCATAAAGAAGTCGGTCTCCCTCCTGTTTATATGATCCCTTTAAGTATTAGAAGGCCACAATTAGGTCTCCCCACAGCCTTATCTTCTCCAGACTGAGCAAGCCCGATTCATTCAGCCTATCTTCATAGGAGAGGTTTTCAGGCCCTTTGATCATCTCCTCTAGACCCATTCCAACAGTTCCACATTATTCCTGTACTGTGGGCCACAGGCTTGGACTCAGTATTCCAGATGAAGCCTCATGAGGGCAGAGTAAAGGGGGACAATCACCTCTTTCTCCCTGCTGGCCACCCCTCTTTTGATGCAGCCCAGGATACTGATACATTCACTAAGCTAGTCATAATCAAGATAAATTTTTATCTAAAGAAAAAATAAAGTATGGTAGTCTTTGTGGATTAATGTTGCAAACTACATCAACAATAAATGGATTAATGCACACACTAAAGGAAATCTTATTAATTCAGCCAATTATTCTCCCAGTGATTTCAGCATCATCAACTCTGCATAGGTTTGAATTAAAAATATTATTTTTGTATATTTTGTCTGAAACCAGGAAAATATTAAATAATTCAGTTTAATATTCTATGTTATATGAAAACAAGAAACATATTTTTGACATAAAACAAAAAAAAGTATTAGTACTATAACTGAAATCTTAACTATCTAATTCAAACTAGTCCACGTTTAACTCTGACAGGGAAGAAAAGAATAGGAGACCTAAAAAAAGTCTTCTATATATTCACATCTAGTGTATATTTATCTTTTCCGGTGTCAAGTTCGCTTTCCTACTACCCTACTGGACACACAGTCTATAGTGCCCACTCTCTTCTAGAAAGAATGGAGGTCTGTAGTTTATTCATTGTCTGAAGTGTTTCACTACAAAAACTGATGTTGACAGAATCTCTTCCTTCTTCTCTTCTATTTTCTATTGAAATACACCTGTTGCTTTTTTTTTCTTCCACTTCTTCTAAAAAGACTTTTTGTTGGTTTCTACATCCATGTGGCACCTGAATTTACCATATGTGGTACATGTTACGAGTGCTAGACATTTTTTCCTTTCTTCTATGTACTACTGCGATCATAATTCTGTCCAGATTCAGTTCTGTAATTCTTAATCTTTTCTCCAATGTCAAGTTTATAGTTGTGATGTCTCCAGAATCTATTCCATGCCCATCTTTAACGTAAACCATTGACAACCACTCTGCCCCTTTATACCACATTCTGAGTGTCTCCAGCTCTGAAGGCCTCCATTCTTATTCAAATGCTGTCTTTTATACACTCCATGATTACATGGGAGCTTTAACTATTCACATGAAGTAATTGCATGATACCACATCCTATCTCATGTACTATCATACCCAAATACTAAATGTTTTTAGTTATAGAATATTTCCATGAATTTTAATTTATTTATTTCTTCTGAGGCCAAAGGAATTATGTCTTTCTGTGGTCTATCATTATAAAGTTCACTTTTAAAGATGAAACTACAACGTATTGTGAAAGAAAATCAGTATTATTTCATAATTAAAATATAAATATAAATAATGCAAATGTGCTTTGAATTATGCAGCAGGATATGAAATGTTGCATTAATTTGTCATCTGTTAGCAAATTATTTCAAATGTTTTCCTCAATTAGTAGCATCTATCAGAAAAACACAATTAAAATTCAGGCGTATTAACATCCATGGGAATTACATAAACCAAACTTTTTTTTTAATATTTTAAGATCCATTTAAAACATCTTCTGTATAGTTGAATATGAAAGGAGAAAAAAAGAAAACAACAAAAAACTACTTATCAGAAGTTAAAGTTAATAATACCTTTATACCTAGGTAATATTAAGAAATCTGTTGTCTTCATCTGTTCGAAATACTGTAGTCATGGAAGCAAAAATTAAAAAATGAAGTCCGAAATTAAAATTACAGATCTGTATCTACTATGAAGAAAACAAATAAACCACCCATCCCAAATAATTAATTAATTAAAAGCAAATGCATACTTTAAAGATGTTACTTTACCAAAGGTGTCAGTTTAAAAGAACTCTTTCTTTGCACTTGGATTTTAATATCACACAACACATTTCTTGTGTTCTCAACTAAAAATACCTTTTTGATTTGACATTAAGTAAATTTCTAGTATAGTATTCCTGAACCAAGAAAGTAAGTTGTAAGTTAGAATTGAACTGATATTAGAGAACTTTAATAAACCTATTTAATATTGCAAAAAATTATAATCTATGATTTTGTCTTTCTTAATCACATTTCCATTTAAGTGGGGTTTTGTTTATTTTTTTTTCATTGTTTTATTTTGTTGTTTAGTTGATTTCTGTGTATCTAACTGTGAAACTGTTTGATCTGATAACAATAATTTTATAGATTGACCTCCTAACTTTTATTCGCCTTTTCTAATGTTAGTACAGAATGTATTTTCTCCTATTCCTAATTTAAAAAGAGGATCCTGGAATGACATATTTTCTCTTGTTCAGAGAGGAAATGTGTTATACAGATGATAAGCCAATCTGCAATTTGGGCATAATGAAAGATATTGAAATTCAGACAAGAGAGATGTGGATCTAGCTATGGCTTGGTGACTCAGCCTGTTCTTCTTTTTTAGTAACAAGATTTTATATAAAACTTCTGCAGGGATGCAGTGATCTAAAAAAGGAATTGGCAGAAGATAGTAAGCTTATTTTAAAGCCATTGAGGCTAACCAGTTTAAAACCCCTCAAATCTAGTTAATTATGTCTTTGGAAAGCCCTTTTAAAACAGAAAATCAGCTCTTGTTTCCTCCCATAAAATACAGACATCTCATCTACCAGCACAGGTATGAATTTATTTCCCATTCTATCCTGTAGCAATGTAGTACTAGAACACTTGCTTCAAATGATGCTTGTTAGAATTAAATACTTTTTGTATGAGAAAGAAATAAATCTATATTCATTAATTTTTACACCTTGAAAGCTGCTACAGTATGAATCTCAGAGTTACAAACATTAAGTTCATCAGTTCACGGAGAAAGTGTCGAGTTTTAAAGAACTCAGTTATCTCAGTCAAAATTTCAAAGATAGCACAGCAACTCCATACACAGCTGATTCATAGCCTGGAATCTTATCCCGTCAGCACAAGTTCTCTCTCTCTCTCTCCTGTTTCCTTCTCTACTCCTCCCCTTCCCCTGCAGGCATGTGAATACTGCACACCTTCAGAGTGAGTAGAAATGATCACAGTGTACTTTACAGGATGTTTGATATCAAAGCCCTTTTTAGCTCAAGGCATTCAATTTTCCAGTTCATAGCATGACAGAACACAAACTACCAGGCTGCAGGTTTGATTTTTAGAAAATTCCCTTTTATTTTTTATTTTGAGCCCAAGTAGACATATGTCCCAAGATTCACACACTCAGAAAGAAAGAAACAAGGGACATAATGATGGCAAATATTTATTAAATATTTTTCTAATTTGAATAGTTAAGCTACACGAAGAACATGGTACTGTTTGTTTGTTTTTCCAGTTACATTTCCCTGAAAATCAATCAATCAATCAGTCAATCAATCAATCAATCAATCATTTATCTTCTCACAGAAGTTGGAAGGGAAATCTGGAGGTCATCTGGGCCAACCCCTCTACTCAAGCCAGACCACCCAATACCATGACCAAGGAGCTTTTGAAGATCACTAAAGAGAGAGAATTTACAGCCTCTGGGCAACCAGTATCAGTGTTTAGCTGCTCACAAATAAATGTTTCCAGATGTTCAGATGAAACATCCTGTGTTCCAGTTTGTGCCCATTTCCTCTTGTTCTGGCAGGAGACACCACTGAAAAGAAACTCTTTTTAGGATTTTTTTTTATTTTTTTTTTTAAGCCAGCAACAGTGCTCGCTGTGCCTGTGCTGGGGCTGGCAACTTGTGGACAGGCTGCTGAGCTAGCAGGAGTGGAGCTGGCAATGTCCACTCCTTGAGCTTGATCTTGACCCTTGGCTGCTAGGCTAAAAGCAGCCCTAGGGAGCTACATAGCACACCAGGTGAAAAGAGTGTTGCTGCCCACAGTGAACAGGAAGGAGAGGTCAGATTGTGAGCACAGCCCATCCTGCCCATACAGTACAGAAGCAGCTGGTGTAAGAGGTGGGTTGAGTGGCAGGATGTATACGTGCTGTCCTCCTTTGCACAGGAGACAACATCTCTTCTTGGTAGTCTGAGACTGTAGGTTTAAACATGGTCTCCACCATGGGCTTACCCTAAAAAGACTGTGGTGACTCAGATGGAGGGCTTGCCTAGAAACGTACCAGTTCAGACCTCTGCATGGACTGCCTGTGCCTGCTGCTGCTTGGGGAGTGTGCTCAGGATTTCACCTGTACAAGGTGAAATTTTCTTCTCGTCCTGTACATAATGACAGGATGAGAGGGAATGTTGGGCCGGGGAAGATTTAGATTAGATTTGAGGAAAAATTTTTTCTCTGAAAGAGTGGTCAGGCACTGGAACAACCTGCCTAGGGAGGTGGTTGAGGCACCATCCCTAGCGCTGTTCAAGAAGCGTTTAGATGAGGTGCTAAGGGATTTGATTTAGTAGCTTAGTGGGTAGGGATGGTGATAGGAGGATGGTTGGACTAGATGATCTTGTAGGTCCTTTCCAACCTAATATATCTGTGAATCTATGAATCTATAAGGCACAAACAAGTGGATGAGCTGCTCAGCCTGGTTGTGGAGCTCAGGGACAAGCTGAAGAGATTGCGAGCTATCACGGAGTGAGATTGACTGGTGGAGTTACTTGCTGGCAGAACAGAGGGAAGGGTGCTGGGATACCCTCAAAAAAGTGGTGGATGCTCTGCCCTGTCACAGTTGAACAGATCTGATACATGAGGAGGATTGGAAAAAAGTCCCAACTCACCATCAAGGGCACACCCCCTGCCTGCCTACCCGGCTTGCCCATATCCCCCTCAGTAATAGGTTTGGGGTGCTGGAAAATGAAGAAGAAGTGAGTGGGGAGGTGAGAGAGGATCTGCCTAAGATGAAAAGTAGGGCAAGGTGGTCATTCCCACGCCTTGAGACTGCCTCTACCAGGAAAGACAGAAGGGTAACAGTGGTAGGCAATTCTCTTCTCAGGGGAACAGAGGGCCCTATATGCAGACCTGACCCAGCCTATAGGGAGGTGTGCTCCCTCCCTGGGGCCTGGGCCATGGATGTCACCAAAAAACTCCTATGTGTGGTTTGATCCTCTGATTGTTATCCGTTACTGATAGTTCAGACAGGCAGTGATGAAATCACGCAGGAAGCCCATGAACTATGAAAAGAGATTTCAGGGTTTTAGGAAGGTTGGTTGAGGGAGTGGGACTGCAAGTCATATTTTCCTCTTCCCCTTCTGGGGTGGCGAGGGATACAGAGCAGTCTAGGAAAAATCAGACTCTGAATAAGTGGCTGAAAGGCTGGTGCCACCACAAGAACTTTGGTTTCTTAGATCATGGGGCAGTTTACTCAGTGCCTGGTCTTATGCCTGCAGGCGGGTCTTGCCTGCCTCTGAGTGGTAAGCAGATCCTAGTCCAGGAGCTGGCAGGGCTCATTGAGAGAGACATCAACCAGGTATGAAGGGGGAAGGGGATAAAATGTAGCTTGCTAGGGTGGAGCATTCTGTTATTTCTGAGTGGCTTGTGATGTGTTTATGAGAGAAAATTTTATGTTGTTTTTATACCTTATTTAATTATTATACATAACAGTCCATATTTAGATATTGTGAAGGAAATAAATGTGGAAAGAAACAACAGATTAGTAATGAAATTATTCCTTTGAATATTATCAGGTTGATTTTATTACAAAGCATTCGTTCAAAGTAATTTTTTCTGTGATCAGATGGAAGTAGAACTAAACTCAGGTATAGACTCTCTAAATTTTCTAGGAGCTCAGGAACACAGATCTGTCTGAATTAGCTCTATCAGTCAAGGTTCAATTGCACTGAAAGTTCCTGCAGATGCTGCATGTATAGGGATTACTAGGTCACAGTCTGAACTGAATGAATACCACTGAGTACCACATGAGAAGACATGGCTAACCCAGGGTGCACAAGTACAAGCAGTGCACCTGGGTGACTGGAAGGTGGACCCAGAATCCACCCCTCCTCACTCTTATTAAAGATTAACAACTGAGGGAGTTGGATATCTATTTGGAGACTGCCCATTCTGCAGGCTTCACTGACCTTAGGAAAACGTAAGTCACTTGTCCCTGTATCATCATCTGAACCATATCTTGACAAATACCTCTGTGAGTATATCTGTATTCTCACAGAATACAGTATCATCATCTTTCCTTACTCCACACCATAATTTCAAGTAAGACTGGAAACGTTATATAGAATCATCATAATACATCATAACATTTAATGTGCTGGGAGTTGAAGAGTTAATGTTCTAGTTCCCTGGACTTTCAATATTTCCTGGTACCTGGTTCTCAGAAGAGAAGAACTGTGTATCCCAGAAGACAGAAACTGTTCCGTTTCTGTTTTCCTTCAAAGGAAAAGACAGAACTACTCAGGAGTCATGAGATTGTCATCATCTTTTACAGCTTTTCTGTGAAGTGTGTGTGCCCTAGCTGTCTAACCTTCACCATTAGAGTAAGGTCTTCAGTTTTGGACATTCTCTCATTTATTTGATTTATTATCTTCAATTCCAATTAAATTGTATTATATTGTGTTATCTTGCATTCTGCTATCATATCTATTAATCAGTTTTTTCTCTTAGCTCATGGTCTTCATTTTGTTCTTAGGCTCATCCCCTTGCTTTTTCCTCTTTTCTCTTCTCTCTTTCTCAGGACAAAGGTTGATCTGTCCCTCTGCCCCATTTAGTAACATAACTGATCCAAACTGGACGAAGAACTGTTGACACTTTCAGAGTGAAGAAATCCAGTATCATTTCATAAATGTTCAGCTAGATAATAGCGGTTTTAATTTTGTTTTTGTTTAAGTGATCAAGCAGACATGTCCAAAATGTATTTATTTTCAGCAACAGTAATGTGGCCACTAGAAAAACATACAAACAAACAAATAAAAGACAACAGTGTTTTATCCATGGGAAGTTTTAACTGTGACAAACATTGCTCTTGACAAACTTGACAGATACAATTGAAATTGCATTTTTAAAACAACAAATATTTCCTTCATACTTTGAGCTTTGGTACAAATTATGCAATACAGAAATATGCCGTGATGCAATTACATCTGTATCCCTTTCTTCCTCCCCTTACCTGTGGCTGTTTTTTAAGGTTCACTACAACAGTCAGGACTGTCTTCAGTATCATTAGCTATTAAAAGCAAAGAATAAAAATCTTTGGATAACAACACTAGAAACTATTGAATTGAAGATCATATATTTGTATCATATTCAAAAAATATCTAAATACAAAAGTGTTTAGTTGCTGCTAACATGTTTTTACAAGCTCTGAAGTATCTAAACAAATTATCTGATTTGTAGAGCAGGAAAATATTTATATTCAGTCAGCAAGTAAATCTTGCTTCTGTATTAGCAATTTTGTCAAAGTAAAATGAACTGTTAAGAATCTCGCACAGAAATGCATAAAATTCTTCCACCATAGAGGTAGAGTAATTAAGGACCAAATTAGCAGATGATCTTACTTTTGCATGTCACAACTCTCAATGGATGTTTTAGCAATAATAAATCTGAGCACATATATTTTTAAGGCCTGTGTATGTGTGTGTGTGTGTGTGCGTGTGTAATACAAGACTAAATTTGAAAAGGAAAATTGATAAATCTTAGCCTAGCTCAAAGAAGTAATATTCTATTTATTTTAAGTATGCTTTGATTTTCTGGAGCATCCTTACAGATACAGCCCAGTTGGCTTCTTTGGCTGTGAAGGTACATTGCTGGCTCATGTCCATCTTCCCATTTACCTGTACCACAGGAGTTTTTTGTCAGGGCTGTGCTTGGTCCTTGCATTCCTTAGCTTGTGTTCGTAGTGAGAGTTTCCTTGATCCTGGTGCAAGTCCTTGAATTTGGATTTGTTGAACTTAATGAGGCTCACCTAGGCCCCCTGCTCAAGCCTGACTAGGTCCCTCTGTTTGGCATCCTGTCCCTCTGGTGTGTCTACTACATCCTACAGCTTGGTGTCATCAGCAAAGTTGCTGAGGGTACTCATGACTCCACTTTCAGTGTCCCCGGGGGGACACCACTCATCACTGATCTCCACCTAGACATGGTGCCATTGACCACCACTCTATGATCTTGATTCTACAGACATTTCTTCATCTTCGACTGAACGGTCCACTCATCAATCCCATATCTCTCCAATCTGGAGAGAAGGGCGTTGTGAAGTACAGTGTCAAAGGTTTCACTGATATCAAGATAAATGACATCAGAGGCTCTTCCCTTATCCATTGGTGCAGTGACAGCATCATAAAAGGCCACCAGGTTGGTTAAACAGGATTTGCCCTTGGTGAAGCCATGTTTGTTCTCCCATATCACCTCCCTATCTTCCATGTGCCTTGGCATATCTTCCAGGAGGATCTGCTCCATGATCTTTCCTGGCACAGAGGTGAGACTGACAGGTCAGTAGTTCCTGGAATTCTCTTTTTTATCCTTCTTAAAATTGGGTGTGATGTTAGCTTTCTTCCAGTCACCAGGGACTTCACCTGATTGTCAGGACTTTTCAAATACCCTTGAGTGGCTTGGTGACTACCTCTGCTAATTCCCTCAGGCCTCTGGGATGCATCTCATCAGGACTGTACATCTTTTTATTTTTTTATCATTTTTTATTGTTTTTTAGAGATGATTGTTTTACCTCAATAAACATATATTTATATATATAAATTAGCTCTATCTTTAGAAGTATCTCAGCACAGACAGACAATACATAGAGAAAAATAAGAAGTGTATAGGAAAACTGATAATTTTTTATCAGAATAACAATTCCTTAGCAGATATTTATTTGCTCCTTTGTTATTCATGAAATTTACTTCATCAGCAGAGGAAGAGGTTGTTTGTACTTTCTTATTAAACCATAATTAGAGAAGTAGAAAGGAAGTATTTTCTTGTTCCTTTTCACATTAAATATATTTCAAGCTAGCAAATATTTTCATTCTAATGGATCTTCTTTAGCTGTAAACAAATGGAATATCTCATCTACTCAGGTAAATTTCTGATGATACACATACAGCTGTATGTATTCACTGTGGAGATATTTACATCTGAACTTAGCTAAAACCAATAAGCCAGAAGGCAGAATGTTTTTTGGTATCACCTCTGGGACTCAGAAAAGAACAGCACAAAAGTTGACTCTACACCATTGCTGTCCTCTTTGAGTCATCATTTTGAATTCTTGCTTCATCTCTGACTTATATTTACATTCTCTACCCTTTACATCTGTTTAAGCAGGAAATTATTTTGGCTGGAATTATACTGGCAGATGACTCTTTCACAGTGCTCAGAGGTTACATCTGTATGATCTGAGTCATATTGTTTTATCTATGTTATTTCTACAAGAAGTCATACAGACTTTAACGGCTTTTTTTTTTCTTTTTTTTTCTTTAACAAAGGAAAGAGAGGAAGGGACAGTGGTCTATTATTTGATTTGGTCATAGCTAATTTTATTAGGTTGTACTATCATGATATAATGTGTATGAGTTTTACATGTTACTAATAATAACTTAGAAAGTAATAGTTCATAAAACTACTGTTTCAGTTGTAGTGGAGCTTAACTCTAACTCTTGCCCCAGGCGAAATGGATTAGAAGTAAGAGGCAGCAGTAAAGCATGCACATGTGCAACCTCATTTACTAAGTGTCAGCAGAAGCAAATTTGTCTCCATACACTTCAGCCCAAATGCTTTTTGTTCAAGTGTAACTTCCAGTTACTACTGGTTCACAGTACCACATTAAATACATTAGAATCCTGTTATTAGATAACATATTTGATATGTCACTCAACCATGTGAATTGTGAGGGTCAAGTATATGAGTTGGCTCTGGATGACTTTGTTGAATCAATCCATCTGGTGTTTCATTACCCATTTCAATTCCCAACATTTTAAAGGAAGTCCACCCATGTGGATATAGTGGCATATTCTGGTCTATATTGTTTACATCCTATACATAAATCTTGAAGAAAACAATAAATAAAGCTTAGTGAGAGTCCTTAAATCATACTAACTGTGCCTTTACACTCTGTATATAAGAGTTTTATTTTAAAAATGAATAAATAAAAAATCAAAAGCAGAGGAAGGACAATAAAATAAACATTCAAACACAAATGGTAATTCAGAACTATAATTCAAATTTAAAGCTTTCTTTTTTTTTAAACAGAGTTAATGTGATATAATGTTAATAGAAACTGTCTTCCTAAATTTCTAATACCTCTATGGAAAAGTAAGAAAAAAAAAAAA
>VXAB01011681.1:15309-65002 GCA_013399175.1 Odontophorus gujanensis
TTTTTTTTTTTTAAACAGAGTTAATGTTATATAATGTTAATAGAAACTGTCTTCCTAAATTTCTAATACCTCTATGGAAAAGTAAGAAAAAAAAAAAAGACAAAAATAAAATACTACAAGCAACTAAGAACAGCTCAGTGTAGAGTGTTGCAAATAGATTTACAAGAGTGACACTACACTAAGGTATTATCTATTTTTCACGTTTTAGAGAAAATGGTAATTAAATATCTTATGCAATTTAGGAATTTATTTCAAAGCAATAAATTGCGAACATTTTTCACAATGTCCTTGTGAGATTTATTTCCTTATTTATATTGTGTGGAATATTACCAGAAAGAATCTTACTTATTCAGACAAATACAATCGCAGAATGACTAAATTCTCTGTTATCACTGTAAATACAGCATAAGTCTACCAAGTTTGTTAAGATCAGAATGAGCATAAAATCTTTCCTAGATTAAGACATAAAACAATTGTATCTAATGCAACTAAAAATAAATAACTAAACTAACATTTATATCTGATGAGTATCATCTGTACTTTTCAAAATGGTAGCCTCCCTCAAAAAGAAGCTAGGAGTTTATCCCTTCCTGATAAGTTGTTAGTGACTACTAGCAGGAATTACACTCAGAACTCTATTTTTTGTAACTATATATACAGCCTGATTTTGATTCTATCTCATTTTGCAGCAGGAAGCATAGAGACTTCTGTGGGAAAGACAATGATTTTTCTGTATTTGGTTATTGCCATAGATCATAAATATAAACAGAGTCAGGATCCACTTTTGTAACTACAAACCTGATGATGTTCAGCAAGGCCAAGTGCAAGGTTTTGCAGTTGGATCATGGCAAGCCCAGATATGTGTACAGCTTGAAGCCATTCCCTCTAATCCTATCACTAGTTACACGAGAGAAGAGGCCGACCCCCAGCTCACTACAACCTCATTCATGTAGTTACAGAGAGCAATAAAGTCAACCCTGAGTTTCCTCTTCTCCAGAGTGAAGGTAATGGTCCTTCTTCACTCTGCCGTCATGATACCCCACTTGGAGTACTGTGTCCAGTTCTGGGACCCTCAGGTCAGGAAAGATATGGAGCTGTTGGAATGGATCCAGAGAAGTCCATAAAGAAAATCAGAGGGCTGGAGCACCTCTCCTATGAAGACAGACTAAGGGAGTTGAACTTGTTTAGCCTGGGAAAGAGAGAGCTGTAGGAAGACTACTTGTGACTTCCAATATTTTAACGGATCTTATGAATAAGAGGGAGACAGAAGTTTTTATGGTCTGATAGCAATAGAGCAAGGGGGAATGGTTCCAGTGGTGAGGCACTGGAACAGATCTCCCAGAGAAGTTGTGGATGTCCCATCCCTAGAGGTGTTCAAAGCAAGTTTGGATGGGGTCCTGGGCAGCCCGATCTAGCATCTGATTGAGTTGTTTGCTACCTTTCCCACAGCATGGGGAGGTGGAACTATATAATTTTTATGGTCCCTTCCCCCCTAAGCTATCCTATGATTGTGATTAATACCCTCTAGCAAACACTCTGTTCTCCCATTGTCTAGCCTTGGTCTGCTGAAAGACAGACCAAGATAATAGGTAGATAGTGGATAGGATGAATTTAATCTTACACTTGACTGCTTCTTCTCAGAAGGGAAGAACTACATACTCCAGAGGACTTTGTGCTCCCATTTTCCACTCAGAGGGGAAGATAAACTGTTGACAGCACATTAACAAAGTTGGTGAGAGTGAAGAAGTATCCACAGCAGAAGAGTAAAAAGTTAAGGAGAACTTAAGCTAATAGAATAAATGTACTTCCACGAGAACAGGTGGGACATATCCCAGGGGATCTAAAGGTTATCACTGGTAGAGTGTTCTTCATTATCTTCAAATGATTTTGGTGACTGGGGAAAGTTCCCCATGACTGGAAGAAGGCAAATACCAAACTTATCTTCAGGAAGTGTTAATTGGGACATTTAAAGAATTATATGCTGGTCAGCTGTAACTCAATCCCAGAAATATCCTGGAACAAATTATCCTAAAAACCATTTAACAGCACATGTAGGACACAAAAAATATTAGAGACACACAGGCATAGATTTTCCACAATGTTTTTTAATACTAAAATTCAATAATTACGTGAAAGAGGAATATCAAATATGATCCTGTGAAGTATTATTTTTTATATTTTGTTTCTTTTTAATCAACAAGATATAGCTATAATTAAACTAATGACAAATTACAGCAATATTTCATGCTACAGAATGAATTAGTCAAATGCACCTTTCAGACAATAAATCTAGTGTTGTCTGGTAGTGTAGTGGAATGAGATTTGTTGAATGACAGTCCACATTTTAATGAAGTAAAGACTAAATAATGGCCAGTAGTATGATATTTCTCACTTTTTAACTGACTAGGAGTGATTTCAGGACAGCTTGTTCATGGATCCCTTTGGAATCAATCATCTTCAGCTTATCTCTTCATTTATTTCTCAGGAAGATAGTATTTATCCATCCAGAGCCACATAAAAATAAGTGATGATATAGTTTTGAAACAATTTAATTTTCTTTTCAGATAAATGATAGACTTTGCATGATTGAAGTTACATAAGCTGCATTGTATTGTTTTGTTATTTTCTGATAGGAAGCTTCTTTGCTGAATTATTTGCCATAATTGAAAGATCTGTCATGACTTTTGAGTATCATAATTCTTTGCTTCATGCACTATCCAAAGATTTCATTCTTTGTAAGGAAAGTTGTTGATTCAAATTTCAAATGTGACATTTTATTAATTAACTAGAACAAGAGAACTTGAACTACAGGATAAATTAATAAATTAAATTGCGAGACTATAAATCCCTGACTGAGTGTGGACTTACTCAGAAATACTTTTTCTTCTTTATGAATATTTGTAGGCAGACACTAAACTGTTCCAATTAGACTGATGTTAGGGATAAATTAATTGTTTGAAAATAATACTGGTGTGAGTGCTCTGGAACAATATGCTACCCATGTGCTACACATCTGAGTTTTTGATAGTTATCATTAATTTTGACTGGTGTATAGTATTTGTGGATTATTTTATATTTGTTTAGCATGGTGTAGTGCAGGAGAGTTTGCCTTGAGGTATCTGTTATATTCATATTTTGCAAGATTCAGCACATAGTCAACATCTTCATGTTGACTACCAAGTCATCTTCATGTTGACTATGTGATGCTATGTCACCTTTTACTGTGTTTCAGTAAATCCATTTCTTTTTTTAAACCAACAGGTTATTCATGTGAAATACTTTCAAATTTTTGACGAAAATACAGTGAAAACATGTTCATCTACATAGGTAACAGGTGTACAAAGCAGTAGAATTACAAAATTTAAAATACAGATATATTCAGAAAAGTATATATTGAATAATAGTTATATGTTTCCATTGTTGTTGTTGTTGTTTTTAACAGTGAAAATGAAAACAGCATTCTTGTTTAAATAAAAATAAATTTATAAAGAAATATAAGCCCCAAATTATCAGGAAGAAATTTATACTAAAATCTTATCTGCTTAGAAATATGTAGTATATTATTATATGTAATAATAAGTTTAATTTACTGAATTTAGCAAAGCAGTTCTATTCCATTTCAAAGCATACTGCTTTACTAAATTGATATGCCATGCCTCTTTTTTTTCTACCTTGGTTTCAGCATGTGAATTCAAAGTATATGTGTTTCTCTTCTAAAATATACGAGGATAAAATAAATGAAAGGTAATACATTAGTGAACAGTGTTTTTCCACAAAATTGCATTATCACAGCAGTTAGAAAGGACCTCTGGATATCATTCAGTCCAGCCCACCTGCTAAAGCGATAGTCATCACCAGGATTACAATGTAGCACATAGTTCACATGCTGATCTCCAGCAGTGATGGGTCGTTGGATCATTGTAGGTTTTGGTTGACAACAACAATTACAACGACAGTACAAACTTATTTATAAGTCCAAAGTGGTCGAGTCAGCTCCTTTTGGAGTGACAGCTCCCGGCTTTTGGATCTCAGCAGACATTTCTTTGTTCCCATCTTCCAGGCCTTGCAAACTTAAGTCAGCAGATAAGAGGGAGCCGAGAGATGCTAAATTGTATCTTGCCTTTACAGGATTCAATGGTATAATCTCCCAGCCTCCCATACTGAACTGGAATTATTTGTTCACATCATGTGAGGCGCTGGGAGTTAAAGTTAATGCTACAGTTCCATGGACTGACAAATTTCCAGATAACTGGCTCTTAGAAGAGAACTACATACCCCAGAGGACTTTGTGTTCCTGTTTTCCACCCAGAGGGAAAGATAAAACTGTTCGCAAGTCCCGAGTCTTCCTCTTTTGCTGATCATATCAGCAGTGGAGGTTCCCTAGCCATCTCACCTTCAGCTTTAGCGTAAGGCTTTTGGTTTTCAGACACTCTCTCTTTATTTGATTTATTAGCTTCAATTCCAAATATATTGTATAATACTGTTTTATTTTGCATACCAATGTCTTTTTTTGTAAATTAATTTTCCTCCTCAGATCTTTGTCACTGTTTTGTTTTTAGTCCCATCTCCCTACCCTCTCCCTTTTCCTCCTTCCCCTTTCCCAGGACGTGGGTACGTGGGTGCCCCACCCTATTAGTCACGGAACTGGTATTGACATAACCACATGACACCTACCACTCAACTCCAAGATAAGTCAGAGTCTTGTCACAAGAAATGCCTCAGAAAGCAAACTTAGAGCCATAAGAAAGGAAAACATTCATTGTCTTTTACAACTATCTGTAGTATAAGAGAAGTAAGAGGGAGAAGGGTTTTACATTTCGAAAAAAGAGCAAGTAATCTGTGCTTACTGAGAGAAGTCTAAGATATTTAATTGTAAGATCATTATAATTTATAGTCTTATTGGAGTAATATTCATTTTCATTATAAACTAAAATCCCATGTATTTGTTCCTTATGGTTCCAACTTTTTCATTACCTCTAAAGGATAAGTGCAATTTTGATCATATTTATATTATATTAAGATTGCTCTGTATCATATGTGCCTTTAAAATTTATAAAATACAACAACCTATTAAGTATTTTTCATTTACTCATTATTCTTACTGGATATTTTTACCTACTATAAAATATTATATGTACAAAAGATTCCAAACTTTTTTTTTTTTTCCCCCAGAGGGCAAACCAATTTTAATTGAATAACTAAATCTGTATTGAATCACAGAATCATAAAATTGTTCAGGTTGGAAAAGACCTTCAAGATTATCAAGTACAAGTCCAACTTAAACAGATTACCTTAACAGCTCACCACTAAATCATGTCCCTGAGCACCACATCCAGATGGTTTTTGAACACATTCAAGAATGGTGACTCAACTACCTCCCTGGGGAGCATATTCCATTATGTGTACTATATTAGTATACATAAGTGCTCAAACATTTTAAATAGTATTTACTCATATCTATTTGTATTAATTTTCAATTTGTCTCTGCAGAGATATTTTAATAATGACAAGTATTAATAGTATTTATGTTCATTTTCCAATGAAAATTGAAGCTAAATAATAAAAAAATTTCCAAAGAGTTTATAATAAAAAATACATATTGAATCTCTTTTGTCTTAATAAATTTCAGTGTGCATTTGAAAAAAATTTTATTTTAAATTTCAAAGAACTTGCATTTGTGTATTAAAATTTTAATTTTCTTTAATTAGTTTTGGGACAATTTGACCTTTTGGGACATGATTATTCATTTCTTTTATGCTTATTTGTAGTATTACTGAAAATGGGTAAAATAAATATTTATTATTATTATTCATTGAAATAAAATTGCAATTGATCACATTTAACAACTGAAAAGAAGAACTTATGTGATTTATCAAGACTGGAATTATGATCAATTTATTATTTTGACATGAGCGTAGAGTATCACCTTAAATATAAGTCCCTGGGAAATTGAAATTTGTTCTAATTCTGTGTTTTAATACACACTACATAGCATAATCAAAAAGCAAATCCAAAGCAAGTGACTCACAAACAGATATAACTATTTTCTTCTGTATTCATATATTAAAAGGAAAGTATTTATCACACTAGCTAGACCATGAATAGTAGATATATCTGAAATATAGGATAAAATCTTAATTCACATATGATTTCTGTGCCTCAAGGAAGGCCAGATCCAGACACCATCAGAAGTAATCAAGAGTCACTTTTCAGCATGACTATTCTAGTACTGATTCTCATACCTCAGGTAATAGAAAGTTGAAAATAAAGTCTTATGTGATCCCTGGCCTTCAAGGAAAGAGACAGTCTATGCCTTAGTGATTTGGTGACCCAAATTTGCTAATTACAAGGCAAAGTGACATGTAAGGTGGTTAAGCTGTGTACTGAGTTCTAAGCTTCACCTTCTAAATGCAAAAATTTAGAAGGAAGTTTGAATTAACATTTTGTTTAAAAACATAAAGTACATGGAAAACTGGATAAAAGGCATTGATCACCAGATTAGATATGTTTATCATGCATTACTTTGCTAAATTATCAAACATTATAGGCAAATAAATAAAAAAATAAAAAAATAAAACATATCTACCTGAGTTTCAAGAAAACATTTCAGGTAGTGCCTAATTGGAGTCCATTAACTGAATCAAGAAATGCAAGCAATAGCAAAAGATCTTACATGCTGTCAAAAGGGCCGTATCAGGCAGAAAAAATTTACATACAAACATTACTGGAAATTCAACTAATGTATTTTATGTTTTACATTATGATACAACTCTATTGAGCTTCCCACGAATATTTTTATGCTTCTGACTGCTACATGGTATACAGTGCTATTTCTAATATCCATAGAGTAACCTTCATTAACTGGAGTATTTTTCCACAATGTGAAGGAGAGCTATTTACCTGGGTCAACAGCACACTTCTATTGGCAAGGTGCTCCATCCAGGCTAATTAATCCTGTTTTTATACAATTAACTTCACAAGACAAATGCAGCTGCTGATTCCAGAATTAGTTCACATGTTGTTAGCCTTGAAATTTGTGCACTCTGATTCCCAGTTTAGAGAGAAAATCCAGAGGTACAAAATGATCCTTTAAGAGATGAGGTGAGTAAGCCAATTAAAAGAATTCCAGTATCTGGGTCTTTGAATGACAACAATTTAATCTCAAAACATAAATAATCATTTCTCAAAGAATTCAAGATACAATTATTTAACACATAATTTCCTATAGTTACACTGTAATTTAGAAGATTTAAAAAATCTATAACTTCTAGTATTTTTCAAAGAATTCAAGTTATTCAGTTGAAAAAAATGCATTATAATTGGTTATCTTAAATCTAAGTTTAATTTTGAATAGTCGAAAAAATGCTGTTGTAGAATGGTTAAGGATTCAAGATAAAAGAAATAATTCAGTTCTTTATACAACTCTGGGGAAAAAAAACTTC
This sequence comes from Odontophorus gujanensis, assembly GCA_013399175.1. NCBI lineage: Eukaryota > Metazoa > Chordata > Aves > Galliformes > Odontophoridae > Odontophorus > Odontophorus gujanensis. The sequence continues at coordinate 22,752 of VXAB01011681.1, forward strand.
TTGTTAAGTAAAGAATGAATGAAACCAGTTGCTTTTTGTCACCTACACAGACATGAAATAAATGTTTCCCTCTTCCAAAATATTATACAATACTCTACTTATTTATAATTTACTAAACTGAGCAGGAAATGCTCTCTCCTCTTTTTTGTTCTAAATCTGAACTGTAGTGAGTTCAACTTATTTCTTTTTCTCTTCCTTAGGCTGTTAGTTGTGATCTGAAAGGCAAACAGAACTAAGTACAGACAACATTATAATGATCACAAAGAAAAGCAACATTCTAGACCTGACAACTAGAAATTCCTTACTTTGTGAATCTTATAAAATATAGTCCAAAAAGAAATACTGGTAAGGGTAGAAACTCTAAGCAACAAAATCAGAAAGATTTGAGGACTCTTAGTAGGTTAAAATGTTACAGAACAGAGTGTAACGTCAAACAGGATAACAACTTGCATTTCATCTTTAAAGTGAGAAATAAAAATATCAGACCAATTTCTATCTTTCACTACTTACTTCAGGACACAACAGGAAAATCAGAAGCGAAGAGGTGACCTACGACAGGGTAGACTGAATACTTTTCAACTCTAATTCACAACTGACTCTGTCTATAGAATGAATGTCTATGTCACCTAGGAGCAAATTACTGAGGAATTAACTAATTTACACCACGGTTCTTGTTCATTCCACCTTCAATTCTTCCCTTGGGAAATAAACTACATTTGTCATCCCTATGTTACACTAAAAGTAATGGACTTGGCTATAACAGATAATTATATATTATATTATATACTCAAAATATACCTAAAAATTGAGGAATTATTTACAACTTCAAGTAATCTTTCTCCATTATTTTTCTAACTGGATCAGTTTGCCTATACACAAAAAATATTAATTCTAACCTACAATTTGCGTAGAACTCCTCCTCAGAACATTATGTTGGATCATCACAGTCACAATTTGAGATACTTTTTACAAATACAATATAAAGAATTTAGATTTATATCCAGGAATCATTTTGGCAAAATAAATATTATATAGCAATATTAGATATTTAGGATAGATTGTGTTAATGCCTAAATTGCAATGTAGATAGACCAGTTAGACAAAGTAGAATACAGAGATGAAAAAGTAATAATAATTCAGTGCTCAACAATGCTTTCAAACTTGGAAAAGTTTAGGAATTTAATTCTTCCTTTATGGTACATTGACAAAAAAGCATCATGTTATCTAATGTTACCTATTTCTTTTATTGTACAGACCAAGAATGGGAATTAGCAGAGCTGTCCAGGGAGTTGGTGGAGTCATCAACCCTGGAGGTGTTTGAGGAATGCGTAGATGTTTTGTGAAAATACATTGTTTAGTGAGAACTATTGGATGGTTGGACTGGATGACCTTATAGGTCTTTTCCAACCTTGATGATTCTATGATTCTATGATTTACATACATACAAAAATAAGTAAGAAGAAATACAGATAGATTTAACAAATTGATGATTTGATATTAACAACCAGAGCCTCCAGAAACACTGCTTCAGGTTTAATATCATTCACTGGAAACTAAGGTACAAATTGTTCACAGGAATATGAAGTTGAGCTCAGCCTGCATGCCATGAAATGGCATGGAAACTGGAGGGAAGAGAAGATTACATGGCCAACTTCTGTGATCCATAGTATTTCCATAAACGACCTTAGATATCAGCAACATCAGGGGATCCAAATGTACTAACTCTAAGAAGAGCAATGTCAGGATGGGGACTTGGTGGTGGCAAAGCACTGAGAAACTGATTAACTGCTGTCCCCAGGCCAAAAGTACTTTGCTTCTTAACAAAGTGCTGTCCTTTACTCTTTAAACACTCATAATACCAAAACTTATCTCCCTCCCAAAAGCTACCTCCCTCCAAGGTGCAACCAAAAAGTGAGATAAGAGAATTTTACATCAAACAGAGCAAAGATACATAATGACTAGAGTCACTTGAGCTCCACCTGTGGAATAAGAAATAGTATAAAAATGACTTAAGAGATAGGGATGATTAGGGAAGATACCATATCAAACAAGCCAGTCACAGTCTATAACTGAATCTTGAGATTAGTGAATGGGCTGAACTTCTCTTTCCACATCACAAGGATTCCTACAGGGAGGAGAAAGAGAGTCTAGCATGCTTGACTGTCCTGAGTGCTGCCCCAGGAAATGTTTAATCTCTATAGAATTTAATTTATAATTTAGCATGCTTGTGGCTAGATGGTATTCTTAGCTTTTTGCACATGCATTGCATTCTTTTTAGTTAACCCCGCAAACCTGCATACTTAGCGGACAGTAAATTTCTTACCAGCAATCTAAAAGAATCTATAATCTATTGCTAATAAACTACTTACTCTATAATGAATTCAGCTTGAGTGTGACCAAAAATTCCTTCATGGGTTAAGCCATGCAAATTCTGATTGAATGCTGGTAGACTAATAAAGAAGTGGTTGTGTTAGCTCATTGAATGTCACTAGACAAATCAGGTGGCACAGTATTAATGAATTTGTGATTATGATTTGTTGATATATTGAATGTGAGTGGACTTACAGCGTCAAATTGGACATCACTCACTGTTGTCCCCACTGTCCTTTAATATGACAGAATTTGAGAATGCTTACAAAAAGTAGGAAAGCTTCAGCAACTGTCTACTATAAGATTCTCTATAAAATGTTGTATTAAAAAAAAAAAAAAGATCATTTACAAATTGTAATGAATTAGAGATGTCTGCTAAATTTTGCTTAAGATACATATTAGAACTAGGTAAGTTTATAAAAAGGGTTCTTTTCCATGCATAACATTTTGTTCTCAGTACTACTTATGCTATATTATGGTGAGCGATATCCAGTTTTATTATGAACACTAAAGTTCAAAGTGCAGCATAAAAAAAACCATTCTGAAGTCAAACCAACATAAATGCACATAAATAATTGAAAGCAGAGTACTTCTCTGATGAATTAAGTCTTTCTTGCTCCAATTATTAGTAGCAAGACAGTTCATGGGACCGAAAGCAGGTAAGTTTATCAAGCAAAAAAGTATGCAAATTTTTAAATATGTGCATAAAAGTAGTATTTATTTACAGAATTTGGAAATTCACTCACTTCATAGATATTTGCATAATAGTACTTATACATCAGTACCAGAGGTGTATGTGTCATGGTTGCCATTTTTGTTCACATGAATTAAGTGATGAATTACGTAAATTTTATAAGTAGTCCTGGTCATAGAAGGTTTTATGTTTTCTATTTCCAATGTCTTTTACATAGGTAATCTCCTTTTGCAAATTAAAATAATTATATATATTCTAACAACAAATATATGAAAACTTTAAACTCTCTTTTTATAAATGGTAGACACAGACAATTTGCTGTTATTTAATGAAATTGATATAGCAACAGACAAAAATTGTTACTACGGGAGATTTTTTTCCAAAAATTTCCAGTTCAGTACTCCTAACGCCGAATTTCCTCCTTCTATCTAAACTATATGTTAATATGCTATTACTTCACAGAGAGATGAGTCTTCAAGACTAGTGACAGATCATATGGCCTCTACCAACATGAAAGATTAGGGTGGTGGCTGCAGCTAAAATTTAACTGCTATCTCCAAGAGAAGAAAAATATCCACCAAACTGTTTTCTAAAACCCTATCATGCTGCCTCAGAATCAGTACAATTTATCTGTAGTTACTACTTTTTTTTTTTTATTCTTCCCAAAATAATTCACTGTTACAAAACAGAGAGCATCAGAAGCAGTCTACCTTTCTTTTGCCCCAGACAATTTCACATTTGTGCATTTGTCAGATCTACTCAAAAATGAATTATTCTTCATTACTGGCAAATTTGTATTGCGTTAGAAGTAGCCAAGAAACAACAAATTATTTATAAAACTCGTAATTGCTTTTCCTATTTAAAATGCACGTCAAAGGCATATGTAGTTACTAAATAAGCTTGACACTTAAATAGCACAAAGCACATATGGCAAATACTACACATCAGATAGCGTGCTTGTGATGTTGATGAAATTGCTTTGGAAAGCATGCTGGGATCCCTTGCAGTCTTTGAAATGTCTCTGACATCATGCTGTGGGTGTTATACTTGATTTGGTGTCATAAGTCTAGTTTTAATATGTCACTTAGGAAGTAAGTAGAGTGAGGGAATACAGAAAAGAATATATTCTGACATTTAATGGCAGATTAATTGGGTGTATTATTTCTAATAAAGAGTAGCATATAGACAAATAAATGCTTAGTAAGAATACAACTTCCTGGACTTTCTAAATTCTTTGAGGATTGTTCATGCTATTCTGTCAATATTTGACAAACCATATTTAGAGAATAGGAGATACAATGAGTATCATAAAAACATTAGAAGCATGAAGGAACAGTAGTCATTACAAGAAAGCACATTACTGGATTCATCACCAGATCATATTTTTCATCAGCAAATACATCATCAAAAAAAGGCAAGATCTCAACCAATCTTATTCACATGTTGACAATTTCATGTTCAACACTATGGGTAGCTGGCAGATCTTTATGGAAGCTTTAAGGGCACAAGAGCTCTCCACCTCCAGGTGTAGCAAGTCAGGAATGGAAGGCAAGAGATTGGCATGGCTGAACTGAGATCTAATGGTCAAACTGAAGAGCAAGAAGAAAATGCATAGGCAGTGAAAGCAGAGACAGGTATTGTGAAAAGTCTATAAGGAAGTTGTTAGGCTGTGAACAGATGAAGTCAGGAAAATCAAGACCCAGCTTGAAGTAAACTTGCCAAGGGATGCCAAGAGGAACAAGAAAAGCTTCTACAGATACCTCAACCAGAATAGGAAAGACCATGAAGGAGTACCTCCCCTAGTGAGTGGCACAGATAAGCTGGTAATAACAGACTAGAAGGGTAAGGTACAAAAAACGATTTTTCCTCAGACTTCTCAGCAAAACTGCTTGGCAAAAAGCCCTCAAATGTTTGGTTTGGTAGGAGGTGTTGGAAATACAAGGAAGTAAATTTAGAGCAGAAGCTGTGGAACAGGATTAACAGCATGAGAAAGGAAGGCTGAGAACCAAGGACATTTAGAGATGAAAAGGAAACAAGTTCAAGTAAGTTGTGGGATGGCAGACCCTAATTGGAGGAAGAGTGCAGAACTACTACGATATCACAATCAAAAGTTACCTCCTCTGGGATGTGTTTTGAACAACTGTTAACTGCTGGGAGTGTTTTTAGAGTTGTTTTTCTTGAGGCTCTCTACCAATCATTGTGTGCTATTTTCAATACACCCCTGTCTTAAACACTATAAGAATAAGGCTGTCCGGGTAATAAACGAAGCTTGATCACTCATACTGTGTCCGGTCGTGCTTCCCCGCCCGAGAGCAATCGATCTGGACCCAGGCTCTGTGGCAAGAAGGGGATAGGTAAGTGATAGATATGCAAAGATCAGGTTCATGACCACCTGAGGAAAATGAATATCCACAGATCTATGGGTCCCTATGAGATGCATCCCAGAGTCCTGAGGGAATTAGCGGAGGTAGTCACCAAGCCACTCTCAAGGATATTTGAAAAGTCCTGACAATCAGGTGAAGTCCCTGGTGACTGGAAGAAAGCTAACATCACACCCAATTTTAAGAAGGATAAAAAAGATAATTCCAGGAACTACTGACCTGTCAGTCTCACCTCTGTACCAGGAAAGATCATGGAGCAGATCCTCCTGGAAGATATGCCAAGGCACATGGAAGATAGGGAGGTGATATGGGAGAACAAACATGGCTTCACCAAGGGCAAATCCTGTTTAACCAACCTGGTGGCCTTTTATGATGGTGTCACTTCATCAATGGAGAAGGGAAGAGCCTCTGATGTCATCTATCTGGAATTCAGTTAGGCCTTTGACATTGTACCTCACAACACCCTTCTCTCCAAACTGGAGAGATACGGATTTGAAGGGTGGACTGTTCAGTGGATGAAAAACTGGCTGCAGGATCAAGTCCATAGAGTGGTGGTCGATCGTTCAGTGTCTGGATGGAGTTCAGTTATGAGTGGTGTCCCCCAGGGGTCAGTGCTGGGACTGGTGTGCTTTAATACCTTTATCAATGACATAGACATTGGGGTCGAGTGCACCCTCAGCAACTTTGTTGATGACACCAAGCTGTGGGGTATGGTTGACACATCAGCAGGATGGGATGCCATCCAGAAAGACCTATACAGGCTTGAGCAGTGGGCCCTACCTCCACTACCAATACAAGCTGAGGAATTAAAGGATTGAGCACAACCCTGACAAAAAATGTCCTGAGGCTGTATCAAAAATAAACATGACCAGCAGGTTGAGGGATGGCATCCTGCCCCTCTTCTCTGTGCAGATGAGTGTAGATTTAGGTTAGATATAAGGGAGAAGTTTTTTACAGTGAGGGTAGTGAGGCACTGGAACAGATTGTCCAGAAATGTGGTGAAAACCCCATCCCTGGGGACTTTCAAAGTGAAACTGGATCAGACCCTGGGCAACCAGATCTAGTTGTACTTGTCCCTGTTCATTGAATGGGAGTTGGACTACACTGGATTTGATGGTCCTTTCTAACCCTTGAAATTCTGATTCTGTCTTTTCTACTATTCTAAGCATAATTCTTGGTTCTATCAGTAAATTATAAATAGCATTAGATATTTATGACTAAATAATAGATCTCTACATCACCAGTGACTGTATTAGGAGCTTATATATATGTAGTTGATAAGAATATATTTCTTCATCAGGATTACTGTCTGCATCCTAAAACTGAATACTTCTAGAATCTTTATTTGGTTGCCTGAAAACAGCTGGGATGTCAGCAGGTATCCAAGGCATTAGAGCTGTTAAGATGGCTGTCAGATATGACATGACCGATGAATGACCTGCATACTTCTGGAGCAGTACTGAGATGTACAAAACATCTCAATTTTCTTTAAATACTTCTGCTTGATCAGCAATTGATCAAGCTCACAGTGAATTTGATTGGGAATGATTGTGTAGCTGGAAATTAGCAGATATTTTGTATGAGTTCTGTTCTAAGTGCTTGGGTAAAGACTAATTTAATAGAAACTATTCAGACTCATTATTAATAATCTACATACAGAGGAGCTTCATTAATTTAATGAGTTATTCTCTCTGTCTTCAAACAGACCTTATACTCTTGCCATAATAATACTGAAGAAATCATCCTTCATATTTGTGTTATTTTCTCAGAAGAAAAAAGAAAAACTGATTAAATTTTTCCTTTTTTGAATTCATCCTGCTCACGAAATCCGATGCATAATTTAAGCAAGGCAGGTATTTGCTACTGTAGTTTGTTACAGTTGATGCAATTGCTCTGTAAATGGCAGAGCTGTGTTGCTAGGAGGCCACCACTATAACATATGCTCAGTTTTGATGAACTGAAGAGCTTCTGTGATCAGCATGTCTGCCTTGTTGCCAATTGTTTTCTTCTTTTAATTTTATCATACAGAAACATTCAGGAAAAAAGTTTCCTGTTTGACCCTGTAGGCAGTTCTTCATCATTTACATGAAAAAAAAATGAGAATACATTAAACACAACTCAACAAAATACGTTTGACTTCTGAGACATTGTTTGCAAAATTACATATACAAATATCAGTACTTCATTAATATTGCCACAGAAATTATAGATGCATTTAAGTGGAGTATAATTTATGTTGAAATCTCTGCTAAAACTTTACATTTGAAAACCAATACAGCCTTGCTTAATTTGATCAGAGGTCTACTTAGCTCACAGTAACAGTGATTTCTAAATCCTACTCCATCAATATTTTTGTATTATTTATCTGCTCAATCATACCTTTCAAACGTTCCTCTTCTAAAGAGGCTTTTATGATTTGACATAATCTGATTTTTCCTAGACTGCCCTTAAAATAGAAAACCAAATTGGTCAGCATCTGGTAAAAGATGAAATATGTGTTCGAAGGAGGGAGGGAGGGAGGGAGAGAGGGAGGAAAATAGCTAACAATCACAAATCACAATAATAGCTGACTTAATAATATTTTATATTTGTTTTGATTATCATACAAGTCAGCATTTTACATTTGTTTGACTTCAGAAAATCAGTAGGATCCCTTTTGGAAACTCTCCTGCAGAGATATCTGCTCCAGACATATTTTGTCTCAAAAAGATCAATATCTTCTTAATCATTTGAGAAATTACATCATACTTGAATCAGTACTCCTGAGATTTTGATAATTCAGTGCCAGAAATTTACAAATGAATGGAAAGGATTTCATGAGAAAAGACAAGAGGCAAGGCAAAGGAAGATGAGGCAAGGGAAGTCAACACAAAGAAAGGAACTCTTCAGTAGCAAATGCCTATCAACACTGTGAAAATAGAAATCAAATATGTCATAATTTATACATACAGATATAATTAAAATTCCATAACTGTATAAAAGAACCTCATATCTATATACCCCTTTATGTCCGTAATTTTATACACAAGAGATTGAAAGCAGACATATTTTCAAAATTCTGCATAAATATACTTTTCTTGGTAATGCTTCATCACATTAGTAATGTTATATTTTATGACTGAAAGTTATGTATAAAATATTTGTTGCTATTAGTCTGTATTTTCTCACATTCTTAATTTAATTATTTTTAAAAAATGTTTTGTCTTTTTGCTTGTTTACGTCCTAGTTATTAGCAGCATTACTTATTGAAGACTTAAAAATTAAAAGCTTTTCCATTTTTTCTTCAAATTTATGCATTAATTTAAAATATGTCTAATGAGGTCAACAGAAAATACTCTCCAGGCACTTTAAGCTGGCAGTTCCTGGACTCTCACTCATAATTGCCAGATAATTTACATTTGACCTGTACCTCCAAGTCAGAATACTAATACGTTTTGCAAGGTGAATTGAAATCTGTCCTTAATTAGGGAGCAAAACAGGGACTGTTATATTTCACCTGGAATATAACCTCAGCATTTCTCAGTAATGGAATTAATGTGCAGTATCATAAAAAAATATACTAGTAAGCACTTCATCATTTATAGGATAATAATGAATTGGTATTTGAAAAATTTTTGCTGCATCAACAACTATTATTTTTCTTGTATTTTTTTTTTAAGGAAAAGGCAAAGGATATATATCATAAATGCATAAATGCATACATTACAGAGAAATTAGGAATTAAAAAAAAAGATTGCTGATAGACTGGAATGCTGTTGTCCCAGGATGGTGTTTTATGTATTGTAAGTTAAATGCTCATTCATCATTCACGTAAACACAAAAATCTCAGTACCTAGAAGTAGAGCAGAAAGAAATAATAGCCATTTTCTGAGAGAACTGAAAAGAGACTGAATTCTTGTTTTCGCACATACATAGATTAATTTATTTATTTTGAGTTAGGTAACTACATACCCATTGCATTGCTTCTGGGCATATTTACAAAAATATTAAAAGCATAAATTATCATAACAAATCAACTGCCTACAACAGATGTGCCTACAATTTCAGTATGTCCTGGATATCCAATTCTTCAAGCTGTTACCTTCTGCTTAGCCTTTCTCTTCAGGTCGTCCCTCTAGAGTATGTCATGTCCCTGCAGGATTTATGAACAGCTAAATCTCTGTTTAACTAGATAACCCTTTTACTCTGCAACCTAACTGGTATGGTGATCTCTCCCTTACTTTAAGGAATTTATTCTGTTATTTTAATTACATTAATTAACAGATGTAGCTATGCTCAGACATGGTTTTAATTGTCATAAAATACTCCTGGGATACATTTTTTAAAATAAATTAGCTAGGAAAGGGATTTATATTTTCTTTTTTTGAGCATGAATATTACTGATATACAATTATCTACAATTTAGAGAAAACAACCAATATTTTAAATTTATATAGTTCAGGCTTTTCATCAAGAACACCATCATGAAGTAGGAGCATTTGTAATTCAGAGGTAGTGAAAATCTATTTTAGGAAGCAAACATATTCTCCTAGTCTTGTCAACTAGAATTTAGATATAATTTATCTCATTTTTAAACTTTTAAATCAATTATGTTCTTTTTTTTTTTTCACCTTACTCTACTTATTTATGCAGTTTCTATTTGTTACAACAGTGATGGTGTACATATTTAATTATACATTTATTTATGTAAAGAGATTTTTATTTTTGTAATACTAAGACATAATTAATTTGTCACAAAAAATAATCTAATTTCACCAGTATAAATGGAGAATAATTTTCCACAATTAATTCTGGAGCAGAATCTGTAAAGTAATATATCCTATGATATTTCTAAATGATATCATAAACTTCTTGCATAGTATAAAAAACATAACTATTTTTATAAAGTAGGAACTCTGAAGTAGCAGTTTGAAAATCCCTTTCTACTACTAAGATACATTAAAATCAGAAACTGTCTTCATTGTATACACCAGTTTCATCTTAGATTCACAGTGCATTCTTACAAGCAAATACTAAATAAATAAATCCTAGAAACCGTAAGATTTATCATGTTTCCATAGAAGAAAAACGTTTCCTCTTAAAATTTCAGCTATTTCTGACATTGTTATTACTATTATTCTGTAAATGCCCTCAAAAAAATTTAGACATTGCCTTTAATGCTTCAGATGTCAAGCTCATTTTACTAACAAAATATCTGAGGAAAGTTCTAATTCTGTAAATATTTATGTTTATATAACCATTTTGTTAAATGACTTTACATCAGATATTGATATTTTTTAAAGACAGAATTAGATATTTGTAGTAGCCAGCCCTCAGAGATATTTTTGTTTTTAGTTTCATCTAATTGTAAATAGCTAATTAATAATTTGCTCTACAAATTATTGTTTTTTCTAAACAGCTGAAAAATTTAATGTATAAATTAATTGCCCAGTTGATACTGATACATCTTAATTTAGCATGATGATATTAATTTATAGAAATAATTACCACATCCTTATTTAGATGTTATATTGTATTATCCATTAACAGACTTAAACTTCTAAATGAAGTTGAGACTGTCATGTTTGATTTAATGAAAATAGCTTCTGCCTAGCTCATCTATCAGATATATTGCATATTAAAAATACGCTCCATAAAAAGAGGACTAATGTTAATAACTACTATACAACACAGTGCATCACATGCATGTGATGTCTTTTTGTTGCTCCAAGTCTAACCTCATGTGGCAAAATACAATTATTTTCTACTTAATGTTTTGAGACAGTAATAGTAAATTAGATTATTACAGTTACTGAAGCAGTGACAACATTCAAAGTAAGTAATCATTTTACCATCTGCTTATTGGGATAAGCATACTGATAAAAGCATCATAGTACAAGGATACTTCACAGCACAAAAATGTCACTTATAAATGTAAAAATAACAACCATTCCAAAGAATGTTGGTGCATGCAATCCAAGTGAAGACATTAAATACATTTGTGAGAATGTATAATAGCAGATTCCCATGGAAATTTATCATATTATTATGTTTGGAATATTTGTAAAACAAAGTAATTATCAAGGAACTGATCACAAATTTGTTTCTGTTATTGCATGAAATATTTGAGAGCAAAGACTTATGTGAAGAGTTCCCACAGAGGCCAGCCCTGTAGGCCACTGTTGCAAAACCTTGCCATCTATGCACATTATTTGCATAACAGAGGACAATCTACATTGTTTCAGATTTTTCCCCATGCAGGGAGTATTTTATTTATTTAATGAACTTTACAACACTTACACCTGCCCTTTTACCTATTTGTTTTGGAGTCTTGACAACTGAATTGCAGTTATCAGATCAGTAGACGTGGGATTTACTCAGATATTTGCCTAATATCTTCAATGGGCATTCAGCTGGCAGTACGTATTGCAGACATTTTCACTGTGTGGTGGATAAGGTTAGAGTCTGGGAAGAACAGCAAGTGATTTGGTACATCTACAGTACAGAACACAAACCAAGTACCTCAGACTCTCATCATATGTCCTGCCCTGTAGACTCTTCGCCACATTTATAGCCTCCCTTTGGATGTTCTAAGTCCATATATTGTCCAAAACTGCACACAGCACTTGAAGTGAGGCTACACTAGCACAGAGCAGGAATAATGTTCAAAAATAGCTGCATTTGATGATTTCATTCTATCTGCCAGTGCATTATAAAACCAGTAAAGATGATATATTGACTCGGTCCCTGATTTTTATTTCTCATTTCACTATTAAGAAAGAAACAGCCATATGGGGCATAGGAATCATACCCAATGTTAACCATATGAAAAAACTCTTAATTAATTTAATCAGGTTATCTAGGATCCTTCTACAGTAGATGGAACATAAAAATATTTACAGAAGTTATCCTGTTCTGAATGTGTGGCTGTCTGAAATTTCTAGCATGGACAGCTTTCACAGTGTCTGCTCACCCTTTTACACCTAGACATAGGTTCAAAAGAAACAACTGGAATGTAAATTCACAACGTGAAGCTGAATAGCCTGAATAAAATGACATATTAAAACCTTGTCTTTTACATTTGTTTAGTAATTTATTGTGTCTTTTAGACATGAGCAAAAACAGCTAATGAATCTTTGAAGTGTAGCAGTTTTTTCTCTACTTTTTTTTTTTTTCTTTCTTTCTACTTCTGTCTTGTAATTCAAAGCGCATTAGCTAGTACTCATTAAAACAAAAACCTTTACTTTCCTTACAATTATATTCATAATTGGTGATGTTTCAAGTCAAATTTTCATTTCGGCCAACTATCACTCTCTAAGAAAAGTCATTCAAGTGATTAAGGATTCTTTATCCTTAATCCCAAAAGAAAATGTTTTTTTATTTGTTTGTTTTGCTTTGTTTTGTTTTGTTTTGGTTTGGTTTGGTTTGTTTGTTTGTTTGTTTTGCTAGTGGATTGGCATCAAGCCTCAGTGTCCACTCTGTAAGCAGGAGGTGAGTTCTATCATCTACCCTCTGCAGGAGGTCAGGTTCAAGGAGCTGGTCCTCAGACCATCTGCTGCAGCATTCTATGCCACAGAAAACACCCCCAGACCCCTATGCAGCCTGACTATGTGCTGTAGGACTGCACTCCAAGCCTTCTGTGTGTGGCCTCCACTCTGACACTGGCCTCTGCTCTGGCCCTTGCTGTCTTGGTTGCACCAGGAGATGGGGTGCATCCTCTGGGACAAGTGTCCACATGCACTAATGCTGCAGAATTCCATCATCTGCAGCATTAGTGCCTCTTAGTCCTGGAGGAAAACATCCTTGATCAAACTGTTGGATTTCAACCTCCAGAGCTGTGTGATGACATTTGTATACCATTTCATTGATGTCATTGAGCAGAAGTGTGTCAGTAAACTGTGAGAATACAAAATTAGAAATCTTATAGATTTACTGTGTTAAATTTTTTCTGAAGTGACTGATATTTTGAAATATTTAGGTATAAATTTAGGAAACATGCCTTAATGGAGATTAGAGGATAAGTAATTCCTTATTATCATGTGGCTATTATAACCATGTCTGCAATACATAGACCCCAATTCCATTATGCATTTAACGTGCTGGCTGCTCATGCTGAGGTCATACTTTTATTTTTGTGGTATTAAGCTCCAAAGATTAAAATTAAGGACTTCAAGATATAAAAGTGAAAGATGTCTGAAGTTACCTGCTCAGATTCAGGATTAAACAACTTCTCAATTAATCTGCAAACCAGCAAAACAAACAAAACAAAACAAAACAAAAAATCTGCTTGGTTAAGGCTCAGCCATCAAGTAACAGATTTGCCTTCACTCATCTCTGTCAGAGCAATCTATGTTTGTGCGCACATCCTAGACAGATACACCTATTTTCCAGGTGTGCTAGCATTAGTGATCTGAACAGAATCCAGACAGTTCTTCACCTGTAGTCATTTTTTACCTCAGAATTCAGCTTTCTTTCAGAGCTATTTTTAGTTAAACAGATGTTTAGTCACCATTAGAGCAGCGTCAAGACCAGAATAACAAGCTGTGCATTGAGACAGGAGATCATCCATAGCACCATGATAACATGCCTGCAAGGCTTACTGGTTGGGGCTGATGAGCATCTGGCTAGTGACAGGCTGGTCTGTAACACTGCATGATCTTGCTTGTACCCATTTGCAAATTGACATGTAAACATGGTGAAGTAAAACAGCATGCACTGTTACAGCATCGTGTCTGTCAACTTCATTCTGCTGATAAATAAGCTAGAAATTATAATATATTCACAAAAAAAAACACCATACCATCAGTCCTACAGTACTTTTTTTCCTCATCGTCTTCTAATGGGAAAACTCCTAACCCACAGATTTTGGTTTCTATTTTTTCTGAAAAGACTGTATGCATCTTTAAAATATCACCTGATTTGAGGTTAGCCTCTGTAATTGTTGGATTTTCAATGTGAGTGTAAATAGTAAATGAATATAAATTATTTTTTATTTTGGATTGTTATAAAGATATATTTTCTTCATCTGATATGTGCAGTATACAGTATCTGATAGGCTCTAGAAATTTTCTAAGTGGTTTGCAAGCCTATCCCCTTCTGTCTCTTTCAGATGATTAAGTTATATGAATGAAAATGCTGTTGATTAGATTTATCTTTGGAAAATCAAATCCCAGTACATCATTCCAAAGTTGTAAATAATGAAGAGAACAGAATAATGTTAAGGACAAGCTGTTGGTTTTTGATCATATACTTTTTAAAGCAAGTTGAACTGATTATAGGGTTCCCATGCTTACAAAAGCATAGTTGTTAATTTACTCTGGTTAAATTGAAACTATGAGATTACAAATAACATTAACTGCATGATTAAAGCCAGTTAATGCCAGCTATTAGAAATACAAACCAACTATCTGGACCGGGGACATGTCAACCAACAACATTAAAGATAAATAATAAAACGAGATATTTATGTGCTTCTGAGGATCCATAACTCAGAGTCTATATTTCTCTGAGTTACATTATTTAGTACAAAAATTTAAATTATCAGTCTATCAGTAATTCATCTATCTAAAAACGAAACAGATTTGTAAGTCACTACTGACATTATCTGTAAACAATACTGTCAGTAGGAAGGAGTTCAAGTCTGGGAACTGTTGAATCATGGCCTGAAACATTGATTGATCACCTGAGGCAAGCACTGAGCAGCTGCGGGAGCGCAGGTGAAGGCAACTGACCCACATGACCGGAAGGGGTGGAGTCTGGCCCCACTTCTCCCAGACCCCATTTAAGGGCTGACCACCACTGAGGGAGGGTCTCTTGTGGGAGATCCCTGTTATGTGGAGTTCTAGGCCTTGACCTTTGGTGATGGGTGAGCCCTTCCTAATTTATTGGATGTCTTTAGAGGATGTCTTTATACCATTTGGATATATGCTATCCATCTTGCTTGTACTGTTTGGGTACTATTCATTTGGATAGTCACTGTACATCATCCTACACGTACAAAACTAAGTAACTTCTAAAACATAATTTATTTTAAACTCAATAACGAGTGCCTAATGTTGCCGAGCTCACAGGTAGGGCTCTCGCGAGATCGAAACCCCCTATAAGCTACTTAGCAATTAGAAGTATGGCACCTTACTGTGAAGTGCTGAATCATTGTAACTCATTAGTGCGCATGCTTATCAGTAGGCCATAAAAGCTGTGAAGTAGAAACAATAAACGCCATTTGCTGCTCATCGCATCGGTGCAGTATCTCAGCTCTTGGCCCTGGTCGGGCAGGTCGTGAGCTCAGACCTATGCGGGACCAGTTTTTGCAGGCCGAGGTCCGTTGGGTGGCACGCACGGCAACACCTAAGATATAACTTGTAATCTCATATAAAAAATGAGAGTGTATGTATGCAGTATATACACTGACAAATTCAAATCATCAGAATTATAGTTCAGTTGGCTTATTACTGTTTCTATCACAATGTTCCAATTAAAAATTCCTTATTTGATATGTGTAACATATTAATATCTTCATAGATTTTTGTTTAGATAGTGATACAATTAAAGATTTCATCTGTTTTTTCTCAACTGTGTTATTCACAATAGCTTTGCCAAGAAAATATAATTTGTTACAGATAATCTTTTGAATTAAAAAACAGGAAAAGGAGAAGATGATAGTGTAGATTTAATGTGTGATAAATCTGCTTTTTAAAGTGACTGCATCGCGGTATCTTGAGCTTATTCAGTGACTTTAACCCTCTGATCTAGATAAAATTTTAAATAATTCACATGGGATTAATTTAAGAAAAGCCACCATATTTTGAGGTTTTTTGTCTTACCGATATAAACTACTCATTTTCCTATTGGTAGTGACCTAAAGATGGTAGCATGTTGAGACTAATTACTACACAGTACTGAATTAATTCCTTCAGTATGCAGTTGATTTCCTTCTAATATACAAACTGACAAATTGTTGGTTTTTTTCCAGTGATTTCTCCTACTGATATTTACTGTTTCATATTGTGCAATGCTGGAGTGCAATCTTTCAGCTAGAAAATGACAGGAAAGAATAGCCCTATTTGAGGGCAAATTTTGTATTTCTTACATTATTTTTTTTTTTTAAGTAATTTCATTTTATTTCCTGATGAACCAGCTGATTTCCTGTAACTGTCAATTTTCAGGCTAGTAAATGTTCTTTGATGTAAACAAAGTAGGTAATTAACCTGAAGGATATTAGTGTTAATTATGACTCATCTCAATCAGAACTAGGCATATTTTATCCATTAAAATACCAACTAAATTATATATTAGGATTTCTACCTCATGAATTCATAATGTCAGAACTTATTTCACTTTAAGTGTCCAACTATTAGCAGCACATTTATATTCACTGCTTTAATAGTAATAATTGCTAAGTTGTCTGGAGCTATTAGTGTGGATATCTTGAAACCTTTTACAATCAACTTAATGTGATTCCTATGTAAGAAAATGTTTATAGACTATCCTTATTGCTGGCTGATGTTACTGAAGAATTGAAGTTCAGTAGTATTGCTGGACAGGGGTACTTGTACTGTAGTCACTGAATTTGATATTCATAGAGACACCTGAATTTTCAAATTGTGACCATGAGAAAACATAAGTTAACTAGACTTGCTAGGACAGGAGGCAGGTGCCTGCCACTGACAGATCTGTGACAGCCAAATGTTCTGCAAACCCATCATGGTACTGTTGCCTTACATCAGATCCACAAGCAATCACCTATGTGCCCGTGAAATTATGTTTGCTTTTCATAAGCAGAAGGGACAAAAGAATACGCATTTTCTGACTCCAAGAGTATTCATTGGACATTGTCACCTCTAGAATTTCATCTAATGAAAGTTTTTAGTTTTTTTCTTGTCTTCACATAAGAGAAAGCTGGAGTAGATATCTGGAGTAGATATAACAGATTTGACTATCTCAACTGGCTTTCATTCGATAAAATGTTATGATAGATATTACTATGGAATTGCTTTATTTTATTTGTCATTCTCACTTCATGTTGTTTATTATTTTGTCAATAACTTTACTGTATAAATGCATAAATTCCACATCTTTTTTGAAGAGAAAGTTGTCTTTTAGCTCTTCTGTGTTGATACAATAAGGACAAAGGTAATGCCTCCTATTTTGTGATGTTTACACATGATGTTGGAGTCAAATGTTGGTAGTATGATTAATTCTGTGAGCATTAATACAGTAAAGCAAAATGAATCATCACTTCATTAAGCTGCTTATTAAATTTCCCTTTTTCCTACATGCTTTTCCAAAACATATTTCACACATTTCCAACTGTTCTAGAATTGTACTATTTTTTGTACCAAGCTAAAATCCTCCTTCAGTGTAACTATGGGAGGACTGCTGTGGAGAGTAAATGAATTACAAGCCTGAAGTCCTTTGTTCTTAGAATTTGTTTTCCTTAAAGTATATTCTAATTACTTTAAAATATTTTTTATGGATATAGGTAATTTCAGTGTTAGAATTGCAGTAAATAGAACTGCAAGTAAACATCTAATTCTTTCTTGTTCCTCACATATTAAAACAAACTAATCTTAAAGATGTTTAGTTATGAAGATTTTATAACCTTCCTATGTAATTAATTTCATACATTGTATTTTGTATTAGATAACCAATAATTAACGA
Source organism: Odontophorus gujanensis (assembly GCA_013399175.1). Lineage (NCBI taxonomy): Eukaryota > Metazoa > Chordata > Aves > Galliformes > Odontophoridae > Odontophorus > Odontophorus gujanensis. Next base: position 40,836 of record VXAB01011681.1, read on the forward strand.
GAAGTTCTTTTTAAGAATTCTTTGAATTTATTGTAGACATGAAGAACTTTCATTTCTCTAGTCATCTTGACTTTTTTTTTTTTAACTTAAAGTCTTGTCAGTTCTTTTCCGTGAAATTCACCCTGTACTTTACACTTTCATTGTACTTACTGTCACATTTTTCAAATCAAGAAGAATGAAGTACAAAAACAGCTTTAATATCAGTGACACACTTCCAGATCCAAATTTTGCTGTTTACTTCTGGTGACAAAACTACTATGTGCACTTTAGGACAAATGCTTGTTAATGTTTGTTATAACCATTGTTGCTATTTTCAACATGTGAATGTGATATGTATGATATGTGATAAAAATTAAGGTGGATTTTTATTACGTATAATTGCAGTGTCAGACTCAGCCTAGTTCTGATTACTGTTTGTTCTTTGGATATTTTTTAATATAAGATGTTATATATAGTTGAAAAACTTATTCAAGTAAAATGTCACTACAAATGCAATTCAGTTACTCATTTTGTTTCTTGTAAGAATTTTAAATTACTTCAAATTTTATTACAACAGATTTTCACAAGCAAGAAACCAGTTTTTTGCAATTATCATAATTACTGGAGACTTTGTTCCTTTATGTGGAGTACTGTAATGTTTTAAACCTGACCAATAGCATAGAAATAATTTTTTTTTTTGTAAAGCTTACCAACCGTAAGATCTTGGAATGTCCAGAATGACATCAATTATCAGATTACATGTTGCCTTTTGATGCCTCAGTTATAGATGCAGTCAAAAGGCCTTGCATTTTCCAGACTCTCAGTAATGTTCACTTTGAGAAACTCAAGATTTCACAATATGCCTGTTTAGATATCCAAGAATTGAGAGGTCCTCTAACCAAATATCACATCAGAAATTTTCATTTCTTACAGAATTACATTTTAATCTTTAAAGCTCCTACTTAACAAGATTAAAACATCTTTTACCAGCATTTGTGTTGTCTACTAGGATAGACTAGTGTCTATCATTACTATTTCATGTCAGCTTCCTAATTTGTCTTAAATAACACACAGCAGAAACAAAAATTCTCCTCTTCCTAAGAAGAAAGGATAATAATTATGAACCACAAAAGGCAGAGTGGAGACAATAGCTGCTTTCCTAGTTAATACAATAAATATCTCCCTGTTCAAATTTCAAAATTCCCTATTGGATCATCATGTTTCTCTTTTCTATTGCCTTTTTATAAAACAATCTGATTAATGACAGTTTAAATAACTTTTTTCTTTCTAGAAGTATAAATATTAAGATTTATATAAATCATCTTAAACCTCCTAAAGCTTAGGAAGTGATAAAATGTTTTCATTAATTTTTTTCTTTAATGACTCTCAATTTTCTTCATAACAGCATAGGAATACGTCTTTTTTAATGCAATATTTCTGGCAATAAACGTTTTCTGAAGCTTGTGAGGAACTTATATTAATTAATGTTTCACTATCTCAAAGTTTGTGAACTATCAAAACACAAAAATGATTGTTACCATCAGGTAGATTGAGCTGCCAAAATTAAGGTGGATCAAGTAGACTTCGACTGGCAACGCAAGGGTGAATTATTTTTAGCTTGGTGGACCTATAAAACCTTGGACAGCTTGATCTACCTGATGGTTATTTTGTTGTTCTTCAGTGGCCTGACTCTTGGGCACATGAGCATCTACATGACACACCTTTACAACTGTATTCTTTATTTGGGCAGCAGTGCCTTTCTGCAATTCAGCAGCCCAAATAGGCTTACCCCTCTGTTGCAAGCCATTTAGTTCCATTTGCTGTAACCACCTCCATTAGATATTTGCCACCGTTCATGAGTTGGGGTAAGGATTAAGTGTTGGCAACCTCTCATTCAGCCATACCTAAGACCAGCTGGACAGGCCTTACCTCTGCAAATTGACTTGATTCTCCTTTTCCTTCAGTGGCCTCTGCAACTCATTGTGTAGAGCTCAACACAGCAGATTTCCATCTGTGCTACTTTCCCACAATGTAATATAATCCATCTGTGAATAGGGTATATTTCTTTTCATTTTCTTTTACTTCATTTTATGGTGGGGCCTCTTTAGCACAATACCTTTTCTGCTGGTGAAGTTCCAAACTTTTTACCTTCAGGCTTGTCCACGATCACTTCTAGGATTCCTGGATGACTGAGGTTCCCCATTCAAGCTCACTGTGTAATCAGCGCAATCCACTTAGTCCAAGTGACATCAGTAGTGTGATGGGTGGAAGAAATCTTTCCCTTAAACATCCAGTTCAGCACTAGCAGTCGAGGTGCCAGAAGGAGCTGCCTTTCAGTGCTGATTACTTTGTAAGCAGTCTGAACCCTTCATAGACAGCTAAGATCCCCTTTTCAGTTGGAGTGTAGCACTCTTCAGACCCCCTGTGTGCTCCACTGCAGAATCCAAGGGGTCAGCCTCTGATCTCTCCAGAGGCTCTTTACCACAAACTCCAAGTGGGATGTTCCTTTCCAGCAGCAGTGTAGAGGATGTTCTTTGCATCCTGTTCTATCCGCACTGGCCCCAGGACCACAGCGCAGGCTATCTCCTGTTTAATTTGCTCAAAAGCCTGCTGCTGCTCAGGGCCCCATACAAAATCATATTTCTTCTGCATCACCTGATAAAGGGGCTCACAATGAGACTATAGTTTGGAACACATGCATTTTCCTCTTTAGAATTCTAAATCAAATTATTTGTTTTTATGATTTTTTATTTTTTCTATGTTATTTATTTATTTATTTGTGACTTAATGTACAGCAATTTCAGTACCTTTGCTAAAAAGGATGACAATTATTCTCCTGTTTGTGGCAAGAATCACCAGTTCTGAGCATGCTAATCTTGCTCATAGCACAAATTAATCAGCCACTGACAGCAAATATTCTGAATTTAGAGCTAAGCATTGAGCCATCATTTGCACAATACACTCTAATATATTCTATCTTATTAAAAAAACCTGCAGTTCCTAAACAAGCACACAAATGAGACAATACACTATACGCATTAAACAAATATTGCCTATATTCATGTTGAGTAAGGCTCAAGTGAAAGAAGAGGATCCAATGCACTTTCTGTAGCATTAGTTATGGTGGCCCCAACATGACAGACTTTCATTCATCATTGTTACTCTGTTTATATTTTCCAAAAGTAAAATCATAAGAATTGTTTCTATTATTTTCTTTTTTTTTTCCTTTCCTTTTTTAAATCTCTCTGGATAAGTACAATAGCCATTTATATTCTTGATTAATTGCTTTAATTGTGTAGCTAAAGTTAAGCATTTCTGAGCTCTCTTTCCTCATGTTATTATTTCTTTCTATGTAGATGACCATTTTTCAGTGAGGCCGTAGAAGATTCCATTGTTCTTGAAAAAATATAGTTCATTTTGTAGAATCTGTAACAATTCCTACTAGAATCATGTACTCTATGATAAAAACACAGTGTTGAAACTATTTATACTGAATCCATTGTAATTTCCAAACTTTTAAAATTTAAATGTAGTCGTTTACAGAATATAAATAATTTCTCGTTATCCTGGGGAGCATGATACTGCTCAGAAATAGAATATCTCAATTTGTATTTCTGACTACACAGTCAAATTTTTGGGTGGATGTATAGCACTGTTTAGGAACTAATCACGTCAGCCAGAAAGGTAATCTTCATAATGAAATTGGAAGAGCATACCTGAAAATGTTAAAACAAACAAACAAAAAAAACCTTATCAAATAATTTTCATATGAAGATATTGATGCTGGTGTTTATTCTTAGAGCTAGTTACTGGAATTCTTTAGGAAAATAATGATCCACATGAAGGACACTGTACCAGTGGATAGTCTCTTTGTTAAAATAAACAAAATTTCATACTGGATTCTGATTTAGAAGTAAAAATTAACAGGAAATAATCAGAATATTTCAAGTGCATATTTGTCAGGCTACTTATGAGTTGAAATTTGATATGTCAGATGTATTTATTTTCTTTGATTAACAATGAAAAAATAAGTCAACATAGATTTTGTTTATAGTGAGACATCTACCAATGACAAGAGCTACACTGCATTTAGATCCACTATTCACAATTGATTACCACTTTCTAAAAGAACTAAGGTATTTTGTAAGATCTGATAATTAAATATATGTATTTTATATATATATGTATGTATATATATATAATTTTATTTGCCTTGTAAACACAGATATCTTATAGAATCTTAATGGACGAGCAACATTTTAAATATCAGGCAGACAGAACATGATCTTGAATATGGAAATAAACTACATTATAATGCGTTCTTTTCTATCTCCACTTTGTAGACAGCAACAATTTTCAAATCTTGCAGCTCTTTGCTTACAGAGAGTACTTCTTCCACTAACAGTTCATTGGTTAACTATCCTGCTAAACAACAGTGTTTTGTGAATTCTTGTCACACACACACAACAAAGCAATGGCCAACTGCAAGGCACCCAATGATCCTTCACCACATCCTTTGCTTCTTCTTTTCTTGATCATCTCCCCCAGGACTTCATGGTGAGGAGTCCGATGTTTTTGCCAGCTTCGGAATTTGCTGAGCCCCAAGACAATATTCCCAAAAGTTAAATTAGATTTTTTTTTTCTTGTGAAGGAGTACAAGATAAGATTTTCTGTTAAAGAAAGCAATACTGTAGCTCAATTGGCTATTCTTTGACGCTGAACAGAAATCACTGTCTTTTAGAAATAATTTACTTATCTTTTGTTTAGTTATGGAATATGTCTTAAAATTCTAATTCATTAACTTATCGTAATTTATTATCAGATGAGAACCTAAAGTAATATTTTTTTGAGTTTTCAGTGTTAAGAACATAACAGTGTTATAAACTGATGAATATGCTTCTTTTTTTTTTTTTTCATGTACAAATGGAGAACGTAATTCTTGATAAGTTAGGATAATGCCTTGTAGTAGAAGATATTTAGTATATAGTGATTCTAACTATGAACCAAATACATACAGAGAACATATATATATATTGTACTCCACATTGCAAAGTTTTGATAGCAAAGGAGCTGAAGAAGTGACCTCTGTGAGAACAGTCCAGAAGCAGCTCCATGTAAGGTAAGAGATGGTTCCTCTGATATAAAGTCATTCATAACTGCTGCTTATTACAACTACCTAATTAGTAAGTATTAAGATATTGTAAGCTTTACATATTTCACCAATTATCCATGGAATGGACTAGAAATAGTTTCAAATGACTGGTCTCAGAGATATATACTGCACTGAAATATAAGTGCTTTACAGTCATCAGTTAGCTGCTTCTCCATTAATGTCTTTTCGACCTTTAATTCTAACACATTCAAGGAAAGGTGAAAAGGTGAAATTAAGACACAGATAAATGGTTAATTTAACAGCAGACTGCAAATGTAAACATTACTGGGAACAGATTCTATATGACTTCACAGATTATTTTCATTAAAAATATACAGTAGCTGTTTCACGATCTAGTTCTTCCAGATATCTTCCCAACTTATTTCAAGAGTTGTGGAGAAATCCACCATATCAAATAAATAAATAAAGCATAATGTACAATATACACTAGTTAAAAAAAAAAATAAATCTGCTAATCTTATTTGGCCAATTTTAAACACACTTCCTTTCATTTTCTTTCTTCTTAAGCTTTATCTGAAAATTGCATGTAGAAGTTGTTGTTTTCATTGTTTGATTCTTCGTTTTAAGCTGTCTGAGATTTTCATGTTGTTTTTCATTTGGTGTATCACAGTAGAAAAGTATATTCTTCTGTTCAGAAATAATCCTGGCACTAGGCACCACTGAGAAGAGCCTAACTGCCCTTTTTGCATTTTCACATTAACCCTTTAGACACTGATGAGAACTCCCTGAGCCTTCTCTTCTCTAGGCTAAGCAGTCTCATCTCTCTCAGCTGTCATTCATAGGAGATGTGCTCCAGTCCCTTCAACTTTTTTTTTGGCTATTCACTGGACTTTCTCCAATATGTCATGTCTCTCTTGTAGTGGGGAGTCAAGAACTGAACACAGAACTCCTATTGTGGCCTTACCAGTAACCACGGGCAGCAGTGCCTCATAGGTCCAACTATTATGACAGTGTTTTTTATTTGAAAGTTAAATTATTAAGCCAAAAATATTACTAATGTAACTAAAATCCATCTGAATCTGAATCAACTATTCAAGCACTGCCTCCTGTTGAAGTCAGTTACATTTACCAGGCATAACCAATTTTACTTTAGAGTCTTAGAAGTCTTAGATAATTTGTGGTGGCCAGCCATTCTCAGATGTGCCAGTTTCAAGACAACAGTTAACTTCATTTTAGCTACTCACCATTAATTCACTTAAAACAAGTAGATTCTTCCAAGCATTTATGGCCTTGGATTACAAAATATGAAAATAGCAGCCAATTTTTCAATCAATAAGTGATTTTTTGAGCCGACTCCAGACCTTTATCATGAATCTTAACTCACAGCTCTTTCATTTTGGCTCCATGGTAACTCACCTTCAGCAGCTGACATAAAGGGTTCTGACATTCTGTTATTTAAATTAGAAAATCGGAATATTTTAAGGCTCAGGTTTTAGTATGAGCAAAGACCATCTTAACAGAATTAAAACTAGAAAGAAGCATTCATTTATGTGCAAAACAAACAAGCAAACAAAAGAATTTGCATATAGAAAAAAAAAAAAAAGAATGTTTTTTTCCAATCACAGTGATTTATTTAAACAAAGCTAGAGTAAACTTAAACCATACAAAACTTTTTTTGTGGAACCATCGAGAAAGGGTTAATAATGTAATCTTTGATGTCACTTTTTCTGTCATATTATAGAATGACAAAATTCTTTAAAGAATATCCAAGAAAAACTTATTAGATTGGGTAGTGTTCAATATATAAAATCTCACACACATACTACATTAATTCCATAACTAAAAGTGAAATGGAGTTTTCTGAGCCTATTACATATCTTGGATGTTATATGGCTTTTAACTAGTAATTCTGCACAATTTCCGTTACTCATTTTTTCTGAAATCTTTTGTAGTTATAGAATTTTATTTATTTATTTATCTATTTCTCTAGATATGTTATTGCTCTCTTCAAATGTAGACAAAACTTGTCTCTGTTACAATATTCTAGAAGTTTCCTAGTAAATTGTAGAGGTAATTTTTATTACATTCTAAAATCCTCACTTCCTTGATTCTGTACTTAATTTAAAATGTAATTTTAACACATAAAACTGTCTTAGATTTGTATTTTTGTCCTGATCTTGTTGGTCTACATTTTATTGCTTAGAATCACTGTGTATTGTATTGTATCACTATATAAGGAAACATAGAATATGAAAATCTTGAGATACTGAGTTACATCATTTGCCAACCAGTGTGACAGAATCTGTGTTATAGTTATTGTTAAACAGTTGTTAAAAAAATTTGTAAAATTTCCTATTTATATTGATCTCTTCTAAACGGCTGTGATAGATTTACACAAGGAAGAAGCCAAGCCCCATCTCAGCCACATGCTCACCCTACCTAGCGGTATGGCAAAGTGAATTGAAAGAGCAAAAACTGACTCTTCAGTTGAGGTAAAGACAGTACAACAAGTAAAGCAAAGCTGTGTGCACAATTAAAAAGAATTTTTTTTTTCACCATTTCCTATTGTCATGCAGATATTTAGCTACGTTCTGGAATGTGGGGTCTCAGCACGCATAACTGTTACTTGGAAAGACAAACACCATAACTGCAAACATCTCTGATTTCCTCTCCTTTACCTAAGCTTTATTATTGTGTGTGGTGTCATACGGTATGGAATGTCATACAACAAACATATACAGGTCGAGTAAGTTCCTGAAGCATGCTGAAAATAACTTTCTGATATAAGTTCTTTAAGTTTAAAATTTTTGGTGATGTAGACAAACTGCCAGTAGAGCTTCAGAATTCTGGAAAACTGGCATTAGGCTTAAGGAACTAAATAGTAAAGTCCCCTGGCTATCTACTTCCAAGTACAAATGCTGGCTGCTTTTTAAGATACATCTTTTAAGAGCAAAGGAACAGGAAATTTCAAAATGTCAGGAGTCAAACATGGAGGGCAGAAGGCTGACATAGCTTAGTTGAACCTGAACTTAGGTGGAAAAATGAAGTGTACAGACTTTGGAAGAAAATTCAGAATATGCAGGAGAACTATAGAGAGGTTGTTTGCCTTTATAGAGAGAGAATTCGGACAGCCAAAGCTCTATTGGAGTTGAAGAGGAACAGGACTCTGGTGGATAACTAAAAAGGATTTTTTTTAGGAAAGATACTAGCAGTGAACGAAGGAAAAAAGAAAATATTAGTCCATTACTTGATGAGCTTGACAGCCTCACAAATAGGGATGAAAGTAAAGCAGAGGTATTTAATGCTTTTTTTTTTTGCCTCTGTTTTCGACACAAGTGATAGTCTCTGGGACCCCTGGCGTACCGGATTGGAGGAGATCGTGGTTTATATTGAATGTATATGGTTCTTGCTGCTGCAGATGAATGGGCATAAGTCTATAAGACTCAGCGGCATTCATCCCAGGTTGCTGGAAAAGTTGGCTGAAGGCTTCTCACAGTTACTTATCAATGATGTTAGGGAATTTGGAGAACCTACAGTTGACTTGAAACTTGCTAATATTATTCTAATTTTCAAGAAAGGCAAGTAAGAGGACTCTGGCAATTATAGGCATGTCAGTCTCCATTTGATGTCTGGTGTTTGATGCTTGGTGTAATTCTTGAAATTACTGTCTAACACTTGAACTACAGTGTAGTAATTGTGCAAAACCAACATGGTTTCTTAACTTACTAACAGTATTCTTCTAAGACAAATTTACTCTCCTAGTGGAAAGAGAGAGAGCAGGGAATGTGCATTCTTTTTCTATTTCATCAAAGATTTTCATACTGTCTCTCACAATACCCTTCTAGACAAATAGTCCAGTGTATAGATACAAATTTACACCACACAACGGCTGAACATCTTACTGGGGAGTTAAGTTCAAAGCATTGTAGTAAATGGGATAGTAATAGACTGGTGTCCAGTCAGCAAGGGTGTACTCCAGGGCTCAGTTTTAGAGAGCCAGTTGTCTTCAGTGTTGTTATAAATTGAGGAGTTGAGTGCACAGTACATTTATGAATGATACTAAATTAGGAGGAGTCATTGATTTTCCTCAGTGCAGAGAGGCTTTACAAAGAGGCCTTAATAGACTAGAATGTGGAAAATCATCAACCATATGAAATTTAACAACAGCAAGTGCTGGATTACACCTGGGACACTGTAATCCTAGTTGTATGTATAGTATGGGGTTTAAATATTAGAGAAATGTTTTTTGCTGAGAGAGTGGTCAGGCCTTGGATTAGGCTCACAGGGCAAATGGTCACAGCCCAAGGCCTGTTGGTGTTCAAGAAGCATTTGGACAATATTTAACTCTTAGGGTGCTCTGTGTGGACACAGGAGTTGACGCCACACGAGGCAACCTCATGAGTCCCTTTCAGCTCTGTATATTCTATGACTGATTCTGAAAATCTTAGTCTTTTCAGTCCCTGTACCTATCCTTCAGTGTGCCATTAATGCATACTTGTAAATCAATGTCAGCTGCACCAATAATGGTTATTTTGAATTTGGCTCATTGAACGGGATTACAGAAACATATGGCTAGAAACATATTCATCAACTTTACTCCCGTATGTTATTGATTTCTTCAGAGTCTGTAAGCATGCTGCATAGCTTCAAGGTATGCTGATTTATCAATCTTTGTTAATTTTTTATCTATGTGTCTAATGGCATTATGCAGTAAAGAACAAGTGCTTATTCTAGATATGTTCATCCTAGAATAGTGTACTAAAATAATATTAAGTGCATCTATTGCAAAAGCAGTTAATAAGTGTTATAATTGCATGTACATTGCACTTTAATTTTTTTCAAAGTAATATAATTTTCTTATCTATTCTTACTTAAGAAATACCTAATAAATATACAAGATAAACTTGAAATTATAAACATCTGTGAGTTTTAATTAGTAAAAGCCAAAACAATTTTTACAATATATTACTGCAAATGCAACTCAGAATCTGGTCTCCACTAATGTTATTGTGTTATTATATAAGACATTTAATATATTTCAAATATGCTATATAGAATATATGGACAATCTAAAATTATATGTAAATAGAATTACCTAAAGACTATCTTTCCTGAGGTGCACTGGAATTCAGGACATGACTTCTGCCTCTTCTAGGATCTTCTTGGAAGATTTTGATGGGATAAAGTCCTAGTAGGAAGAGAAGACCAAGAAATTTGACAGAGGATCACCTCCTTGATCATCAAAATTCATCAAGGAAAACTTATGATTGATGGACTTCTAAGATGAAAAGCACAAGGAAAGAATGGTGGGCATTGTCTACGTTGTCTTCATTAGTACCTTTGACATTCATCCCACATAAGATCCTGACCGACATGTTGAAGATGTGTCATAAGAAGACAGTGAGAAGGATTTGAAACTATTGGACTAGGCAGAACTGGTGTTCAGTGGTGAAAAGTCAATTTGTAGGCCATTAACTAGCAGTGTGCTTAGGAAAAAAATACTAGGTCCAATTGTCTTGAACGTCTTCATTAGTGATCTTACTGAGTGGTGCAGGATATTATCAATAAGTTTGTTGATGGCATGAGTGTAGGAGGACTGGTCACAGAGTTAAGGTTCTACCCATAGAGGCCTTGACAAACTGGAGAAATGGGTTGAAGGGAATATCATGAAGTTCAACAGAGGGAAGTACAAAGTCCTGCACCTGAGGAGGAGCAACTCCGTACACCAGTGAATGCTGGAGGCAACCCAGCTGGAAAAAAGCTGGTCCTGCTGAGCACCAAACTGAATGTGAACCAACAGAATACTTCTTCTGCAAAGAAGGCTACTCATTCTTGGCTGCATTAGGAGAAAAGTGTTGCCAGCAGGTAGAGGGAATTAATCCTTCCTCTACTCAGAACTGGTGAAGCTAAACTTGAAACACTGAGTCTAGTTCTGGATTCCCCACTACAAAAGAGATGTGAACGTACTGGAGAGAGTCCAACAAGTGGTCGTGAATATGACGATGGAGTTGAATCATCTCTCTTATGGGGAAAGAAAAAAAAAGAGAGAGAAGTGGGGCTATTTACCATAGATAATTGAAGTCTTGGGGAGTTTCATCAAGTACTTAGTACCTGCAGTTAACTTAACAGACAGTACAAAGAAGACAGAGCTATCCTCTTTTCAGTTGCACCTGGTGACAGGTCCAGAGGCAATGGACACAAACTGGAACACATGATGTTCCATCTGATGCAAGTGCCAGTGACTGAGCACTGGCACAGGTTGTCTAGAATGGTTGCTGAGTCTCTGTCTTTGGATACCTAGTAGACTTCTGGACATGATCTCGGATGACCTGTTCTAGGCAACCCTGACTGATCAAGGATGTTGGACCAGAGGTCCCTTCCAACTTTGGCCATACTGTGATTCAATGAATTGGTAATTCCTGTCACGGTCAGTGAAGTACAGAATACTTGAATAGAAATAGATGTTGCTACCTCTCTAGTCTTTTAGTTTTTGATGTATTTGCCATGATGATTTTATTTATAGTAAAGTTTCTGTGAGACTATTTCCTGACCATAAATTAACAGTGAACACATTTCAAACTCGCTAAAGCACCTGATGAATTTAGATTAGCCCTCTCTTAACCACAGAAAATTAATACATTGTGTCACCGTTCAGTCTGGTTTCTGTGACCAGGAGGCGAAGGGATCCACAAATGCAAGCCCCAGGGAGAGGCAAAAGGGAGAATAGGTAGGGAAATGGGCCTGGATGAAGGAAAATGTGGCAAAAATCTAAGGGAAAAAAATAAAAATATAAATATAAAAATAATCTTAGTTTACTTAATATAGTAGCAGAATGTGAGATAATACAATATAGTACAGTATGACTGAAATTGAAGCTAGTAAATCAATAAAAATGAGAGAGTTTCCAGAACTTAAGTCCTTACTTTAATGCTGTAGGTGAAGAGGCCTGGGAGAAATGAAAGAGAGTGGAAAATAGAAATTGAAAAAATAAGTCTTCTATGAGTAGTAGTTTATTCTCCGCTTCTGAGACCAGGAGACCGGAACTCGTGAAATATATCAACAATCCACAGAACTACAGCATTAACTCTTCAGCTCCCTGTGCACTGTGTAGTATGATGTGAAATACCTATGAAAAAGCATGAAACCATGACATTGTTATCTGCTGAGAATGTAGAGTTTCTGCTTGTCACGTATCCATCATGATAGCAGTAAAACTTCGATTGTTTTGGCAAGATAGGGTTGTAAATAATATTGTCTGAACTAAGCTCAAGTGTTGTCTCAAGTTATGATTTCTTAGGATGGTGCAGTACCTAGTTCCATTATAAAACACAATCCTCACCTGTAAGAGGGAGGAGTGCAGTACAGACTCTTACATACTAGATATGAAATATTTGCATGAAACATTCTTGATAATAGTCTTGGCTACGGGAACAGAGTTGATTTTTCTTTGCAGTGTCTGTTATGATGCTCTGCTTTCGCTTTAGAAGAAACGTTGATAACACACAAATGTTATGGTTGTTGCTTAGTGGTGCTGCCAAGGACTTTTCAGATTCTCATACTGTCCTGACAGCTAAGGAGACATGGGGAGCTGGGAGGGGATGGAGCCAGGGCAGTTGACCTAAACTGTCCAAAGGGATATTCCATACCATATGACATCATGCGAAAAACAATAAAACTGTTGGGAGTTGGCCCAGAAAAGCAACCTCTGCTAGGAGTCTGGGTGGCCAGTGTCAAGTGGGTGATAAACAGTTGTGTTGTGGATGTATAGATATACATTGTTATAATTGATTTTTTTCCTTTTCCTTTTCCTTTTCCTTTTTCTCCTCTCTTTCTCTTCTGTCATAGCAAACAGTTTTTAACTTAGCCGACAAGTTCTATTTTTCCCCCCTGAGCCTCTTCCCAATCCCACTAGGAGGGTGAAGAGAGTGAGTGAAAGGCTGTGAAGTGCTTAGCTGCCTGCTGGGTTAAACAACATAAGATATGGTTTTACAATTAGTTAATAACAGAAGTGTAACTTGGAATGTTAAGAATATTTTTTATTATTACTTTATTTATTTTTTTTTTGTAGAACTCTTACCGTTACTTCAGAACCACAAAGTTGTGTCATATGCTGTGGAGATTTTTTGTTAGAATATCTTTTTCTTTTTCAAAAAGAAACATAGTTTTTTGTTTTTGTTCATTTTTGAAAGCAAAGGTAATGATAATAGAAAAAGGAAAGTAAATGGGCAAATTTCTGAGAAGGCATATTGGTTCTGTTAATTTTTGTTCTGACTTTAACACATGAGTAAACTGTTGTCTCCAAGTGCCAAGTTGCTTGAACATGCAGTTGACTATCTGCTACATTTTTTGTCTGTCATGGCAGGCAACTTGCATCAACTTCAGATGTCAGCAACAGTGAGAGCCCTTACTTTTTAAGGAACTGCAAAGTTGGAAACAGCCATCTGCTCAGCCTTCTGTTATCTGGATTCTTCCCTAGAAATAATTTTCAAACATATACTAAGATCTGTCATGAAAGAGAAAGTAGGTAAGTTGTTAGGAGTATAATTTTAACCTTTTCCCGTTACTTCATGAGGCATATTTTTATTAGGAAAAAAAAAAAAAAAGAAAGAAACAGTGAAAACAACAAAAAAAAATTTTGTATCTCACAATAATTTAGTTTATAACACTGAGTTAGATAACTAGCTCTGCAATCCATTAAATTTTAATTAAATGCTTTCTGTATTGTTTTTATTGACATCAAGAAGATATTTACAATATTTATGATTATTTTTGTTCTGTTCATGTAAGTTTGGAAAGTGTGTATCTGGCAGTAATTTTTGTATCTTTATATCTGCCAGTCTAAGTAATCTAGTTCTAGAACGCTTATAAAATTATGCAAAAGCAAAGGTTGTCAAAGTAGAGCAAAATCTGAAATAAGGAATCCTAATGTTTTTTCTGTATAATTATTGTACTTAAAAGATATTCTCTTCCTTCCTCCCCACTGCCTACTCTATTGCTGCTTAACGCTCAGCTCATTTCCAGTGTTTTTTAACTCATACTCTTTGGGATTTCTGCCTAGTAACCTAATTCAACAATGTCAACACAACACCGTATAAATCGTCGTATGCAACACTGGACTCGCAGATGTGAATCATGTTTATTATGAAGTTAACTTTCAAAGACAGAAGCCCTTTCTATGTTACTACACTTCTTACACTAAGTATAATGGCATTTTTTTAAATTGCTTAATTACTATGTAGTTAAAAATCTATATCTCTTATTTCAAGGTATTTTCATCCAAGAAAAATTAAGTCAGTGGAAAATTTCTCAGTATTTTGAATGAGTTGTAGATCAAGATTTGCCTTTATTAACCCTTCACTTCTGTAGAAGCATAAAAGCTCTTACTTAAGTCTTACAGCTACAGTGTTTTTCAACATGGTCTTCATGCAATGATTTCTAACACTGACAAATTTTGTCTATTCTCTGTCACATGGAGGCTATTCTCACTTGAGAAAAAAATGTGTTCCATAGAATATTTTCCACAGAACAGAATTAATTTGAAATGCAGTGTCACAACAATTCTTCTGGTAACACTATGTTCATGTTATTTGAAGCATCTATTGTTCTTCTTTGTTGTGTTTTTCTTTTTTTTTATTTTTTTCAAAATGGTGCAAGAAAATTGGGAAAGTTTCCATGGTTTATTTCATTAACAAGACAGATGCGACTGGTGGTGTGCCAGCACAGCTTTGTTCTCAGTTGATGAGTAAGTATTAAAAGCTATAATGAAGAAAAATTGCTCAGTACTCAGTTTTTAGCTTTTTAATATTTTTAATAAAACTTTTCAAAATAGAGAACAGTAAAATTTATTATAAATATTACATAATAGTTGGAACTGCTGTTAGTGAAGTCTGTTGAAAGTGAGAGCAATTTCTTTTCCTGATTAAATAATAAGAGACAATCTTAAACCTGTAAACATGGAAAAAATAATAATAAAGGCAGTTGATGTAGTCTACCTAGACTTTAGGAAAACCCTCAGTGCTGTTTCCTACAGTATGCTCCTAAAGAAGCTAGTAGCCTGTGGCTTGGACACGTACACTCTGCTGGGTAAAGAACTAGCTATACGGCCAGGCCCAGAGACTAATGGCGGTGGATCACAAGAGGTGTTCCTAGAACAAAGGATTGAATAAGTTTTGAAGATGTTACTGAAATTGAAAGAAATATCAATCAGCCAGGGTGTAGGAAGGCCCTACAGAAGAACCTGAACAGTCTGTATCACTGGGCAGAGACCTATGGGATGAAGTTCAAGAACAATTGTCAGGTCCTGCACTTTATCCACAACAATTCCATGCAGTGCTACAGGCTTAGCGCAGAGTGGCAAGAAGACTGTGTTGAAAAACCAGACCAGGGGGTGCCGATCAACACTCAGATGAACATGAGCTAGCATTGTGCTCAGGGGACCAAGAAGGCTAATGTCATTCTGGTTCATATCAGAAATAGCATTGCCAGCAGGAGCGAGGAAGTGATCATCCCTCTGTACTCAGCACTGGTGAGGCTGAATCTCAAGTACTGTGTTCAGTTTTGGGCCCCTCACTGCAAGAAAGACATCAAGACCATGCAGGACAACCAGAGAAGGGCAACAGAGGTGGTGAGGGGTATGGAGCACAAGTCTTATGAGGAGCAGCTGAGGGAACTGGGATTGTTTAGCCTGGAGAAGGCTCAGAGGAGACCATACTGCAACTACCTGAAAAGAGGCTGTGGTGAGATGAGGGTCAGCCTCTTCTCCCATGTAACTAGTGGTAGGTTGAGAGGGAATGGCTTCAAGTGATCACGTGCTGGAACAGGATGTCCAGGGAAGTGGTGTACTCATTGTTCTTCGAGGCATTCAAGAAATATTTTTATGTTCTACCAAGGAGTATGGTATAGTGGGAAATATTGGTGAGATATGGACAATTGGACTGGATGATCTTGGAGGTCTTTTTCAACCTTGGTTATTCTATGATTCCATGACTGAGTGATTTTAATTTTGGCATTGGAATTTTTCAAAAAAAACATCCATCCAGATATCCTTGGTATCGGAAGCTACATGAAACTTGAAAAGCAGAAGGTTAAGATCTTCATTTCAAGAAAGAGTAGATCTTCAGGGAAAAAAAAAAAGTAATAGTAATATGATAATTACACAAATAACATAGTCAGTATAGCTAGAAATAATAATTTAGAAAATTACCCATAACCCACCAGTTATCCTTCCTCCTGATTCCCTAGCCCTAGGTTTAACAATTTCATTCAGAATAATACATTCCAAGAATATTTTGACACCTAAATACTTAGATAGTGCTATGAGTGTTTCAATACAGTAAGGCAAAACAAGAATCAGATTCCTGAAAAATACTGTAAACTGAGCTACATGGGATCACGAATAACCTAACATCTATTTTTATTTTTTTTGTAATCTTTGTGATATCAAGCCCACTGTAAACAAAATCTCGACATGTCTCTTGAAGTTAAAATGGGTACTGCCGTATATCTTTTTTGCGCACTTAAGAATCTGTAGTCTTACTGAAAGTCACTGGAAAAAACTTCGGTCTCTGCTAGCCTCTGTAGACCATTATTCCACTGATACTACACAGATATGATAATAGCTTATAGTAACGGTCATCCAAAAATAAGTTATTCTCCTTATGCAATAGCATAAATTTCCCATCCCTTTCATTGGAATTCCTCAGATTTTACAGCCAATATCTCCCCTCAAAGTTTAGCTTATTTAATATTTTCATTAGCTTCAATATTCTTTATTTTTCTTCTCAAATTGCAAAAGAATAATTAGACATTCCCTTTCCATTGCAGTGTAAATGTCTGAATTGTTATGATGGTAAGTATCTATAGTACCTACCTTGATGGTATTAAGTTAAATATATTTTGCCTTAAGGAGCCATGAAATTCTCTTTCTTCCCTGTGTTGGCTATTGAGGATGGAATATATAATTCACTGTACCTTACTTTCTCATTCAATCTGTACAATAAAGTATGGAAAAATATTATTCAGCTATTTTATGTTGTGTTGTTTTGTTTTTCTAGCTTTAGACTGACCAGATATAAGAGCAACGAAACATAAGAGGATAGTAAGTGTAAGGAAATTGATTCTCAACCCATTTATATCAGGTAATCTGAAATAATGTTTGTAGTACATAAGCAGCTTTTTTCAGATTCAGCTACTTCTTTAAATATCTTGAAGTGGACAGAATACTCAAAGAAAATGTATGATCTAAGTAACTGCTATACACTACAAACTTTGGTTTTCCATAAGATATTTTCCACTATAAATCTTATTTTTTAACATTTCTTTAGATCATAATATTTCAAATAACTGTTGTCAGTAATAACTTCAAATATTTATAAATATTAATTTATCATAATTATAGCTATTGATCACCATCACTAATGAGAAAAAATCATGCATCTCTACAGAAATTTCCTGATAGAGGAATAAGAAAAACAATGATCCATTGTTTGCTTCAGGAAGCATCAGATGTATTTAATGCTAGATGAGCAGGAGCCACAACTTATTCTTGAAGCAGAGGGACTCAGACAGCAAACTTCTGACTACAGTACTTCTTTCTGATGTCTGTTTAAGTAATTAGTAATCAAATAATATTATTCTTCCTTATCTCATTATCATGTTGAACCACTTAACGAATATAGCACTCTCTGATTCTTATAGCCTACTGTCTTCAGTAGATTAGTTACATGTTAAGGAAAGATTTCATAAGTTCTTGACATCAATTGCAGAGAAAAATAGCACAGAGAACTGAAGCATTTGAAGGAGAAAACAATCTATATCTTGTATGAACAGACTATCTTCTTTAGTGCACATTTAATTAAAAACTTAGAATGATAACTTCCTTAAATACAAGAATGACTATGCTGGAGTGTAACCATCAGTTTATCAGGGAACTAGCTGATCTTTAAGATCCCTTCCACCCCAAGCCATTCCATGACATTTTGATTCTATCAACTTTAACTATCTTGATGCCTCACACTTACGTCTTTCCAGACTTAGACATACAATTTTTGAGCTGTGTATATCAACAGAAATATTATATTTTTTTTATACTGTTCTATTGCTCTCAGATAAAGAAACATTTTCTGCTTCTTCAGTGATGTGTAACTTCATATTCTGAAATGAAAGAATCATTTACAAGATTTCTGTCTGGAATACCTGAAAATGAATTGTTCCTATTTAATCAATGAAACACATTATCTTGGTGTCAAGACTTGCATTAAAATCGTGAAGGTACTAATTAGCAAATAATCTCTACATTCCTTGAAATAAAAGATTAATTTTCCACGCTGATTTAATGCCCCACTTTGAAAAGGGAGCAAAGATTTTGTATTTATCTCAGGCTATTGTTGATCTTTTCTGTTCTCTAAATGGTCCTATTCTTATTCACTGTGTATTCATTAAAATACTGCTAGATGTCAGAAAATTTTTTTTCCTTGGTATGTGCTTATTACTTTTCTGAAAATTCAAACTCCAAATTAACTATAGATGAAAAATATATATAAAGGCAGTTCTAATAATTATTTCAAAGGATTTTTTTTGTATATACATTACAGATACAACCTCTATTTACTTATCTTAGAACAAAGAGAAAATAATGAAATAAATAACAAAATCCCAAAATAAGCATATTTGGAAATGTAAGAATTAAAGAGAAGCTAATATTCTGCAGAAGACTCTTTCACATTAAGGAGACATCCCAGTTAATTGTTTTCATTGCACAAACATAATTTTACATTCAAACTAAACACAATATAGTATGATAACAATTTCCTCTTTTCATATTTAAAATAAACTGAAAATAATTACATTTCATGACATTCCTCTGATTTATTTGTTGCTCTTTTCATTTTTCTTTTTCCCTTTTAACCACACAGGTAAACAGCTTTATTTTTCATTGGAATAGTTTCAATTTCCAGAAGAAATATTCCGAGTCCTGAAAACTCCTTGAATAAATTTGTGGGCATATGAACTAAGGTGAACTAAACCAAATATTAATCATTTGAAACTCTGTCCTTTGTTGCCTCCATCTCCAGAGGTGTTTGTTATCAGTGATCAAAATTGATTATACTTGTCTTTTTGTGAGAACATAGCTGTCTTCAGAATGTGTTACAGAGAGTGTAAGAAATGTTCTTGTTCATGAGTCTATTGTCGCAGAATACACTGTTAGTCTAACAACTTCTGAACAGAACATGTTGGCAATTAGCCCAGGAGATGATAGCTAATTTGCCCAGGCACCACCAGAAAGCCAGCTGGGGAGCATTAAGATTAGCAGAAAATGAAAAAAATGCAGAAAATCTACTCTTTATAGTTCTGAAAAAAAAACTGAGTATGAATAGAAAACAGTGAAGAAGGAACTGTTGTTCTAGGAAAGAACTGTGCTTCTCTGAACCCTACTCCTTATTTGTTTTAGGGTAGTAAATGAAAAAAAATCTAAAAACTACTTCAATTTTGCACAGTTATACACTCCACATGTAAGGTAAACTGCAATATATTTATCAATATAAAACAGTGATTTTTAAAAAGCTTTATTGTAAATAAAATTGTGACTTATCAAGATTCAGGATGGTACGGTACACTTGGTTATTGACTGTGTAGAGGACAAGGTTTAACACAGTCATCCAGGAGACCATCTTTTTGAGGCACAAGTTCCTTGCTTTCTAAACTCCTTTTTTAAGGCAGCCTACTTGCAGGTGTTCATTACAAGTTCTAGAATTTGTCAACAGTTTATACCTAAAGGATTGTATACGCACAACCAATCTAAAATATAATCTTTGAGAAGCTTACAAAGCCTAGCTAGACAATAATCATTTACCAAGGATCTGTAGTTGCAAGGAATCTCCTTAATATTATGTCATAAGGTATCTCTGCAGTAGATGTAACAGCAAGAAGTGTCCCTACTCAAGAGGAGTTTTTATACAGCCAGCTGTTATGCAGAAGAGCTCAGTGGTCTCTGGGCTGTTTTCTATACTTGGGGCAAGATTATTTTATTCACTTTCTGGTGCTTTCTCATTTGGTCCTCAGATCAAATTCCTCCAGTGCCCAATTTAATCCACTGTTGTGATTTCTATCTGCCTAATGAAGAGCTTATGAGTAACCAGCACCATAGTCCCTATCTGCCTGAGCAAGACCTCATGTGCAAAGGCCAGTGTTGAAGCAAGACAACTGCCTGGCCAAAGATGAGGAAAGGAAAGGTAAAGAAAGGAGCACACCAGCACAGAATTCTTATAATTCCAACACTGATATTATGTAAGATGTCATTGAATATCACAGAATTGTGTAGGGGTTGGAAGGGACCTCCATAGATAATCTATTCCAACCCCTTTGCCAAAGGAGGCTTCCTAGACCAGGTTGAAAGGTTGTAAACACTAGAGAGATCTGAGCCCCTCCCACAGCTCACCTCCGAAGGGTGGCTGAGCTGGGCAACGGCACAGTGCAATTGACCTCTCAGGCCTCAGGAACTGTCCAGTTTAGCCCAGTCTGAGCCAAGTGTGTTTTCTGGAGACTGCTACATGCAGCTCAGCATGCCACAGTCATACCCAGGTGCCCACATTTATTGTGCCTGCCCCAGTACTACTTGCAATGCCCAGATACTGAGCGTGTGGTAGGAACAGCTGTCAGAGTTTGTGGAGGCTCTGTCAGCTCCCCATTGTGCCTTGGGATGCAGCTCTGCAGTGGAAGAGCTGTAAAGGCAAAGGGACCTGCACAAACAAAGAGATGTTACAGAAGGAAATAAAAATTAATACTCACCCATCTCTGTGGATCTAGGCTCACAGGGAGATCACTCCAAAGGAGGGATCTCCAAGAAGAGATTTCTGGTGGCTGACATGCTGGCCATGAGCCTGCAAGCAGTGTGACCTGGTAGCCAAGATGGCCAATGGGATCCTGAGATGCATTAAAAAGAGCATGGCCAGTAGCTCAAGTGTGGTGATCCTCTCCATCTCCTCTGCCCTCATCAGGCCTCAACTGGACTATTGTGTCCAGTTCTGAGTTCCCCAGTACAAAAAAGTCAGGAACCTCCTGGAAAGAGTCCAGTGGAGGGCCACAAAGATGATAACACCTCCCTTACAAGAAAAGGCTGAGACTTGGGTCTGTTCAGCCTTGAGAAAAGAAGACTCAGAGGGGATCTGATCCACGCCTATAAATATCTAAGGAGTGGGAGGCAAAGAGATGAGGCTGGACTCTTCTCAGCAGTGTGTGTTGATAGGAGAAGGGGAAATGGTCACAATCTAATGCACAGGAACTTCTGCCCAGATGTGTGTGGGAACTTCTTCACAGTGAGGGTGGCAGAGCACTGGAACAGGCTGGACAGAGAGAATGTGGCATCTCCTCTGGAGACATTCAAGTCCCACCTGGATGCTTACCTGTGCACTTTGGTCTAGGGAGCTGGCTTTGTCAGGGGGTTGGACTCAATGATCTCAAGAGGCCCCTTCTAACCCCTACAATTCCATGATTTGGTGATGAGATCCTTCCTCAGTGGCAGTCAGCCTTTATATGAGTTCTAAGAGGGGTGGAGCTAGGGACTACCCAAGACTTCCAATCACACAGGTGAATTGCCTTCAAATGTGCTCCCAGGGGTGACTGGGTCTTTCCTTCAGGTGCTCAGTAAATGGTTCAGGCCGTGACTCAGCAGTCCCCCTACAGAGGGCTCACGCACAGCAGGAGATGCTTGCTTCCACCTTTCTGCTGCTTTGCAGCATCCATATATCATTTTTAGTGCTTCTAGTGATATCTCATGCAGAAATAGCTAAACAAATTAGATAATCAATTCTGTTCCAGAAGTTCATTCACCTATACACATTGAGAGTGAACATTACATTATGTACAGGCTTCAGTTGTTTATTGTTGTCAGGAGGTTTTTGAATTAGGGGCAAATTCATTAAAAAATAGGCTGAGGGTACAGTTTTCCTATGACTGCAGGGGAGTGAAAAAATTTAGTGAGTATATACAAGCTTTGATTATAAGAAGATATGTTCTAGCAGGGATAAAGTTTCAGGGGAAAAAAAATTATATATATAAATGTTTTTAAATTGCACTTCAGTGTTTTGAACATTATGCTATTTTGTTTAGGAAGTTGTGCAGTTCAAATTTCTTCTATAAAGAAGTAATATAATAAGAATGGAAAAAACTATTCAAAATAGGAATGCATTTTTTTGTTTTCATTTTGATATCTTAAGTATAATGCTAGTCAATAGTCACAACTCATTACCTTTTTTGTTGTACTCAGTAACATGTAGGACAATATAATGAGAGAAGGTCAAATATCTAAGCTACTACTTGAAGTAGTAATTCACATGTTTTTCATGTTTTTTCTTTTTATGATATCTAGTTCAGTAAATTCTGTTTTGATACACAAACATGAAATGACAATTTAGGAATGCCGATTGGGTAATTATATTCTTAATGACATAAATATACTACAAAACAATATAGTTACATTTTTCTGTAGCTCCAAAGATAAATGACATGCTATTTTCCAGGGTTGTTTTTTTTTTTGTTCTTTTTTTTTACACAGGACAGATTTAGAACTATGCATATTCCTACCACATTAGATTTCTTCCCTCATTTCCTTCAAAATTAATTGAAGAACAGCTTACACACTATTTCCCTCTTCAGCATTGTTGTATGGTCATAACATGAACAGCTCACTCAATAACTTGGCAGGGATTGCTTAGTTTTATGAATCTGGGAACAGATTTGGTTGTTCATTGTTTAGTCATCTAGTTAATGTATTAGTTTTCTATGGTGTCATTTGTTCAATGAAAATTTAGTAATTGTTTTCATAATACAAGCAACAACAGAACATGCAACACTTAGCATCCCAGATAACTGTATCTTTCTTCTTTTCACTTTCCTCTTTTAGAGTAGGCAGATAAAGGGCAATATTATCTCAGAGTATGAAATAATTCTCTGCTCAGTTACTCACAAGCTGATACATGTATTTGGTTTTGCCTTATCAGCTAGGTTGTTTTGTCATGTCCTTTTTCTTTTTATAAAGGCTATTCCATGGTTCTCTGGAAAGTGCATTCAAGACTCCTATAGGTAGAGGAGTGGTACATTTCTTGCAGAGACTGGCTGCTTGTAACAGTCTTGACAGCTCCTGAAGAGATTAAGGTAAGATTCAGAGATGTGCATGGAACAAAAAGAAGAGAAGGAAATTCTTTGAGCTTAGGCAGAGCCCGGAATGACATTCAGCAAAGCTCTTAAGAGGAAGATATCTAAAAAAATAAAAATAAAATAAAAAATAATAAAATAAAAATAATAATAATAATTAAAAAAAACAATGATAGTTCCTTTACTAAGAATATGTTTTGGTGGATGAAGACCATGAGACTAAGGTAAAAACCTGAAAATGACTGAGACTGAGCACCCCACTGGTGCTCCTTCAAAACTGAATGTGAGCTGTCATTGTTGAAGGGTGTCTTATGTTCTCAGGAGCAGGAATGGCAGAAGTGGGGAAAAGAGCAGCAGCGACAGGCAGCCTTGAGCAGCAAGCAGTTGTCCTGGAGGAGTGGCACTGGGTCAGCACAGGAGAAGCAGCGTGGGGTCAGTCCAGGAAGAGCATCAACCAGCACCGGTGAAGCAGCGAGGGGTCAACACTGGGAGAGGCAGCAGTGAACAGTGATCAGCTCATGAGGTCTCTCCTAAGAGAAGGCCTCTCCTGGAAGCAGCGAACAGTGATCAGCTTATGAGGGTTCAGATGGTAGAACACCTTGAAGGAACAGTGAGGTTCAGGAGAAAGCAGCATGTCTCAGGCAGCAGGCCCAGGAGGGAGTTCAGCAGCAGGGATCAGCTCATGAGGTGTATGATGGAAGAACACCTAATCTCAAAGTGGTCGATCCCTCTTTTATCCTCCATTTTTCCTGCCTACGTGACAGATCCCATGCTAGGATGCCAGGCAAGCATCTCCTGAGATGGCTATCTCCCCACAGAGATGAGTACCACAAAAAAGAGTGTTCTCCAGCCATTGAGCTGCACCTTATCTCTCTGTTGTTATGCCAGGACATGCCCATCTGCTTGTCCCTTAGACAAAGGATTT
>VXAB01011683.1:0-39751 GCA_013399175.1 Odontophorus gujanensis
CTCAGCTCTGGTGAGGCTGCCTCCCGAGTAGTGTGCTCAGTTCTGGGCCCCTCACTACNCTGGTGAGGCTGCATCCCGAGTAGTGTGCTCAGTTCTGGGCCCCTCACTACCAGAAAGACACTGAGGCTCTGGAGTGTGTTCAGTGAAGGGTAGCAGAGCTGTGAGGGGTCTGGAGCACAAGTGCCATGTGGAGCGGCTGAGGGAGCTGGGATTGTTCAGTCTGGAGAAGAGGAGCCTCAGGGGAGACCTTATTGCTCTCTACAATTGCCTGAAAGGAGGTGGTGGTGAGCCAGGGGTCGGCCTCTTCTCCCACATAGCTCGTGATAGGACGAGAGGGAATGGCCTCAAGTTGTACCAGGGGAGGCTCAGGTTGGATATTAGGAACAGTTTCTTCTTGGAAAGGGTGGTCAGGTGCTGAAAGAGGCTGCCTAGGGAGGTGGTGAAGTCCCTGGAGATGTTCAAGAAACATTTAGATGTTGTACTGAGGGATAAGGTTTAGTGGGGAAATATTAATGGTAGGTGGATGGTTGGACTGGATGATCTTTCCAACCTTGGCAATTCAATGATTCTATGAATGCTGACTGTTGGGATGCTTAAAATGCTATCACTCCATTAGAAGCCCACTTACAGACTGTCCACTGACTGCATCACCCATTCTGCATTGTAAAGGTAGCCCAACACATTTGACAGTGGGAACAGTGTCTTGAGTACTTTGACCTACACCCTTCCACTCAAGTAGGAATCCTTTCTTCTAAGCCCCTGGATGTACCCAGAAATATACCTTCTCCAGTATGTCTACCCACATGAACAGGGCACTGCCACTCTTATCTGTGTCTTTGCCCATGTTACTCTCAAGCTTCTCAGCTCTGAAGGTTCAGTTCAGTCAACAACTTGCAGGCCAGCTCCCTGCCTGGGGGAATCATCAGTCACAGATGTGCAGCCTCAAGGGCTGCACCTGGGGCTGGTGAGGGGCTGTGGCCCTCCTATAAAACCAGCCCAATGGCAGCATGTGATTGCTCTGTTAGAGCTTGCCTTGGGTGGGGCTGAGATGAGTGCAGAAAGTGGGAAGATGCATGGTCGTGCTTCCTCCTCTGGAGACAAGAAGTCCAAGAGGAAGCCTAAGAGAAAGGAAACTTACTCAGTATATATCTACAAAGTACTGAAGCAGGTGAGTAACTGTTTCTTTTCTGTTAAGAGCTGCTTCACATGTGAAATTAATTCTGTTCATTGCATTTAATCCTATAAAGAAGAAAGGAAAATCTGCTTTTAAATGAATTTAAACAGAGGGGGTACAGGAGAGCCCTAGCTGAATCTAATGTGGGGAGTGGAAAGGGATCTTCTAGCAGGTGATGTGAGAATTCTAGATCAGAAATTCTTCCTAGGGAGAATGAATTCTGGTGCATGACACTGCATAAGGCAGTAAATGAGCGGAGTTGTCGGGGCAGGAAGAGCTGCTGCTGGCCCTGTGATCAGGAACTGAAATTTTTTTCTCTTTCTGGAAGCTTTGAGAGTGGACAACTTCTGTTGTGGAGAGGAGGGAAGGCATGTGAGAGCTGGCTGTGACTTGAAGCAGGGTGGCATTCCCTGCCCTTGTCCCCTGAGGGCCTGTGCAGAGGCTCCTGTCAGTGTAACACCACAGGTCATCTCTTTAGGCTAATGGGATTGGCCATCAATGTGAGATGCATGGTCACAACTAGTTCTACCTGGGGATGAAGGGGTGGCCCCATACTTCTACAATTACTGGAGCCCTACTGCCTGTTGGGTGGTAAGTATATGTGACAGTGCTTCATTAACACCTTGCAGGTACACCCTGACATGGGTATCTCCTCCAAGGCCATGAGCATCATGAACTCCTTTGTCAATGACATCTTTGAGCGTCTGGCACTGGAGGCATCGCGCCTGGCGCAGTACAACCACCACTCAACCATCACCAGCCGAGAGGTGCAGACCGCCGTGCGGCTCCTGCTGCCTGGAGAGCTGGCCAAGCACGCCGTGTCCGAGGGCACCAAGGCTGTCACCAAGTACACCAGCAGCAAGTGACACTGTGTTGCAATAAAGCCTTCCTACTCTGTCTGCACTTGGTCTGTCATGGTGCCATGAGGACAGCGTAGTTGCTGTTGGGACTTTCTGAAGGGTAAAGTGTACAAATTGCTAGCTCTAACCAGAGCAGGAGGGGCAGTGGTGTTCAGAAAGGTAAAGTGTGGTTTTAGAGTGCTGGCAGCTACTCTGAGAGGTGCTGGAGGGCTGGGTGGATCTTAATGGGTGATCCAGGAAGAGGATGAAGCACACATCTGCTATAGCTTATCACACAAGTACTGATTGAGTTGTTTTCTGCATGCTCCTCTTTAAGATGCGAAAACCTCGGTGTGGGCAGTGCAGCTGGGAAGCTGAGTAAAAGCCAGTGATGCTTAAATGTTCTACAGTGTCTTCTGTTGCAGCTCAAATAATTTATTTGTAGTCTCATCCCAGCACAGTGCATAAGGATGAGCTATCCACTGGGCTTGGCAGTTGGCTGCTCTTTAAAGGCTTGACTTCCACATAAGTGTGGTGAGCAGATGGGGAAAGCTTGTGCTGATATCACACTTAGAAGGAGGAAAATTGTATTTTCCATCCAGTTATTATCAAGGGAGAAAGACTACTTAAGTTTTCCAAAAACTTGTCTCCTGTTCATGCAGTTGGCTTCTATTGTTGAAGGGGAGCCAAGAGCTGACCTGAGAATCAAACCTGGTTCAGAGACAGCTGAGGCTGGGGCGTTGGTAGGAGGCTTAAAATCAGTAGTGCAGATGGCAGACAGAAAATGCTGACTATCAGCATAAAGTGTAAACTTCTGTAGGTGGTAAACATGTATTCTACAGGCTTCTCCATATAAAGAACAAAAATCATGGGGTGGCAGAGCAAGCAGTAGATGAAAAAAACATTTATTACAAATTTATCTTTATTAAAAAAATTGTGGTTTTTAAATGATGATAATAATAATAATAATGGAAAAAAAAAAACCAGCAACAGAAAAGAACTAAGAGCATCCACTTAACTGTAAGAAAAGTGTTAAATAGCAGTTAAATGGAGCAGACACTTCAAGGTCACCATGACAACTTCTGCCATGCCTGTGGCTGGTCCTTTCATACACAATGCAGGGCAGACCCAGCATCACCACGTTCATAACTTCTGAGGAGTGCCAGCAGAGCAGTGACCTCTTTGAACACGCGTATGTCTGCAATAACAGCAAAGGTCACAAAGACTTCTTACTGTACTTCTGCAGTGCATGAGGCATGGACTCAGATGTGGATGATCCAAATCGCTTATGACAGGTTCTAAGGTTCTAACATCCCTTATATACATTCACAAGTTCTCTCTTGTAACTTTCCCACCCACCTTTGTATGTTGATGAAATACTCCCCAAGTGCTCCTTACCCGAGTTTGCAGGCACTTATCCAGCCAGGGTCATGAGTGGTTCCAGGACACACAGTCTTCCTTCAGTCAGGGTCATTGTCATGCAGCTTGCTTGAGCTTGTTTTCCTTTTCTTCCGGAGCGTGCTTGGTTCTCAGCCTTTCTTTCTCATGTTGTTTATCCTGCTCCACAGTTTCTGCTCTGAATATGCCTTCTTGTACTCCCACATGCTTTCTTGCTTGAAGAGGAAATGTTCCACTCTGGATAAGGATGGTGAAGTGTGGGTCAGTTATCCTGGTATTCATTCCAGCCAGAATAAATTCTGCTTTAAGACTTTCTTGATAATAAATCAAGATTGGAACATGTGTAATTGAAGCATTTTAAGGAGAGAAGTTCTTAAATTGTAATCTTGATAGACAATGGTATCAGCTTGCCATTTTTCGTTTGTGGTTTGACTTGTTTATAATTAGCTCTATATGTCATCTGGAGCACCCAGTGGCAGGTGGGTATCTCTTGGCTCCCCACTTCTCAGAGTTATCACAGATTATTGAGGGAGACTCCTCTTGTGGAGTCCTGCAGGAACTGGTATTCAGTTTGGTGCAGCAATAAAAGTAAATATTGCAAGTAAATGTGTAGAAACACAAAAAATGTATTTAATTTCTGCATTATAATTTTTGGGAAGTTTGACCTGTGCTCATCAGAACAGTTTCAGCGGTCTGATGGCCAGGTGGTGTCTGAAAGCAAACAAGACAAGAAGAGACTGCTTGGCTTATGTGCTGAAAGTGGGGATTGTTCACTGAAACAAGGTGGATTCTTCCGTGGTTCTCCCAACTCGTTATTTAGTGTTCCTGACTGCAAAAGTTTATGATGTCTTTAAGACACCTCTTGCTCTTCCTCAACTGCCACTTCTCTATGCTAAGCCTCTTTGCACCTACACAAGTTACCAGCATAGCATTCATACATCTGTACAGTCAAGGCATGGCCTGAATCCCTTTGTGTCACTTGGACAGTTTGTGGTGGGTAGAGGGTTTTTCTTCAGTTTGTAAGTGATTTTCAAACTCCTTTTTTCCTCCTAGTGAAAAATTTTCCCTTTCGGGGAATGTGTGGAAAGGAGCTGGAATGGCAGGAGACAGAAAGAGGGTTTACTTTCTGGGACTTGTAGATTTTGTGTATTTTCCTACCTCCAGCAGCTCCCTGCTGGGGTGAAGTGAAGCTCCTCTGCTAGTTTGATAGTGGAACTGGTTACTCCTATTCCCAGATCTTCCAATCGTAGCAAAATGGGAGTTGGAGTCTCAGGGGGAACCAGGGCTGTGGTGGAGCTGGGGTGATGGTATATGGAGTAGTTCTAGTCTTTACAAAGTTTGAATGGTGAATTTCATGAGCTGTGTGCTGTAACAGTGCTTGTCTTGGTGTTTGTGGTCAATCTGGTGCATCACTTGGCATGGACAAGATGTGTGTGATGCTCTCTGAGTGCCAACTAGCACTGAACACGCCTCATCTGAACGCCCCAGCTCCATCTCTGGTGTGGGAATGGCCGAAGGAAAGAGGGACGAGGTTGTCCTGGGTGCTGTTTCCTTTTGACTGTGGGAGACACCATCGAAGATGTACTCTTTTCCTCCCTGCAGTACCCTGACTGAAGGAACTGGAGCAAGTGTGGAGAACAGGCGTGAAGCAGCACCCCACCTGACAGGGGTGTAGCCTGAATTCCACGCAGTGGCTGCAGACAGGCATGCTGCAGGCAGGCTGTGCAGCTGGGGCAGGTGGCACAGTGATGTGGCTGGGCTGTCTGCATTCCAGGCTCATGGGGAGACCCAGCATCTAAAGCAGGTTGGGAGGGTTCAGCCAAAGAGCTGTATTGTGTGTTTCATCTGAAGGTGAGCTGTGCCTCCATTGCATGGGACGTCCTCTTGTTTCCTATACCCCGGTGTCCACCCCTCGGCAGCAGCACTCGCGTTTCCCTAACCAAAGAATTTGCACTTGAGCTTTCTGTGGAATGGAGAGTGCTCAGGAACAGCATGGAGCTGCAGTTCTGCTCGTGCCCTGGAGGTGACTCTCTCTGCCTACTCGATCTCGCATGTGTTCCTGCAGCGTGGGCAGGAGGCCGCTGCTGCACTGTTTCCAGCAGATGCCTCTGACTGTGTAACTCCCTCCGTGGTGCCCTGGCTTCCTCAGCAAGTAACTGCGCACCGTGGGTAAGGTGCTGGTACGCTGGGAGGCAAGAGTGGCTGTCTCCTGGACGTGTCAGGTGGAACCTCTAGCACTGGGTGAGCCCTGGAGGAGTAAGGCTTTACTGGTGTAAATGTTTGATTGTCCAGTACTGCAATCTGTGCAGCCCCCAACCCTGGGGTTAGTTATTTTTTTCTTTCATAGAGGCTGAGAAAGATGGCTTTGGTGATTGGGCCCATGTCACTCCTACATCTGTTTTCTTGCAAATCTGGAAGGGGCAACAACACAGATACTCCAACCTCAAGAAGCAGAGGGAGATGGTTGGTCCTGGAATAGTGAGCTCTGCTCCAAGACTCTCATACAGTCTCTTATGCATTCCCTGCAAGTGGGGTGCTATGCAAGGGTCATGCTCTCTGTTTATCCACAGCATAGCCACATAGGGCTGCCTTGATAAACCTGCACAAGATGTCATAGATCCTCCTCTCAAGGGACCACACCATGTGCTTTTCTGAGGCTTTTGTGAGCACAGCTTCACAGCTCAGCTTTCTACAGACTGGACTCGTGGCTCCATGCCTGTTTGTGCCCTGGTGCTCTTTTGCATCAGGTGAGGTCTGAGTGAAGTTACTATGGGAGGAGGGAGTAAGCTGTTCCAACCAGCAAGGAACCTGGGCACAGTAACAGTAAACCAGAAGCTGGTAAAAAGCATACCTTAGCTTGGAGCCATGCAGGTGCTCTTCCAAAGAGCCTCAGGACCACTGAAATCCATGTAGCTGCCTTCTTCCAAGTTTACCTGTAGCCTTGCAAGTCTCCCCATGAGCTCTCGGTGCTGCAGTGCAGTGCTGTCACATTGCACGTCACTAGCCCTACATCCATCTGCTTTGTTCTTACCAAACTGCAAATGCCTGTGGGCCAGAAGCAACCCCTTTAGGTCAGGGGACCACAGGGCAGAACATCTATGTTTGTAATGGTTCAAGTTTGGAGGGAGGGAACTTTCTGGGCAGCGGAAGCTGGCCCTGATCTGCAGACCTATGTGCATTGCTCTTCCCATGTTATTGTGTCCCTTGGCAGCAGTGCTGCCAGGTGGCTGCTCTGGTGCATCATTAGATGCTGTTCCAAATGGCATAGGCAGGAATGGTTCAGCACTCAGAGGAAAACAAGCTGGTGATAGATAGCTCTGATGATGCCAAAGCTGTTAAAATATGAACTTCTGAAGTGCAGCCGGGGTTCCAAACACAGCAAGGGACAGTGACTCTCATCAGCTCTGTGCTCAGCTGCTGGAGATGGAGTGTGGAGCTGGTGCAGGTCTGTGTCCCTTCCCTTCTCTGCTTTGGTCTGAGACAGGCTGCTGTCTCTGAGTAATGGTGAGTCCTTAACTCGTGGCCCAGAATCCCTGCCAGAGGATGGGAGATGGATGATGATTGAAGAGCAGACAGACACTCCCCCATGAGCACACATTGCTGTCTGAGGCTTTGTTGTGCCTGATACTGCACTGTAAAGGGACTGAGGAGCTGTGGCACCCTTGGCGCTGCTCTCCAACTATGCTCTCCCCAGGAAGGACTGTTGCAATTATTTTATTTCCTTCTTTGTTGTTTCTCTGCATATTCTGTTCACTCTGGAGTCTTGGATGCAGCCAACAGTAATGCTACTTCATTCATCTCTGCTGTCCAGGATGGGGGTGGGAAGTTCTTCACAAAATTAACTTGTGAATAAGTAAATATTAACCAATATCTGTAATTCCACGGCAAGATAACGATGTGGGACAGGAGATATCCCTGTTCTAACGGCCTTTTCAAGCCCTGCATTGCCTCCTGCCAGACATACAGGAATACTACGAGACTGCTGCCTGGTTAGATCCTGACGTGTTCCAAGATGTGGCTGGGGACTATAGGGCCCTGGTATGGAAGAGCCTGGGACAGGGCAGTGCTTCTCTGCAGCCTGAGAATGGGAATGGATGCACCAGCTAGAGGTACCCTGCATGGTCTCTGGGTGGAAGGGAGGGGGCTGCTCCCTGTGGCCCCATGCAGGGTGTAGGGCTGGAGGAGAGGATGACACTGGTAGAGTGGCCCCATGAGGAATGGCTGCTGCAGGCCACACGCGGTTTTCCCATTAGCGAGTGTTTAGTTCAGCGTTTTAAATAATTGTGTCCTCAGAATGATATTTAAAATCCATTTGGGAGGCAATGAGGCGGGAAAGTGCCTATGCCATTGTGATGACGCTGCGCGGGCCATGCCACACATGCATATTACAAACTCGTTACAAGCTCGTTTACACGCGCACTGCTCGCTCCCCGTACAACCTCTTTCTGATGCTCCTAATGTTTCTTCTTTCCCACCATGGCTGCTTCCACCTGGCAAAAGGGAGAAATGCACTTGGTAAGGCTACCTGGTGCCCTCTGTAGCAGGAGAGGGGACATGGCCAGGTGCTGGCCCTTGGGGTGGGAGTGTGTGGGGGCTGTCTGCTGGTGGCACTGTCTCCCAGGTGTCCTATCCTTCATGGCCAATATAGATCTGTGTCTGCTCTCTACCAGCCTTATGCACTTGTCTTCTGCAGGTGTCAGACCCTGCAGCTCCCACGTGTTCTGCTGTGCTGTGGGGGGAAGAACTGCAGTTCCTGCAGTGAGATTGCTATTGAGTTGAGCACCAGCACGGCTGTGGATGCTCCGTCCCTGGGTGTGCTTAAGACCGGGTTGGATGGGACCTTGGGCAACCTCATGTAGTACCAGACCTGGAGGTTGGTGGCCCTGCCTGTGGCAGGGGGTTGGAACTTGATGGTCCTTGGGTATCCTTCCATCCCAAGTGACTCTGTGACTGTGAAAGTGGGGCTAGAGGTATGGCCACACTGTGCCTGTGTCCCCAGACCCACACAAGCCATAACAGGCCAGTGTGTGCACTGCTTGAGGGCATTGCTGATCTGTGCAGTGGTGGTGGGCTCTGGTTTCCCATCTTGTGAAGGCAGCCAGCAGACCTGGGACTGGATTGTGGCTTTTGGGCTCCCCAGCTCTTACCTAGTTCTTGTTTCTGCTCTGGAAACAGCTGCTGAAAGGGACGCAAGTGAAGTTCAGCCCCATGTCTAACCAGTGACACAATGTGGTTGTTCTGTGGGATAGGTGGTAAAGTCCAAGAGGGACATCTGCTGGGCCAACGTGGTGGTTTTTATCAGAACCTTCCTCTGCAGTGGACAGTATGGTACAGGAGGTCAGCGAGTCTGTGCAGCAGTGCCAGCTGAGAAGTGTGCTCAGGGTGCAGAGCTTCTGGTGGTGTCTCCCTGTGCCACCCAGCACTCCAGGCTCTGGTCAGATACAGGACTGGGGTGAGAGTGGAGCACCTTGCAGGGGATAGCTGATGTTCCTGCAGCAGCTGATGAGTGACTGCTGCTGACGCTCAGAGTCTGCCCAGCTGGAAGGTTATGTTGTCAGGGCACAGAAATTAACAGCTTGGTTATGGGGAAGTAATCTGAAACTAAAAACATTTCACAGGTCTCAAACCTATGTCAAGGCACCACAACATCATGGCTAACGAGATCTGTCCTCTTATCTCATCACAAGCCTCAATGGTTGCATTTGGGCATCCAAAATGTGACTCCTGTGTCTGGAGGTGAGTAACACAGCTGGACACAGGCTACCCAGAAACCTAAAGATGTTACCAACATCCTGAGGTTCCCATGGGAGTCTGTCTGCTGTAGTGCCAGGGAA
This sequence comes from Odontophorus gujanensis, assembly GCA_013399175.1. Taxonomy (NCBI): domain Eukaryota; kingdom Metazoa; phylum Chordata; class Aves; order Galliformes; family Odontophoridae; genus Odontophorus; species Odontophorus gujanensis. The sequence goes on from VXAB01011683.1 coordinate 9,246, forward strand.
TTGGGCTGACCTCAAACAGGCGGACCTTCCCAGGGCTCAGCCCATGCTCATTGGGGTGCAGGCTGCCTCACTGTCCTCGTGTTTGTGGAAGCTCCCAGAGTAGCACATGGACCTTGGGAGAGCTTTGTTAGCCCTCATAGGTTTTCCTGAAGGGAGGACCTCAGTACTCAGCCCCATATGATTTCTGACACTGCTCCTGTTCTACCATCCTCTGCACCACCAGTCTAGTCTCTGCTCCCTTGCTTTCAAGGTGGGGGCACAATGCAGAGCAGGGATTCTGTAGAGTGAACCAGAAACCATGGAGAGAAGCCCGAGGCAGCCTCTGTCCTGCACCTAGTCTGTGCTGGTGATTGCATTCAGCAGCTGAAAATAAACTCATGGGAGGTGGCAGGGAGTTGCCAAGCAGGACTATTTATACAGGGGTGAGTTAAGCCTGTGCCCAAACGCAGCCCCGTGCTGGGAAGCTGCAAACCAGGAACAACCTGCACAGGACACAGGCTGAGGCAAGGAACACTTGGCCGCAGCAGTTTTGTTGCAAGGTTTGGAGTTGTCCTCTCTGCTCCCCATCATGGACTGCTCCTTTCCCTTCAGCTCTGCTGTGCAGCACTCCCTGCAGCGGGACAGGGAGCAGCTGGACCGGCACAGCTGCTCTCAGCCCCGGTACCTCCACACTGAGCACAGTGTGCCTGCACAGAGGTCCTGGGTTGGCCGCATGGAGCCCCTGCAGTGCCGGGACCTGCTGGTGCAGAACGCGCTCTTCACTGGGGACCTGGAGATGGTTCAGAAGTACTTCACCCGGAGCACAGCCATCAATCTCATCATTGAGATCAGGGGTGAGGAGCTGCACTGGACCAGCAGGAAGTTTGGTGGGTGTGCAGAGTGGGAACGCTGAGGGGAGGGGATGGGAAATGCTGTGAATGGGGAGCGGAAGAAGGATGCAGGCACCTGAGAAAACTGCTGAGGGAAATCCTCAGTGACAGAGATGGGATGGTGGAAGAGGGACCTGGGGGAAAAAAGACTTCGGGGTGAGGAAGGAGAATCCCAGAGCTATGCAATGAACTGCAGCTGGCTTTTTGGGTGACCAGAGGCAAGTCTGCTGGGAAGAGATGTTGTTGGTGTCCTTGGAAGGGCTCTCAGGGAAGGAAAGCATCCAGACTCTTTTCAGTGGTGCATGGTGATAGGATGAGGGGAAATGGCCACAAACTGATGCATAGGAAGTTCTGCACAAACATGTAGGTATTTCTTCACAGTGCAGGTGACAGAGCACTGGCACAGGCTGCACAGAGATGTGGTGGAGTCTCCTTCTCTAGAGGTGTTAAAGACCTACCTGTGCCGCCTGGGATAGGGAGCTGCTTTAGCAGAGGGGTTGGACTCCGTGATCACTAGAGGTCCCTTCCAATCCCCATAATTCTGTGATTCTGTGACTGCACTGCTAGAGATTGCTGGGATAGAAGTGAAGTGTATGTGGCTTGGACAGTGTGCCTGGGTGAGAGCGCCACAGGTGGTTTAAGGATGTTATTTCTACTTGTATTTTAGGTTGGGTCTGTTGCCCCATTCATTCAGAACTGGGGGCTGTAGCATGTACTGAGCACAGCAGAGGTCTTAGCAGTGTTCTTCAGGCACAGCTCAGCCCACATCCTGAGGAGTCACAGAATTGAGTGAATGAGTGTAGCTGCACTTCAGCCTCATGTGACTGCTGGGGACCAAGTGCAGGTCTGTTGTGACATCCAGGCATGAAACAGCCATTGCAATCCTCCACCAAACTTTTGGGAGCCACATGAGGGCTGCTGTAGGACTGCTGGCAGTGGCCTTGCTCCAGAACAGAAGCATTCACACCAACCTTAGCTTTGCTTTCTTTCACATGTAGTGTTTACGCTCACTGCACTGTCAAACAGTTCTATTTGGAGAAGGACTGGAGAGACAGTAGGAGTGAGCTTGTCTGAGTGCTGGGAGGCAGGAGCTGGTCAGCCTTGGTCTCTCCTCCTGTCCACACACTATGTTGTACCTTGCCCAAGTGCTTTAACTCCTGTTCTGTCCTGGGCTGGCAGGCATTTCTGCAGCAGGTCAGCCTGTTTATAAATTCTGTGTCCCAGAGAAAACAGAGCAGCTTCTGTAAAACAACGTCACCCAGAAATGGATCTTATCACCAAAGAGTCAAAATGTGAACAACCCAACCAAACAAGTCTGTGCACCAAGCCCAGACCAACGATGTAATTTAGAATGCATCAGACACGACACCTGAGCCCTCGGCCACGTGTCTCTCTGAACCACATGAACAGTGTGCAGGAACGTGCCAAGCAATGGCCTTAAAATAGGCCCTGGTCACTCAGTGCTTCTGAGATTCCTCCCCACTGATATTTTGAGAAGCCCAGAGGAGGTGTCAATTGTGCAGTGCTCCAGACACTGACTCGCATCACCTTTTGTCTCCCTGACAGTGCTTTTAGGATTGGGGAACTCAAGCTCTTACTGGATGTTTGTTTATGTCTCTGGGGATATCAAGAGTCCCATGGGGTGAGGTAGTGCTCCAAGGGCTCCCTGCTTTTTACTCTTTCATGCACTATGTTGTACCTGGACTGTTGGTGGTGACGTCTGCACAGACAAAGGATGCTTTAGGATATCAGGATAGAGCACAGTCATTTCCATTGTTGAGGAGGGTAAAGTTTCCCATTTTATACTCTTCTGGTCTCCCATAATTGTTGTTGGTGTCAGTTAGTTAGCTTTAGCTGCATGATCTGGATGGTGTGACACAGGATTAAACCTGCCTGGGCTTTCAAGAAGTTTGGAGTGTTTGTTAGAACAAGGTCTGAACAAAATGGGGTACTGCGGGTGTAGCACTGTTCTGTAAGCAATGAAGGGGCAGGATGGGTTTGTGCAGGAACTGGGGAAGGGGAAATGCCATCTTAGGGTGAAAGGACAGCAGTGAGGAATGCTTAGAGGATGGGGGAAAAAAGCAGAACTTAAACTGTGTAAGAGTTCTGTGCAAGGCTGAATTTCAGGGAAACGTAGGAAGAGATCTAAAGGATAATCACATTCTATGTTTTCACTTGTTATGCACCATTCTCTACCTTTGATCTACTTCTAATGCTGCTTTGGCTTTAAGCTTTGATAAGAAATAACTTTCCTGCTGCTTGTTTAGAAACCTTCCTGGTGCCACCAGTCTGGGTGGGAACAGCACAGGGGGATGAGTGCAGTGCTGCACAGAGCCAGCAGCGTGGCAGCTGCGTGCTGTGAGTGCAAGGGATCAGCTACGTTGTGCTGCTGTGGCACAGGCAGCAGCGTGGTGACAGCAGAAGCTGCTCCCTTTTTGTCCTGTCATTGATGTCCTGCCTCCTCCTCCTCTACCCCACGTGCTGTGGTTTGGTGCTGCAGGAGTTCCCTGTCCAGCAGCGATGCAGAAGGACTGCAGACTGGGAGGGGAAGCCCTTCCTTGCCTCCTGGCGCTACTGCAGGATCACGAGGCTTCCCAAAATAGTAGAGAGACCTGAGCTGTTCCCAGCCCTGACCAAGCAGGGATGTGACATGTCCCTGCTCCCAGACAGGCGGTGGGGCACTGGTGGGGCTGTGCCGCAGGCGCTGAGCCCGGCTGTGGAGGCAGTGAGTCCAGCCGTGGCTCCTTCTGTGGGCTGGGTTCTGCATCATGGGCAGTCCCACGGGCAGAGGGGGTGAGCAGTGGGAGCCCATCTGTACACGGAAGGCAGAGGGCTCAGCTCAGGCCTTCTGGCAGGCCCTACTGGCAGGGGAGCAGGGGACTGTGGCTGAGCTCCTCAGCCACCCTCAGCACCGGCTGAGTCCCAGTGCGGTGTTTGACACCAGTGACCTGGAGGAGTGGAGGAACTACCGCTTCAATTTCCGTGGGCTGAGTACGCAGGGGCAGCAGGCAGCTGCAGCGGGGCTGCTGGGCGGGAGCTCAGAGCTTTGCTTCTGCTGCAGGGCACAGAGTTATGTGCTATGGGTGCTGCTTTGGCTGTGGAGGAGTGGGGATGGGAGTGAATTCTGGGATGTGGCGGGGTGCCCCTGTGCGCGTGTGGTTGGGAATGTGATGTATGCCCTGGGTACCTGGTGCTTGTACGGGTGCATGGGAAAGTTTCCAGGTTCCCCCCCACCCGCCAGACACAGAAATTCAGGCTCCAGGTTGTGCTCCCATAACCTGTTTCCATGAACCTGTGCTCTCTGTGCAGCTGAGCTGGCTGCAGGGCTGCTGGTGCTTTCTGCGAACTGTCATGGGTGAGGAATTTTCTCAGCTCTGTGCTGGGTCCTTGAGATGGTTCAGTTTGAACCCAGTCCTATAAAAACAACTGAGTGCGTGCTGTCCCTGCAAGAAGAGGTAAGAGGGAAGCAGTCCTGAATACTCGTGTGGCCTGGGACACATGGCCCCTCCAGCTCAGCCTGGAGTGGCAGCAGAAATCATGATTGAAGGAGAGCTTTTCTTTAACAGCTGTAGGCTGTGTGCCTGCAGACTGCACCAGCTCAGCAGTGGTTCCAGCTGGGTCAGCATCTTTAGGAACTGGCAGCTTTCAGGTGCTCCTCTGCTACAGGCCCTGGACGACCATCTCTGCTGAAGCATGCTTGCCTGTGCCATGCTCAGGGCTTTTCTGTGTAAGTGGCAGCCTGCTCCAGCAACCATTTGTTTTGCTACCTTTTGGTGTTTCTTTGGTGGTGTTTCATGCATGCTGTGCTTCCCAGCTACCCTGTTGCTCTCAGACCTGTCTTTGCCCGTGGGCTCCTCATCCACTGTGGTCCTGCCAGCAGAAATCTTGTGCTGCTCAACTGAGCTGCAGGAAGCCCAGCCCTGGGAAAGGCTTTGGTCCTGGGGCTCCTGCTCCTTGGAGCAGGCATGGCATGCAGCCTCAGCCAAATCCCATCAGTCCTGTGTCCTCAGCAGGTCTGACCCAAGGCAGAGACTTTGGTAATTGGCAGGAAGAGAGTCCCTTGAGGGAAAACCCTGGTCTGAGGAGGTACATTGTGTACCCTCAGAACAGGGCAGCTCTGGGCCCAGGGCTGGATAGGGCTCCCTGATTCCCCTTTCTCTGCAGGACTATGGTCTCTGAGCTACGAGCAAGAGCTCACCACACCACTACACATCACAGCCAGCCGGGGCTACACGGACTGCCTGCAGCTCCTGCTGCTCAGGGGTGCTGCCGTCAACTTTGCCCCGGGGGGTAAGACTGCCCTGCACGAGGCTTGTGTGGCAGCCAGTGCCGACTGTGTGCGCCTGCTGCTCAGCTTTGGTGCTGACCCTGAGGCTGTCTCTGAGGATGGCTACAAGCCTCTGCATCTCTGCAAGAGTCCAGACTCCATCAAGTGAGTTCTGCCTGAGGGGAGTAGGGGGTTTCCCCTCCTGGAGCCTCACCCTGTGTGGAAGTGGTCCTTCCACACACCTGCAGGTGGGCTGGTGGACGCAGCCAGTTGGCTGATGCATAGCATGGTTTGGCTGCATATTCCTGGGCCGGAGCCATCTCTGATGCCTGCCAGGTGACTGCAGGCTATGGCTCTCAGAGCCGATGCAGCTGAATGTGGCACTGCTGCCTTGCTGCCCACTGGCAGCACAGAGCTGATGGGTAATGCTGTGGAACTCGAGTCGTGAATGTGCCAATGGATGTGGATGCAGACCCTGGGTGTACTGACACTTATCAGGCACCCGTGGAAAGAAAGGTGGCTGTGTTAGGGCAACAGAGTCTCTGCCCTCCAGCTGTCCTGGCTTCAACCCACTGTTCCAGGCATGAGGAGCTGTGATCCGGGGATAGATGGGAGATGCAAAAGCTGTGGGGTGGTGCAGATGAGAAGACGTGGGGGTTGCAGGTAGGACAGGAGCTGTAGAGGGAGGGGTTGTCACTGAGTTTCCTTGGCCCTCACAGGTGTGTTCAGCAGCTGCTGAAGCATGGTGCCTGTGTCAACAGCCGGACGGAGGACGAGGAGGACACGGCGTTGCATGTGGCGGCACGGCACGGCCTCACCGATCATGTCCAGCTGCTGCTGCAGTATGGAGCAGAGCTGGAGGCGAGGAACGAGGAGGGGCAGACACCGCTGAACGCTGCCTGCGCACAGCCCCACGCAGCCCAGGACATGGAGCGCTACTACAGGGTTTGCCAGCTGCTGGTGGACAGCGGTGCCAGCGTCAACGCTGCTGACAGGGACCATCAGCACCCACTGCACTTGGCCTGCAAGAATGCCAACGCTCAGATAGCAGAGCTGCTGCTGGCCCAGGGTGCAAATGTCAACATCATGAACTACAGTGGCAACACAGCCCTACACAACATCCTGCAGGCAGCTGCCTACAAGCTGGAGCACCATCCTGAGCTCGTGGTGCGGACCCTGCTCAACTATGGGGCCATCCGCATCTGGCCTGGCTCCCTCCTTAAGGTGTGTGTGGCTGGGCATGCAGCAGGAAGGGCAGAAAGTGGCATCAGGGCCCCAGTGGGAGGGAGGGTGGTCCTGACACAGCAAGGTGTGCTCTGGGCTTGCTGGCCTGGCTGCTTCCTCCCAGGGCTTGGGGAAGGAGGAAGGGCTGCTACTGCTAAGGGATTCTCTCAAGCTTTCTCCTTGGGGCATGTTCTCCTGTGGGGTTCTCCAGCATCTATCTGCTCAGCTGTATGGACAATCCCTGCCAAGTTTCTATAACTACTTGCCTCAGGAGGCACTGCCCTCCTTCTTCTCAGGTGCTGGTTCTCCTCCCTGGGATGTATCCTCCTGCTCATGCTTCCTCTACAAGACACCAGCAAATGAAGGGTTAAGTTCCTGTCTTAATTCCTGAGCAGTGCAATAATTACCCAGCCCGGAGATCAGCAGATTGCTCTCCCCTTTGGGAAAATACAGGAAAATCAACAATTAACACTAATTAATCTCCTATTAACGCCAGATAATGAGGATCACTCTTACAGCCAGAAAAGACTCTGACAGCGACTGCTGGCCTGGGCCATAGGGAGTGGGACCCAGAGCTGTGGGGCTCTGCTGGGTACAGCCACGTGTGGGTGCTGCATGTTCCCAAGACCATGCTGATGAAAGAGAAACCATCACAATGTGTCTCTTGCACTTCTGGGTGCTGTGAAAACACAGACACAATGCACATCAGAGATTTGTGTCACACCAAATGTGTAAGGTCCCTTTCTGGGGCTCACAGGGGCGTGGTGCTGGGCCTCCAATTACACACAATGCAGGCATAGGTTGTGTGCAGCCTCACTCAGCACAGTGCAGCCCTGAATGCCCCATGGACCTCCCACCAGAGGTGCTGTGCTTCAGTCCTGCAGCACGCAGAGTGGTGCCAGTCCCTGCCCCGCATGGTTCCTGCTCTGACCGTGTGAGGAAAGCAGCCATGCGCACAGTACAGGGGTGGAAGCACTGAGGCTTTGAGCAGGTGCAGCTTTCTGGGAGGTGAGGGTGTGACCCACAGGGCTGTGGGTCCCATCCATTGGCTGCCTCCCATGCGCAGGTGCTGCGGTACTGCAATGCCTGCCCGCGAGCCATCGAGGCCCTGATGAACTGCTATGACCACGTGCGTGTGTCCGAGGAGTGGGTGTCGGCGGTTCCAGCAGAAGTTGTGCAGGTGAGGGATGGGAGGTCTGGGAATGGGGCTTGGGAGGTCCCGCAGGGCAGTGAGTGGGAGGGGTGCACTGGGAACAGGGCAGATGGGGCCACCTGGCTCAGCTCTGATCCCGGAGTGGGACTGTCCGTTCTGTGTGCCTCTGACCCTCTCTTCTCTCCCTGCAGAAGTATCCTCGTTTCTACCAGTCGCTGTTCTCCCTGGAGCGGGGGCCGCGCTCCCTGCAGCACCTGGCTCGCTGTGCACTCAGGGCCTTCCTGGAGGGACGGCTGCTCCTGGTCCTCTCCCAGCTGCACCTGCCCAGCGCCCTGCAACGCTTCCTGCTGCTCAGCTTCGAGGATGTTCTCTACTAAGTGTGTGGCCCTACATCCCACTGTGTCATTCTGTGCAGATGCTGCATTCTTCCCACTGATCCCTTTCCTCCTGCTGCACTATGCCAGCCCCTCTGCCGTCCCTGCCATCCCTGTGCGCTGCCTCCCGGACCTATTTTGGAGTGCTCTGTGCACCCATGCTAACCAGGATGGACTCCAGACTCACCAGGAAAAGCAAGAGATGACCAGAAAAAGGAAGAGATGAGGATCAGTGTATTTTGTGAAGTGGGAAATGTACTAGGCTGATCTCAGCTTTGCTGTAGGCTATCAGCTTTCCTATCCCAAACCTACAAATTCTAACCAGGCCCAGGCAGCTCTGCTGTCATAGGCATCTGCTGGGATTGTATCTTTAGTCATGTTTACAGTTTGTACACAAGGCTGTTTGGAATTTAACACTATTTAACACCAGCCTACCACTTTTGTCCTGCCTTGCAGACTGTGTCCCTGCTCCTCAGTGTGTCAGCGGTGCACAGCAGCACATGTACTCAGATGTGTGTATCCATCCACTCCTCTGAAGACCAGGGATGAAGAGTGGTGAGCACGAGGCCGAAGCCTCTTGAATGCACTCTTCCCATTCAGGTGCAGTGTCCAGATTTGCCTGGCCTTGCAGCTTAGAGCAATGCTTGTGCTCCAGGGATGTGGGGTGGGGAGAAGCATGCCCTGGGAGCACCATTCTCCTGGGCACAGAGCAGCATGTCCCCAGTCAACATCTGACAGCCCAGTGCAGGGCCAAACACAGCTCCTGCTGCACTGAGAGAAAGGTAAAGGGTAGCATCTGCTTCTGTGATTTAAAGTCAGTGTTATAAAGGCTAACCAGCTCTGAGCTATTTGCTGGAAGTTAACCCCATGCTGTTGCTGCCTCAGGGGGTGCCTGGACTGCTGCTGCATGGCAGAGAATGTGCTAGGACAGAACTGTGGACACTCCCCTTTGCACAATGATCTTCTGCAGCCTGTGACTCTCCACACTGGCACCAGAGCACAGGGACAGCAGAGCTGAAGGCTCTGCATGGGCATCGAGTGTAGCTCTGCTCCCCATTACCACTGCCTTGCACAGCCAGTCCACGCTGCTCTGAAGTAGCCAGCTTGCCATAACTGTGAGCTGTGGTGTGCCATTCCTCGTGTATTTGCATCAGGGATGCATCACACACAGTGTGGCTGCTAATGGGATACAATATGGATGTGTGCTCTTAGGCTCACAGCATGTGCCAGGAAGCTGGCTGCAGCAGTCTGCATGTCCAGGTAATGTGTTCACTGCATAGAGATGATGCAACTCAAGCAGGATTGACAGCTTGCTTCATGGCATCAGTGGGCAGGGAGGAGAGGCGATGTCCCACAACTGCCAGCCAAACAGAGGGAGGAAAGCAGCAGAGTGAGAGCTTTTCAATGCATGGGATAACAACCCCTGCTTGTAGTGTGCTCTGGGAGTGCATTTGCCTTGAACCAGAGCAGGAACGCAGTGTGAAGTCACCACCTCCCTGCTGGCTGTGCTCACATGACTGCTCAGGGTGATTTGTTTATAGGACTAAGTCCCATAGCCTAATTCTTGCAATTTAAACCACTTTTATAGTGTTTGCTTTTTGGTATGTTGTATCTTTAGTAGAAGAAAGAATAAAATAGGAGGGTCTGTCTCTTGGTGATAGCATGGGTTTGGGTTGCCTTAAGCTGGTTGGACATCCTCGGTGTGAAGGCAGCCCACAGAGCAGTGCACGTGGGGTTTTTCTTCCCAGCACTGTCCTGCAGTAATGTTTGTTCGGTAGTACGTACTTAGCTACTGAGATAATTTTTGTGAGGTCTGAATTTAATTGTTCTACCTTGTCAGTGGTATTTCTCACAGAGTGAAGGCCCAGCCCCAAATCCACTCCTGCTGCCTCTGGGGTCTGCCCTGGATGTCAGTGCTGAGGGCAGTGCAGTCTGAAAGAGGTCAACCTACAGAGTAGTTCTGTTTCTGCAACCAAAGGAGCTCACAGTGTCCCTGCACATGTGGACAGCCCAATTCCAGAAGCTACCTGTACCTCTCTGGACTAAGGCTCTCGATGCAGTTGGACATCTGCCGTGATGCAGGAGCTGCATAGAAACTGCAAATGGGGCTGTGAGAGCTGCTGGTTTTGCAATTGCGGATCTCGGATATGGGAAGGGCAGATGTCAGGCAGATGGAGAAGGGTAACTGACCCCTGGACGTGGCCTCCATAGGCTGGCAGGGACTCTCATTGCTCATCAAGGCCAACTCCACAGATGTGTTCTGAGTTTAACTTAGCCTTGCTAATCAATTAGCAACTGATTTTTATTTATTTTTTAAGAATACATAAGAACAGAATTTCATGTTTGTTTCTCAGCATATTTTGGCAATACAAAAAGCTGTGCTCCTTTTTCTCAGACTTCTAAAGGGGCAGTTTCTAATGCAGCATCAAATGTTGTTGCTGGGACAGGAGCTGTAGGTGGTGTTGAGGGCTGTGGTCTGAACTGAGGGCTGTGACATAGTTAGCATAAGTGTGTGTGGCTCTAATCTGTTTTCACTGTCACAGGGAGCTGCTGACTGCTCCTGTACTCAGCTGCCAGGAATGCCTCCTGGGCACATGCTGTTGTTCAGCTTCAGTATTTGCCTGTAATTATGGGCAGAGCAGCAGCAGAGGCACCCTCGTGACTGGCAGAGGTAATGTGAGCCCACTACTGTGTCCAGGAACAAAGCAGTCCCAATTCCAGGCAGAAGTTTCCATCCAAGCTGCAGCTGCTGGGTCTCACTCTATCCCTCTCTCAAAACATTGCCTATTCCTTCTTCCATAGTGTTCCCTCTCTTTATCTGAAGGGTCATCTTCCGTTGATATCAGCTCTGGAGAGGCCACACCTCAAGTATGGCATTAGGTTCTGGGCTCCTTGCTACCAGGAAGACACTGAGGCCCTGCAGCATGTCCAGAGAAGGGCAGCGGAGCTGTGAGAGATCAGGAACAGGTCTCATATGGAGTGGCTGAGGGAGCTGGGATTGTTCAGTCTGCAGAAGTAGAGCCTCAGGGGGGACCGTACCACTCTCTACAACTGCCTGAAAGGAGGTGGTGGTGGTGAGCTGGGGGTTGGCCTCTTCTCTCACATAATTAGCTATATGAGAGGGAATGGCCTCAAGTTGTACCAGGAGATGCTCGGGTTGGATATTAGGAACAATTTCGTCTCTGAAAGGGTGGTCAGGTGCTGAAAGAGGCTGCCCAGGGAGTGGAGTCACACAGTGAGTCCAGCCAGGTGGAGTCACTGACCCTGGAGATGTTCAAGAAACGTTTAGGTGTTGTACTGAGGGATATGGTTTAGTGGAAACGTTGGTGGTAGTGGATGGTTGGAGTAGATGATCTTGGAGGTCTTTTCCAGCCTTGGTGATTCTATGATCTTTTCCTATAGGCTTTCCAGCCTCAGATATCTGCTTTACTCTTACCTGACCTGTCCTGTCCCTCAGTAAGTGACACTACATGCTACGTTGTCGTATTTAGCATCTCTGTGTGGATCTTCTTCTACCATGCATTTAACCAGGCAAGTTTTGGACCCATGTAAGAGTGAACATTTTGATACCCTTGTAGCAAGAAGCTCTTAACTAAGCTGATCTCCTTGTATTTGTCCTCATGCTGTCACTTTGTTTCATGGGATGCCCTTAAAGTCTTGCCTCCAAAAGGTCTGTGGGCAGTTGTGGTCTGCTCTGCATCACACTGCTCATGATCTTACAGATCACTGTCTCTTCTCTCCTCATTCAGACAGGATTCTGTCTGGCTGTGTCACTCCATGTCTAGAAGCTGTCACCCACCCCTTAACCATAAGCACAGACCTTCCCTGGTCCAGGTGCATCTGTCTGAGCTGAGAAGATTGGCCCTGAGCCTAGCACTCAAAATGTGGTTGCATTGTGCTTTTGTGAGAGTTACTCTCAGCGGTGTGGCTGTGAGATGCACGCAACTGCCTCAGATCTGTGCTCACCACTGCCAGATGCACACGGCCCAGGAGGAAGTGCTTTGGCAGTGGTGCTCTCCAGTTCAGAATCTCCTCTGTTCAGGTGGTGCATAACACACTCTCTGTTTCTTGGGCTCATTGCTGTCCACGATGTGGTCTCTGTTTTAAAATGGAGCCTATGTTCTTTCTGGTCCTACGTTGTGACTGGTGCTGGGATGTACTGAAACAAGTTTTTCAGGAACCTGGCATTTCCTGCAGTGCAGATCAGGTTGTTCTGGACAAATACCACCTAAGCCTTTCATCATCCCAACATTTCATTTTTAACTGCCTCAGTAGTTCTATCAAAAACTGCTTTTCATTTTCTCCCTGCTTGCTAATAACATGTAGCACTAGTATGTGAATGGAATGCAGCTAGGAGTGTACCCGACACGGTTACATAGAATAGCCACTGTGTTACCCAACTTCCTCAACCCAATCTATACTGATCACAGCTCCTATAGCAGTCAGCTAATATTTCCCACTAGAATATCATGTAGAACCGAATCAAGTGACTTCCAGGAGTCCACACATGTCATAGGTATGTAGTCAGCTCTCTACAAGTGCTTGTAGGCTTACAAACAAACAAAAAATCAACAAATGAACAAAAACCCCAAATGTTTCACTTAAAAAGAATGAACACTGCTATTTGGGGCTCTGGCTTTTACTGATTTACCCAGAGCAAAAAAAAAAAAAAAAAAAAAAAAAAGAACAAAACAAAAAGAAATTGGTGAAGGTTCAGAGAAGAGCCACGAGCGAGCTGTGGATTGCCAGTGATGCACGGCAGTGCAAATCAGGACAAGGCAGTGGGTTACACAGCATGGGCAATTCCTGGGGTCCTGCGTGCAGTCCTGGGCAGTGGTTCTGTGGTGGCAGGCAGAGGGGGAACAGTGCTCTGCCAGGAGGGCCGCACTGCTCCTCAGCAGCACCTCCAGGTTTCCTGATGGCACGGGAATGCGGGACAGGTGCAGTTCTTCAGCATCATCAGTCCTTCTCACTGGCACTCAGAGATGAGATCCAGTGCTGGAAATGGAAGCTGGGCAAAAACAGATTAGAAATGAGACAGGTTTTAATAGTGAGGATAATTAATCTACTAGCTAATTGCTTCTTAGAATAGCTTATCATGCTGAATGTAGATTTCTCATCTCTGTCATCTTTAAAATCACCACCAGGCCTGCCCTAGCCCAGGCCAGACTTCATCCTGAGCGGTGCTCAGCCCAAGTCCCAGGGAGATCAGAGTGTTTAATTACAGCACTGTAATCCATGGTTCTTTGCTTCCTCACTGGTCTGCCACCAGCCCCCACTGCAGACTGTGTCTGACCCTGGGGTAATTAAAAGGTTCCACATTTCCAACCACAGCTCTGCTTGTGGATACCTCACTTGATGCCTCTGATTTCCCCTTAGCTTTTTGTATTGTATGAATGCTGGTCGGCACTGGTTCTGTTGAATTCCTTGCTCTGGATGTGTTGCACCTTCTGGATTCTGAAAAAGACATTCTGAAATAAAAGGTGATGGTAGCTTATATTCATAGTTACATATTTTCTGTTGCTCAGTTCCACTCACAGACTTTTGCTTTGAGACTTCAGCCCCTTTGGAGCGCTGTGGATGTGCCGCCCTGTGGGACAGGGCAGTGTCTGTGGAGTCCCAGAGGATCTCAGGACGAGGTGTGATATGTGTGAGGCTGCTGTCGAGAGTTTCTATGGGCACTCACCTGAGGAAGTTCTCCATAATGTTCAGACACCCAAGGGCCTATACCCCACGCAAGCAGAGCTTTCAGCACTGCCCTGAGCTGCAGCCCCATAGGTATCTCATAGTTACTTTCAGGGCATAGCAGCCCCCTCTGTGCCTCTGGCACATCATCAGCTGCCACTGATGCTGCCCAGACCAGTGTCTGTCCACCCATCTCCCACCATGGTGCTCCTGGATGCATAGCTCTGCTCAGGCCACACACAAGCATACAGCTGACAGTAGCTTGTGATTTCCTAAATATGGTGCTGTGCCTGGTCCACCCCACTTGGATTCCTGGAAAATACTACAGCAAGTGACTAAACAACTTGGAAGAGCCTGAATCAGAGCGAGGAGCCTACCAGCATGCAGCTGGTCAGACCAAGGCTGCTTCCTCAGCACGAGGCTAAAGGGCCAATGGGAAGGGGACAGAAAGAACAAGTCTTAGTTCCATGCTTTTTCACATAAAGATCTCAGAATGAAACTAAGAAAATACAGTGTAGAGTGACGTACCATTAGATGAGTGTGTAACTTGTCTGAAATCCCTGTTCAGGGACTTTTACCTGTACTGAAGATGCAGCGATAGGCAGGGGCTTACTTGGAGGTCCATCCTGCACCTGGCACTGCTCACAGACGTTAAAGACCCACACAAAGGGACAGCCATTTAATCTGCAGAAGATGCTGTGCCTGCTAGGGCTGCAGATATACAAGGAAAAATACCAAGTTCTCCCCTAGAGGCAGCAAAGCCCAGCTCTAGGAGCCATGGCAAGGCCCAACCTGCCGCAGATGGGGCATGCTGAGATCATGCTGGAGGCTGAAAGCTGGGACCAGTCTGCCTGGAGGGAAGGAGGCTCAGGGAATCTCATCAGTGTTCACAAACACCTGAAGGGAGGGTACAAGGAGATGGAACCAAGTGCCTTTCAACATTCACAGGGACAGGACAAGAGACAATGGGCACCAACTGGAATTCAGGGGACTCCGAGCATCAGGGAACACTTCCTTACCATGTAGATGGCTGAGCATTGGCACAGGTTACTCACAGCGATTGTGGAGTCTCCTTCCTGGAGATATTCAGCAGCCATGTGGACATGGTCCTGGGCCTTGTGGGAGGGAGCAGGACCAGATGACCTCCAGAGGCCCTTTCCAACCCCAAACATTCTATGGCTCTCTGATGCTGAAGGAAAGAGCCCTTTGCAAAGGCTCCTCGGTAACCACCAAGAACCTCCAACCTTCCCCTGCCTGAATTTCTGTGTCCAGAGGTTTGGCACAGAGCAGAAGAGAGGGACAATATGATTGAAAAGCAGTTATCGGCCACCTTCTCCACACTGCATTACAGGCAGTAGAGTCAATAACCAAAACGACTTAAGTTATAGTTAGGACAGCCTTGACAGTTGAGGCGTGGATGAAAGACCTGACCCACCTTCCTAAGACAGGGGTGGCCCAAGCACAGGCAGTGGCACGATGGGTTGCCTGCCTCAGCCAGAGTAGTAGTCTGTCTTTGTCATCATTGAAAGAAGAGCTTCAGAAGATCCTAGGCCTGGTGATATATCACAGTGATGTGCCAGAAGTGAAAATGGTCTCTACAATGGAGAGAAGTCCCATTCAGGAAGGGAAACAATTCCTGATGATGCCTCGTGTATGGATGAGTCCAGCAAGGGTAACTCAAGCAAGTGGAGAGCAGTGGTATACGATCCTTCCTCTGAAACCACCTGGTTTGAAGAAGGGGATGGTCTGAGTAGTCAGTGGGCAGAACTGCAGCTGAGTGGATGGTTATAACCAAGCAACCCAGTGACAATATACTGAATACCTGCACAAATAGTTGGGCTGTGTACTGGGGACTCACCCTTTGGATTGCACCCAGGAATGGACTATTCACACACAACTGAACTGGAGCAGACATATGTGGTTAGACATAAGGAATGTGGTTAAACATAAGACCATACGTGTCCACTATGTTTCTGGCCATCAGCCTCTGCAGTCACTGGAAATGATGAAGCTGACACACTGGCTCGAGTCCAATGGATTGAGGATTCACCATCAGAGAACATCACCTGCTGGTTACATCAGAAGCTGCAACATGCCAGACAGAAGACAATGTGGGCAGCTGCAAAAGCATGGTGGCTGCCCGTAAAACTGTCTGAGATCATCCACGCACACTGAGACCGCAGTGCTTGCTCTGAGATGAGACCAAGACCGTTGCCCAAAACAACAACCCATCTTGCAAAAGGACACAGTCCTCTCCACATATGGCAGATCGATTATACTGGGCCCCTCCCTGGGTCTGAGGGGGTGAGATATGCCCTGACCTGCATCGACACAGTAAGTGGGCTAATGCAGGCCTATCCAGCACCAAGAGCAAACCAGGCATATACCATCAGGGTGCCCACCAAGTTGACAGCCACCTACAGGATACCTCAAGTCATTGAGACTGACCAAGGGACTCATTTCACCTGCACAGTGGTACAACACTAGACAGAAGAAAACACTGAGTGGTGATTCCACATGCCATACAATCCAACAGGGGCAGGCCTTAGTGAATGCTGTAATGGTGTTCTCAAGGCTTCCCTGAACACAGACTCTCAGTCTCTGCAGGGATGGACAAAGAATCTACAAAACTCTGCAGGATCTGAGGCAGCAGATCCAGTGCCCTGCAGACGATACAGTCCACATGGGCCTCCTCACTTAAGATCCAAATTACAGACACCAATAATCAGGTAAGGCCCCAAACTGGCACTGAATATAATCTTCCGCTCCCTGCCCCTGAGAACCCAGAACCAGGTACCCATAGAATGGAATGGCCTTGGAAGGTGCAAGGAGGACCAAAGTGATGTGGCCTACTTGCACCTTGGGGGAGATTATGAAAGGCAGGGGGATCAGGAGTCCTCCCAGTAATAGGTACACAGCCTGCAGACATTGTGGTCAATGCTCTGGTTTTCATTAATAAGGAAATTTTAATCATGTCCCTATGGCAAATCTGGTCCCACTTATTTGGTACCTGCTACAGTTACACAGCCTCAGGTATAGGGACAAAGGGTATGGTACAGACAGGACATGCTCCAGTGCAAGCTGAAGTGTTGACTCAGGACAACAACACAGCCTGTACCTTGCCATGGAGGGTGGACCTACTACAACTCATACCTCTGAAATACCTATGCTACTCCCCATGAGTCTCCTTGAGTCCAAAGGATCACTGAGAGGAGCAACATGGCATCAAGGTGCTGCTCCAGCATCAACGTAAGCCATAACACAAGCCAGAACTTCAGTGCTCCAAGGAACTACATGACTCCTGGAGAGCCATCAAGTACTGCAGCACAAAGGAATATGGACTTCATTTTGTCAGTTTACAACAGGCAGATTGCACAAAGCGTTGTGGTGTACTGGATCACCATAATGGAAAGGGCTTACCTTTAACCTGTTCAATCACTGGTTCACGCCATGAAGGAGGGGAGTAGCAGAAATGCTAAGTCACAGCTTAAAACAATGAATGAGCACCTGGTGGGAAGGCAGGGCCAACTCACAGGAGCTCAGGTGTATGCAATGTACCTGAGTGACCAGAAGGGCTGGAGCCAGGATCCACCCGTGCCCAGACCTCATGTGTCAGCAGAGGTGAGGGCATCCTTCTGGAGATTCCTGTGTACCTGATGCCTTCTGAAGGCAAGCAGCTTTATTTCCCTTATTTTTGTGCCCACAGCTGTTGCATTTTAGCAAATCCTCACTTGCTGCAGCCTGGGACCTTGCTGCTCTGCTGTCATTGCTGTGCTTTCCATGGTGTTACAATGGTCCTAGGGGAGCATATATAGGTGGAAAATGAAGGTAACTTTGCAGCTCAAGTGCGGGCACTGCTTTGGGAATGTTGCCCAGAACAACCAGTCTTGGTCTGTTGTACAAGCACAAACCAAAAGCCAGCAGGATCTTTCAGCTGCACCTGGTGCCAGAACAGCAGCAAAGCAGTGCCACTGCAGCACCAGCATAAGCCAACCGTGTGCCTTAGGCCCCCAGGACTTAATCTGCAGTGTTCAACTAACATCACTCTCCCTACACAGAGAGTACAGTCCTTAGAGATGTATGAAGGCTCCTACTTTTTCAAGGAGTGAAGAAATGAAATCAGGAGACTGGGGGCAGACAAGTATGGGATCAGTGCTGTCAGTCTGCTCACAGTGTGTGTCCAGCACTGGGTGCAGGATTCAAGAGGGGTGCCAGGAAAAGCTGAAGTCCCGCAAGTGGGGATGTGCTCCACTCGTTGGCCTGGATCGTGGTATGATCTTTGCCAGGTAGACTCACTGCCTGCTGATAAGAGTGCTTCACCTGCACATTGCTGCATTTTCTGCCCCACCTGGGCACGGAGAGATGGTGTAGCTGTGCCTGGATTGACTGCTGTCACTCTGGGTACTGGAACGGTTGGCACCTTAGCTGATGAGACCCCAGTAAACCCAACAGCCCTCACTCCAACCATGAGAAAATATTCTTCCAGGTGTACTACTGGGAAAGCTTTCTGTCTTCCCTTGTCCACCTGGGAAAAGGAGCTGTCAGACTGGGGAGAGGCAGCTTAAGGGCACTCTGCTGGCACACAGAGGGTGGTACATGGGACTGGCCCCCGTCACTGCTGCCCCTGCACAAGGCTGTTCAGAAAGGTATGTGTGATGTTCTAGAGTGCTAGCTCCAACTCTGAACCCCAAAATGGATCACTCTGCATTTTCCTCACCTCCAAGTTATAGTCTCTCCATTTTTCAGAAACCCTGGGTTGAGTCAGGTCCTGGTACCGAGCCTTCTGCTGTCCTGAGGACTCATCAGTAGCAAAACTATGCACTTAGGAACTCATCTCCTATTAATCAGGATCCCGGGTTCTTGCTCTCCCAGCTATGGCCCTGCCAGGCCCAGTTCCCAAGTGTGCTTGTAAGGAAGAAGAGGTTGGCCCTGCACTCAAACTGCCTGCTGGTACAGGACCTACACACTGCCAACCTGCCCTGAGCCTGCTGCCTCAAGGGCTGCTTCACATTGGGCCACTTCATGGATGTGGTCCAGCAGCAGAGTCTGTGCCTGGATGGGCCTAGCTTCTGTTAACCCCACATCTATCCCGTTCTATAAACTTCCCAAACTCTGAGCAAAACATTTTGCAGCATCATTCATGCTTTTAATGCGCTTAGTTCCATACTGCTGGAATGCCCAGAGGTGCAGCCAGAGCCAGTCCTGTTCTGCCACATTCTGTGCACAGACCATAAGGGAGGCAGGCAGAGGCATAAAGCTGAGGTTGCATAGCAGTTTCCATTAGAAGGACCTGCTTCCATTTGCAAGACAGTTATTAAATGTTAGCTGGTGCAGTTGTGTTTTGCCATGCTGCGTGCCTGTCTCAGGCTGAACTTTGCCCTTTATAACTACAATAAAATTAATGTTAATGATCCGCAGGGTAAGAATAAGGCATGTAGTGAGCCCTTGGCCTCTGCTTAGCCAACGACCTGTGTACCTGGAGGATGATTTTCACAACCCATCGTGCAGCAGCGGCTTGCAGTGCAGGAGGTGGGGCTGGCCTGGATGGTTCCTCTTCTACCCAGCAGCACTGATCCCAAGTGGCAATCCTCTGAGGAGCCCATGTGATATGTATCCTCAAGGACATACCCAGGCCTGACTTCCTCGCAGAATGCCTTACCTAAGCTGAGCAGTTTGAAGCCATTTCAGAGTCTCCCCGTTGACCAGAGAGATCATTTAACCATCCTCAGCGTAGACACAGGGTCAGATTATCCAGGTTTGAGCAGCAGGACACTGCCCAGTCCTGCCTGCTGACCCCAGAAATGCAGGGATGCTGGCTGTCCTGCACTCACCTGCCTGCAGTAGGAAACAGAGGGGAGGAGGATGGAGCCTCAGAAACCCTAATGCTGAGAGCAGCCAGGAGCGGGGGTGGGAAGCAGAGAGAGGCTGAAGGGGGACAAGGTCAGGAGGTGATATGGCCAAGGGGTGAAACTGTTGATCTGTAAGTGAAGGGCACTGCCCATCCCCACTGAATCTGAATTCAGTGCTCATGGCCCAGTACTGGGAGACCAAAGGCCAAGTACTGAGGCTGACAAACATACACTGGTAGAGCAGTGAGCTCTGAAAAGATGAGAGGGTGCAGTGTTCCTCCTGAAATTCCATTTCAGTGCCTGGTAATGTTCCAGCAAGGTTCTGAGGCCTGTCAGGAGTACAGTGGGACCAGGGGCTTTACAAAACACACATGCAGTTAATATTTCTCATGTTCCTGGTGTGCTGGACAGCGTACCTTCAGGGATGTTAAGGGAACATGACAGATACCTGCAAAGTGGGGGATGGAGCCTGATAAAATGGAATAGAGTGGCTCCCTGCAGGGAAAGTGTGTGGTGAGGGAGAAACACACAGGGAAAGCACTGAACAGCGGAGGTCTGAGCCTCAAGTGGAAGCCATGGAAACTGCATTTGTGCTAGACAGAAGCTGAGGAAGATCAGACATGGGATGCAAAAACAGGGAAAGCCCTTGGAAGTCCCAGCAGTGTTAGAGCTATCGCATGCAGCTCAGACCCTCACTCCTCCACCCTGGCTCCCCTGCAAGGGGGGCATTGCAGGAACTCTCACACTGTACCATGTTCAGTGTACACACTCATACAGAATTCACTTTATTTTGCTTGCAAACTTTTGTTTCCAGTCCTCAGCAGTTTCTTCTTCACTTTATTATTCAGCAAATGAACTTCTACTTTTCTTTACTGCAAAGTCTCACGAGACAAAGTGAACTGCAGTGTGCAGTAAGTGTAGTAAGGCTCCAAGAAGTTGTAATTCCTCTCTTCTGGGGGACTTGGCTCTCTGGAGTCATGGTCTATGCTGCTGCAGCCATCTACGGACTGGAAGTCAGTGCCTGAAGGACAGGGGCCACAGCTAATGCAGGAGTGTGATCAGGTAAGCAGCATCTCCTCCTTGGTGACACATTTAGGGACTCGCAGGGTGCAGAATGTTGATCTGCAGAGGTCATTTTGGGAGCTTGTATTGCTGGCCTTGGGAAGGGCCTGCCTTTGGGCACAGGCAGTCACTGTGGGAGCTGTGGCTCATCTGCAGCTCTGTTTCCCCAGCAAAGTGACAAAGACAGCGGTTCCCCAATTGCTCTCAGACATCTTGCTAACTTACAGGGCAGTGTGATGCACGGCTCAAAGGTCACTCAGAAAATATTCATTAAACAAACAGACAAACCAAAGTTGCTGAGGAGTAGGGAGTTGCTTGCAATTTCTTGATGTGAAGCACAGGTCTTGAGATCCAGTCACACATGGTTACACTTTCATTTCCTCCATAGTCCAATGTGTCTTGGTAGCAGTGGAATGAACACAAATTCCATATGTGAAGATGACTCCATCCTGAAGGGTCCTTCCCACGAAAGGTCCCGAGGGTCCTTTCCCACAGAGACGTTTGGTGGATGAAAGCAGAGAGCTGGGGCAAGGGCAGCTGAAGGATGGGTGCTGACCCAGTTGCCTTCCTTATGGTGCCACCTCTGACCTCTGAGGCAGGATTCACACCACTGCCAGTCACTGTCAGCCTCCTGCCCAGCCTAGAAGCCGGGCTCTTGTCCTAGGGGAGGGGCCAGATGGTCCTACAAGTGCTCACTCACACTCCTTGGTGATCCAAGAGCCATCAGTCAGAGGTATTTCCTTGAGACTGTGAGGATAAACCACGGGGAAATGTACAGAACCATGCAGAAAGGGACGGCTCTGTGCAGGGATTTAGGTCGTGACTGGGTGGCAGAGGAAGGCTGAGGACCCTGTAGTCAGCTTGCTGGACCCATTCACCCCCATTTATGTGCTCTACAGGGGATTCTAGGATCCGTTCACAGAACACATCACTGAGGGTTGCAGGATGGTAGTGTGCCAGACATCCCTGGGAGGCAGAGTAGAAAATGGTGTGTGGGGAGGAAGTCCATACATTCATACAAACGTCACTGCCACCAGGGACCTCAGGGAGCCCAGCAGCCAGAGGTGCTGCACCTCGGACACACAGGGAGATTGAGGGGAGGACTGCCTGGGAGACGCGGGCTGCTTGGTGCATAGCTGTGCCACGCAAAGTGCCGTCAGAGTGCTCTTAGACATAACTTCAGTTCTGGCATTTCTCTGCTTCTGAGTGCAGTAGGGGTAATCCCGACGCTGATATTCTTCCGCTGCGGGGCCTTGTTTTGCTCAGTGTTTGACATACCCGGGGACCGTGTCTTCACAGGCACGAGCACAGCGCGGGTGTCAGAAGGAGCAATAAATACTCTGCTTTGGAACAGGAACTCCCCGCAGGACGCACAGCACGGAAGGGCAGAGCGTCGGAGCCGTCGCTGCAGTTCATTCGCCCTCCGCCGGTCTCACTGTCCCCGGAACTGCGCGAAGAAGCGTCCGTCGGCGCTCCGTCCGCAGACGAATCAGTCCCGCGCCCCGCGAGCGGGCGGCAGTGGCAGAGCCGGGAGCTTTGTGCAGCGCAGCCCGGGCCGGTTGTGGCCCCGGTCCTGCGGCGTTCCCGCAGCTCGGGGCGTGCTGCAGCCGCCCGGGTACCCCCCGGCACGGCGGGCGCTCAGTGCCGCCGACCCCGACGGAGCGGAGCTCCGGGATCCGTCCCGCGGCGCACGGAGAGCCGAGTGCAGGGGCGGGGGGAGCCTCAGACCCACCGTAAATCCGCTCGTCTCGTTCCCACCCTACACCGGGCGCGACCGCGTCCCCAGACCGCCCCCGCCGCCCGCCCCGCCGAGGCCCCGTTCCGAGCCCCGGGAGGCGGCGGGCCCGGGCCCGGGCGGTGCCCGGCGAGGAGCGCTCCGTCGGGGCCCTCGGGCTCAGCCGTTACCGCCCGTCAGTGCGTCGGCCGAAGCCGGCTGCGGACCCGGANGCCAGGGGACCGCCTTCTCCATCGACTCGCTCATCGGGACGCCGCCGCCGCGCTCCGGGCACCTGCTCTACACCGGGTACCCCATGTTCATGCCGTACCGGCCGCTGGTGCTGCCGCAGGCGCTGTCCCACGCGCCGCTGCAGTCGGGGCTGCCGCCGCTCGCTCCGCTGGCCTCCTTCGCCGGCCGCCTCACCAACACCTTCTGCGCCAGCCTGGGCCAGGCCGTGCCCTCCATGGTGGCTCTCACCACGGCACTGCCCAGCTTCTCCGAGCCCCCCGACGGCTTCTACCCACCGCAGGAGCTGCCCCCGCCGCGTGCCACCCCCGACGCCGGCTGCCGGCGGGGCGCCGAGGGTCTGGAGCCGGAGGAGCTGCCCCCGGCGCGCGACAAGGGGCCGCCCGAGCCACCGCTGCACTTCCCGGACCCCTTCCCAGGCCTGGCAGGTAAGAGAAGTGACGCCGGCCCCGGGGATCCGTCCGCGTCCTCGGCGCTGGCTGCGGGCGGGCGAGGGGCTCTACTGGCCCCGAACTCCCCGGGGCGGGACTCCTGGAGGCGGTGCGCCGGGTGCGGGATGCGGCGGGGCCGCGTCTGCGGGCGAGGGGGGGCTGCTCGCCGCCGCGCTTCCGCTCGGTCCCGTAGTGCCCAGCGAGGGGGACCGGACCGGTTGCCCTCCGCTCCGGGCCGCCTCTGCAGCGCCCGCAACTTTGGCGGCTCGGAGACAAACTTCGCTCTCCGCGTCCGGGCCGCACGGAGCGCGAACCGCCGCAGCCGCCGATCGGGGCCGTGGTCCGGGGGCGGCCCCGGTGGGACGTGGCGGCGCGGAGCTCTCCGAGGTGCTGGCTCCCGGCCCGGCCGGCCGAGGTGGAGGAGCCGCGGAGCGTATCGGTCCCGTTCAGGTGCTCTCTATGAACCCGCACGGTGCCGCGCACGGCGGGATGGGGGCTCCGACAGAGCCCTCGCTCTCCCTCAGTTCATTCCACTCCGGGTCCCGCTTCCATTCCCGTCCCGCGCCGCGGAGGCGACGTGCGGGGCCGCCCCGTGACCAACGGCGGCCCCGCACCGCCCGCAGCCCCGCTCACCTTCGCCCCGGCTTTGCCCGACGGAGCGCGCAGGCGGCGGCTTCGCTGCGGGCTCCCGCTCGGTGCTGCCCGTAGGCTGCTCCCACCACGGCCCTCGCCCTTGTGAACCTCCCCGGGTGTGCAGGTGCCCGCCTCGGGGACTTGTTGCGCTGTTTCTCTGCCAGCTCCAGCTCTTGCTCTCTTCCACCTCTGCTCCTGCAGCACGGGGATTGAGGCTTCTCCTCTGCAGCTGAGGCAAACCAAACGCTGTCTTTCTCTGGCACGGCCTGTCCTGAGCTCTGCCTCCTCTCGACAGCTCCGAGATCCACCTTTGTCTCACAGTCTTCCTGGCGTGGGTCCGCGCTGCGCAGCCTCTGCAACTTCTTGCGGGGCTTGGCTGTGCTCTGTCCTCCCGTTAGGCTCTCCCGGGGAAGCCCGGATCCTCTCCTTGACCTGACTCGTTCCTTGCTCAGAAGACTGTTGCACACATGCAGGTATCCCTTGAAACCAGACTCTGGTTTAGGACAGCTGCGGCATTTTGTCTCTCCACTGCCTTTATTTGTTACTGAGCTTTGGTGATCCCTGAGTGCTCTGTGCTGAGTCAAACACCCAGAGCAGTCTCACTTTTGTTCTGAAGGTCTCCTCGGGAACAGAGCTGCCCTGGCCAAAACCTGTGTCTGTGTGATCGCATCCTCCCACTCTATAGGGAAACAAGCAGCACTGTGCTTCGTCTCCCTCTGTGGTTCCTCTGTACCTGAGTTCAACGTGTTGTCCTCCTGAGGGACTCTGATGAGCTGTTCTGAAAATTGGACATTTCTGATAGTGAGAAATTTATCTCTGAGGCTCACCCTGTTGTGATGGTTTGTGTGATGGAAGGAAACGTCTTCCTGCTGCTGTTCACTCACTGCTGCCTGTCAGCAGCTCTCAGCACTGTTCCTGCTCTGAAGCCATGAAGGATGCTTCCCCTTCTGCCCATGTGGAGCCATGTAGATACCTCTGCCCAGCTCCAAGAGGATTTGTCAAGTCCAATGTGTATTTTCCTGTGTGTAATTTTTGCCTTAACTGTACCCATCAAGGCCCACGGAGATGGACAACAGAGCTTGTTTCACCAATCAGATCATATGGAAACCATGGTGGTTGCTGTGGGCTTCTTCCACAGTCAAGAAATTCAGGGAAATATGACTCCCAGCTGTAATGCAGTTTTCTGTAGCATCCTGCCCGCGGCCCTGGCAAAAACCGATTGTCCAGGGAAGAGTGAGAGAGCATGATCTTCTGCAGTGCTTCCTAAAACAGCCTCCTAACACTGCACCTCAGTGGCTTCCTCAGCCAGATGTCGTTTCTGCGTATGTAGAAACCTTTGACCAATTCCTTTTCTATGTTCTCATTTAGTCTCCTCTGGAGCTCACCAGAAAGAAGGCAGACTTGGTGCCAGCTACACCCTGGGGCAAGGTGTTCTGCAGGTCTCTTACCTGTAGTACCATGCAAAGTGCCTCCTTTTGTCTGTCTGCTGACACTGAGTAAATTATACTCTAAAGAGATGATTTCCATCCCCAGCCTCCGTTAGTGCCTCCGTCATGCAGATGTCCACATAGACAAGGTCAGCTGCTGGCTAGATCAGTCAGAGGAGCCATTGCTTCCTTTTTAGGACCACTCTCTGCACCTCCTCTGTTTCAGGCTTTCAGCTGTGGTCGCGCTTCTTCATGGCAGGAGAGGCACGTAGGGAACCTGGTGGTAGGAAGCAGTAAAGCCTGGGGGCTGCTTTGTTGCAACGAGCAGTGTGACACCCAGGAATTGGCACTCAGTGCACGCAGTCCTCCACATCTCTTCTGAGAGTGCATTTCTTCCTGAGCTGCAGAGATCTCCACCAGCATCCATCCGCTCGTGGGTCTGTGCAGTAAATCCACATTCAGTTAGGTCCAAGAATGATTAGGGTGGAGAAGTATTGTGTTGTTCCCTATAAATAAGCACGACAGGGAGCTCTTGAGTGTTTTAGCAACGCAGGGCTTTTCTGGATGTCACAGCAGCTCTTCTTGGGTCAGGTCCTTCTGACCCTGCTTGAATACCTTTGCCACCTGTAACTCTCCAGTCTCTCCTCACCATGCACATCAAATCCACAATGAGGTCAGTGATGGTCTGGGGTTTTGTGAAGACTGAAGAGATGGACCAATCCTGTTCTGGGTCTGCTGTCTTGTAGATCGTTTTCAAAGTCACACCACTTTGCTTGGTGCCAGCTTTGCTACCTGTGGGCCTCGGAAAGCCGCAGTACACCTCCCACCAACGGGGTGGGCTCTGCTGCCTCCATACTTCCTCAGTGAGGACATACCAGGTGGTAAATGGACCAACATACTGATTTTCTTTATAAAACACTGCTTTATGGTCCACTGTGTAGTCTGAGTTCCTTCCTACAAGCTCAGCTCCTTCATAGGGTACAAGATACCAACCAGCCAGTGACTTTAAAACCTGTGGTCTTGCTATGGTAAGTGTATTCGGACGGCATTGCTTCATGAGGTAATGCGTTGCAGTTGGCAGCTCAGACTTCCTCCAGTTTCTTGGTGCACCATATGTGTCCTCAGCAGCAAATCCCAGCTCAGCACCATCTCGTGGTGTGCTGCTGGTCCTGCCCACCACCAGTGCAGAAGGGCAGAGTCCCAGCAGACCTATGAGCACTCCTGAAGGAGACTACGATGTCCTTGTGAGAGCTTTCTTATCTCGCCAAGCCTTGTGTGCCCACAGACAGGGCAGGTACACAGAAATGACAGCTCTCCTTCTCTTGGGTGGTCAGTGCTCGTATGAGGCTGTGCACGGGTAGCCAGGTGCTTTGTGTCACCTGCTGCTGCTCATCACCCCCGCAGGAGCAACGTTTCCAGGTCTTTACAACATTTCCATGAGTACGGGAGACCTCTCCCCGCTCTCAGCCATCGTGAAGAAAGCGCTGTCTATTCTCCCATATCAGAGTAGAGATAAAGGTGCTTCTTTACTGCTGCACAGAACAGGAGAAGTGGAGACACAGTTTCAGATCTCCAGAGTCACTGACCTACTCTCAGGCAGACACAGCCTTGCTGCAGGACTGACAAGAGATGTGGGAGCTCCACGACAACTAGGTGTGTAAGAACATCTCCTGGGCTTGAGCAACTTCTTGCAGCTGCTGCTCATGTATTTGCAACCCTGCACTGTCAGGCACTGGAGGGCTGTCCAGCCTTCCTCTGAGGTGAAGGGAGCTTCTGGAGCACCAGTGGCACGTACTGTTCCCCTGGCACTGTTCAGACACTCAGCGAACTGCTGCTCCTTCTGCATGTAGCATTGTATTGAGTGATGGTGCTTCAGCACAAGGTCCTTTTAGCTGCAATTCCTGCCCCTGGATTGATCTTAGAGATCTTGTTGGTATCAGCATGAGGGCAAAGCTTTTGCATCTGCTTCTGGTTCCCCCCTTCTCTCTCTGTGATCCCTGGCTGTGGCCAGGAGCACCTTTTCACTCTGTCTACTCTGAGGCCTTTGTTGGAACCCTTCTGTCAGGAAAGTGATTGTCTTCCAGGTTGCTTTCTTCTCCATTGCTCCCACCCACGTTCTTTATTGTTCCATGGCTGTTTGACCATTCAGGCACTAGCTTGGACGACAAGAAACAGACAAGAAGAAAGTCTATCCCCACTACATCCTACTAGTATGGCTTCAGGTGACATGCCAGAGGTGTCTCCTGGGGTCTGAATCCTTTCTTCCATCTGGGGTGCCTGGGATGAGGTCCTGGCTGTCGGGTGATGCTGGCAGCCTCTGGCCTGCCCCTTTGCACAGAATGGTGGGGGAACCCAAGACTTGGTCTCAGCTGCCTACGCACGTTTTTCCCCGGCTGTACACCTCTGCTGCAGAGAGGGAGGTATGGCAGCAGACACCCCTTGAGAGCCCCTGCAGAGCTTTGCGGGCTGGAAGCAGCTCGGGCTGCTGCCTGGGAAGATCCTTCAGCTCCTCTGGGCTGGCTCTTGGTGGATGAACAGTGGTAGATGCAATGGGACGGGGCAGAGAGAGGGCTGAGCTGAGCGAGGAGCAAGGTGCTTGTTTTCCTCTCAGATGGCAAAGGTCTGGGCAAGCCCTGGAAGGGCTCTGCGGTGCTTTGCTGGGCTGCAGCAGCACTGCTGTCACAGCGGGAAAGGGGTGGGGGCAGGTGCAGGCGGTGCCTCATACCCTGCGGTGCCCGCGGACGCGCGGGGTGTGCGGGTGCTGCGGGGCGGGATGCTGGGAGCGGGGCGGGATGCTGGGAGCGGGGCTGCGGGTGCTGGCGCTGACGCTGTGTGCCCCGCAGACTCCAAGGCGTACAGCTCGGACGAGGAGAAGCTGGAGGTGAAATCGGCAGCGACGCCGTGCAGCGAGCGGGAGGAGGAGAGCTCGGCGGGCGACAGCGAAGAGGAGCCCTTCCTGGACGGGGCGGCCGCGGCAGCGCTGGGCCCGAAGGGGAAGGGGAAGGGCGGCCCCGCGGCCGAGCAGCCCCCGCCGGGCTCCGGGGCCGGGAAGAGCCGGCGGCGGCGCACGGCCTTTACGAGCGAGCAGCTGCTGGAGCTGGAGAAGGAGTTCCACTGCAAGAAGTACCTCTCGCTGACGGAGCGCTCGCAGATCGCGCACGCCCTGAAGCTGAGCGAGGTGCAGGTGAAGATCTGGTTCCAGAACCGCCGCGCCAAGTGGAAACGCATCAAGGCGGGCAACGTCAGCAACCGCTCGGGCGAGCCCGTCCGCAACCCCAAGATCGTGGTGCCCATCCCGGTGCACGTCAATCGCTTCGCCGTGCGCAGCCAGCACCAGCAGATCGAGCAGGGGGCCCGACCCTGAGCAACGGAAGCTCTCGGACCCTGGGGCGGGCGGAGCGCCGGCAGCGGGAGGGGCCCGGGGCCGCTCGCACTCCTCTGTACATGTCCCTTATTTATTCCGTGTAAACTCTGTACATACGGTGGCGCGTCCGTCCGTCCGAGCCGCGGGGAGCGGCTGTGCCCACCGCCTCCCGCTCGCGCCCGCTCCTGCCCCGCCGGGCCGGGGCCGCGCTGTCCGCCAGCGCCCGCCCGTGTATAGCTGTGATTTCAATAAATTATTTTCTATGGAGCTTCTTCCGCGATAACGAGCGGGGAGGGCGTGCGGTCAGAACGGCGGTGCGGTGCGGCGCGGGGCAGCGCTGCGAGGAGTCCGCCACGGGCCCCGGGACCGCCGTCGAGCCCGGTCCGGCGCCGGTGCTGAGACGCGGGACGGTCCGGGACGTCGCGGCGGCCGCGGGAGTATCCCTGGGCCCGCCCGCACACGGCTGCCCGTTACCTCTGCCGGAGCCCCTGCCGTGGCCGCAGTCTGCCCGAGGCGGACAGAGTGCCCCAGCAGGAGGAATTTCCTCCCCGCCCTCCGCCCAGGTTCCAGTCCACGCGTTGGCAGACGTGCAAGGTCCTGCAGACAAAGCCCTGCAGTCAAAGCCCTGCCCAGCCGCAGCCTCGTGCTCGGACCGGCCCTGGGCTGCAGCTCCGTGCCCGCTGCCCCCAGGGCTGCTCCGCATC
This sequence comes from Odontophorus gujanensis, assembly GCA_013399175.1. NCBI lineage: Eukaryota > Metazoa > Chordata > Aves > Galliformes > Odontophoridae > Odontophorus > Odontophorus gujanensis. Next base: position 38,251 of record VXAB01011683.1, read on the forward strand.
AGCTCTGTGTGTGCTCACACTGATGGCACCACCAAGGCCCAGCAGCACAATACTCTCCGTCTCTCTGTATGCCAAAGCAAGGGGGTTCTCATCACTGAGCTCAGCTCCAGGGCCTGATGAAAATCTGGTTTTGCAAAGGGCACAGCTGCACGCACAGCTGTGGGTCAGGAACGCAGGAGACCCTTTGGATAACTGGATGTCCAGCCACAGAACCCTCTCCTGCTGCTTTGAAGAACATCTCCCAGAGAGCTTATATGGTAGGAACACTCAGTGCAATCCCATTAAACAGGAATAAGGTTCTCTCTAAGGATGCAGGGTGTTGCTGCTGGGTACTGACACAGGGTCTGGTCATCTGATCATTGCACCCCTTCTTGGAAAATGCAGTGTCTGAGAGCAGGAGACATCCCTGACAGCTGTGCTGATGTCACTGAGATACGCAAACACAGAGTAACTGAGGCTATGAGCACTACAGGGTCCTTTAAGTTCCTCCCCGCCCCAGCAGGGTCATCCAGAGCAGGATGCCCAATGGCCAGGTGGGATTGGAGATCTCTAATGTGGAGAACCCACAGCTCTGGATCTATGTGCAGAGCTCCTGCTTTTTATCTGCACACCCTCCAGGCACCCTCCTAACCACCACAAAAAAAGAAAAAACAAAGTAAACAAAGAAAAAAAAAGCCTAATCCAAATCCATGCTACCTGGGGGAGGATCCCTTTTACAGCCCTTCCCTCCTCAGCAGGTGTCTCCTCTTAGTGGGGAGCACAGCCCCGCTCATGCAGTGCAGCTGTGCCCTGGGAGCCCTGTGGCTGTGGAGCACAAGGAGCTTCTTGCAGCTGTGTTGGGATGAATTCTGTCTCTGCCCCCTGCATCACTAAGCTGGAAAGGAGATGCAGCGTTCTCTCTGTGGGCTCAGACTGCCCAAATGCAGCATCTGTTGGCACTCACTGCAGATGAGGGGGAGGGGGAGTCCTCTGGCAGCTGCCCCCACCACACTGCCCAGGGGAGTGGAATGCCCTTGGCAGGACTGCCTGCACATGAGAACTGTGCTCAGGCATCTTCTCCCTTCTTGGGTCCAGGTTGGGCTGAGGCACAGAACATTATCAGCCTTACGCAGCTGCAGAAGGGGACAAATGCCACCTGCAGAGCTTGCAGCAGCTCCTGCACAGGACCTGGGCCAGAAAAGGAAGGAACAGCAGTGGAGGGGCAGAGGAAAATGACTGCAGCAAAGAGCAGTGCTCTGTTACTGTGAACGTGAGCACATGAGAGATGTGTGCTGCTGCCACTATAACCCTGTGTGGCACAGCCCCATGCTCTGAAACCACAGCAGCAGAGCTGGAAGCAGTGGTATTGAAATGTGTCTCACAGTGTCTGAGAACCCCCTTTTCTCACCCAGCACTTCTGGGTACTGCTGCAGGTTGGTGTGTCCTTCTCCAGCAATAGCATCAGTTTATTATGTCCGCATCCCACCCCCCCCCCCCCCGCGGTTCCCAGGTCCTCAGGCCC
>VXAB01011683.1:39757-61227 GCA_013399175.1 Odontophorus gujanensis
CTGCCACGGACTCAGTGCACGCAGCACTGCTGCTGTGGCTGCACCTTGTTCAGGGGCTGCTTGCAGACTGCACATGCCCACTGGAGCTTTCAGCTGCTTCAAAGTTATTCATTTCTTGGCTTTTTTTGTTGTTGTTCGTGAGAGACCAAGAACCATTACACAGTGCAACCCTACAAACGCTGATGTTAACGCAACTAAAAGTGCTGCAGAGAGGCAACACTTTGGTACTGATGGAAGGGACACAGCTGTCACCAGGAGCACTGAGCACTGCAGAGCAGCACAGTGCTCTTCACACAGTGCAGGGCAGAACTGAGCTCCCCATGAACATCGTGCACTGCAGTAAGTTTTCTCACTCCTGCACAGCACCTAGAAAAACACTGCAGCACTGCAGAGAATGCAGTGCATGGCATTGCCTCCACAACACGACGTGGCTCCAGCACATCCCAGAAGTGCTGCTGGGGCAAAGGGTGCCCCACGAGCCAGAGTTGTAGGTGTTACACCATTTAGGCTGGAAAGGGAGGAGAGCACCAAAAACCCAGGCACTAAGGACCACCCTGCTGTGATGGAGACGTGGACACAGGGAAACCTGTGGAGGTCTCTGCTCCAACATCTGCTCAGAGCTGTCTGTCAGGGGCAGATGCTGAGGAATGAGTCCAGCTGACCCCAGGCATCTCCAGGGATGGCCATCCCACAGCATCTTTGGGAACCCGTTCCAGGATCTGAAAGCCTTCCTGGCAATTTGTTTTCCATGTCTTTAGTTGGAATTTCCCACGCATCAGCTTGTGCGTGGAGTGGTGCCCTCGAGGGGGTACAAGGAGGAAGGGGTTCTCAGGTGGGCACCCACATACACACACACAGAGTAGAAGACAGATACAGATGTAAACATATAGACACTGTATATACACCAGCGATTTTAAACTGAGACAGGGGAGGTTTAGGTTAGAGATTAGGAGGAATTTTTTCACAGAGGGTGGCGATGCACTGGAACAGGTTGCCCAGGTCGGTTGTGGATGCCCCACTCATGGAGGCATTCGAGGCCAGGCTGGATGTGCTCTGGGCAGCCTGGGATAGTGGTTGGCAGCCCTGCACATGGCAGGGGGGTTGAAACTAGATGACCATTATGGTCCTTTTCAACCCAGGCCATTCTATGACTCTATGATGAACATGCAAATAATTATACTTGCATATGTTTATATGTATACATAAAAAACATTTCTGCCTTCACGAAGTCATTTCCATCCTTCACCAGGGAAGGCTTCCTGCACAGACCCTCTCACTCATTTACTTGGAAAATGATTCTTAAAGAATTAGGAAAGTGGCAATGATTGATCAGAGGGGATGCTTGTTGGTCTCCTGTCAGGACAGGGTTTTCAGTACAACAAACATGGCTGTAGGGCTAACAGAACAAATAATGCCAAAAAGTATTGTAGCCAAGATATTTTACAGATGATATAATTAAAAAGGTTATCATGACGGAAAGAGACAAAGGAGAATGCTCACCTGTGTCCTAAGCTTGCAGTAAGAAACCCCAAAAGGCAATCTCCAGAAAGAGATCCTTCCCCAGTGGTGGTCAGCCCTTAAATGGGGTCTGGGAGAGCTGGATCAGGCTCCACCCCTTCTGGTCACACAGGTGCATTGCCTTCACCTGTGCTCCCATGGCTCAGTGCTCACCTCAGGTGATCCATCAGTGGCTCAGGCCGTGATTCAGCAGTTCCCATACACACGGCTCATAACAGGCTCCAGCAGTGAGCCCACAGCACACTGCTGCTGTCCCACAGCACACTGCTGCTGTGCGCTGCGTGGGCTCTCAGGACCTGCTCAGCTGTGCGGTGGAGCTGCTGGATGCTCCCAGCAGGGAACGCTGAGATGGGATATCCAGGGCTGCTGTGCAGTGGTGGTTGGCATAGGCCCCCTGACCCTGGATCTGCACAGTCCCTTGGGGAGTCTGTGACCCCCACTGTGTGGGGCATGCCCTTTGAGGTGACTTACACTGTGCAGTGAGTGTCACTGCTGCCAGAACTCTGCAATGCAGAGAAGCTCTGCCTCCATGGGGAGAAGTGGTCTCTGAGGGCACGTGGGCAGGACAGGAACAACCCTTTTCCTGCTGGACTAGTACATAGGAAGAGCCAGGAACTCTGACACCTGCAGTGCCTCCACAGCCACAACCACAGCACCAGCAGAGCTCAGAGTGCAGCTGCAGGGGGGTTGGTAGTGGCTTGGCTGTGATGGCAGTGCAGAATGGCAGTGCTGCCCACAACCTCAGCTCCCCCACCTGCTGCTGCCCACAGCTCCTGCTCCACCATCCCCTGGTGCTGCCCCTCTGTACCCACAGCCACAATCCCATGCTCCCCTCCCTGCAGTTCTGTGCAGGCCCTGCACTGTGCAGCTGAACTCAGCTCTCCCTCACACTGGTTGCACACTTTGCATTGCTCTGCCTTCCCTGCACCACACATGCTCTCCCCCAGTTCACTCGGGTGCTGCTGGGAGGGCGCAGCCCCCAGCCCCATGTCAGAGTCCCTGATGTGCTCTGGGCTCTGCCGGGTGCTGCTCAGCCCTTCCCCTCTGCTTCCATGTTGTGCCAGACCCTGCAGTGTGCATCTGTGCAGGCACCTCATCAACACTACAGAACCACTGCTGGGGCAAACCTGGTGAAGGGCTACGGTGGGGGTGTGCTGACACTGCAGCCACCTGTCCTGCACAGCTCTGTGCCTTATGGAGATCCCAAAGGGTGCAGACCTGGCTGTGCTGAGATGTGTTGGTGCAGCCCCAGCAGTGCAGCTGGAACTGTGCCTCACCCCAGCACAGCGCAGCCGCTCTGCAGCTGTTCAGTGTCAATACTTGGGATGTAAGACACCCGTGTTTTCTGCTGGGGCAGCTGGGCCACTCCCCAGAGCTCCATCTCCAGCCCCCACGCATCCTGGAGCACCTCCAGGCTGTGGGGCACAGCCCCTGGAGACAAAACCCTGACCCCCTGCCCTCCCGAGCTCTGATAACTGCGTGCAGGCACCCGGGAGCTCAGCAGTGATGGGTGCACGGGGACAGCCCACAGGGACTGCACTGAGGACAGGGACAGCATCGCAGGGTGACAGCAGGCAGGCAGCAACGGGGCATCTCCTGCCTCCTGACACGACTGTGCCACACTGCTCCCGACCACAGGCAGCTTCACCTGCTGCTGCCCCACAGTGCTCACTGCCCACCACGGCCCTGCTGCCCACATGAGCTGGGAAGAGGGCTTTTGTCCCTCATCTGAGCTCTGCCACATCACATCACTGCTGGCACAGGGGCAGCCGTGGCTTCCAGGCCGCGGGCAGCAGCAGGGTGCCAGCTTGGCGGTGCCATTGCCAGCAGGACTCTGGGGTGGGCGTCAGTGCCGCAGGACCCAGCTGCAGTGCTGCGGTGTTCGGGGGCTGCGCACCGCTGTGGGCACTGTGTGGACTCGGGGGAGCTGCTCAGGGCTGTGTCCTCGCATGGCCCCACGGGCACGGCCACAGCACTGACCCCAGGGCCAACCCTGGGGGCTGAACGTGCCCAGAGCTGTGCCAGGGGCTGTGCCCAGCTCCAGGACTGCGCCAGCAGAGCCCTGCACTGGGGAAAAGGAGGGATTGGGGCAGGGCGGGATGGGAAGGGAGGTGCCGGGGCTGGGCCGGGCGGGATCCCGCACGGGAGATGATGTATGGGCAGATGTATCAGATCGCACAAGATAAACAAGCAGTGAATTTCATCAGGGCCCATCATGGCTTTAATTTGGCTGCCTAATGAGTCAGATCCAGCCGCGCAGATAAAAGTTGTCAGAGCCGCAGCCCTAATGAATTTCTTGCCACTTGTAATCAAGGCAGCTTGTCTGAGGGGGATGATTAATGGGCCCCAGAGGAGCTGCCGTCCCTCGGCTTCCATTCCCACTAATGCAGTCGCCAGGAAATTAACCAAACCCAGCACCAGGCCGGGGCCGGGGCGCGCACGCGGCCGTGCAGGGGCAGCGGAGGGCCTGGGCAGGAGAGCCTGAACATGGGGCAGCCCAAGAGGGGCACCAGGGACGAGGATGGGGATCAGGACATGTGCACACGTGAAGATGTTATGGCACTGGAGGAGGGAACATTCCTCACCCACAGCCTCGAGTGGGGCAGCCCCACGAGAGAGAAGCGGGGCTGGGAAGGGGCTGCAGTGGGGAACCTGCAATGGGGGAAGATGTTCTCTCGGTATCACACAGGAGTGGGGGGCACACAATCCTCCACCCCACCCTGGTGCCATGGCACAGCCCCCTGGGGGCCCAGCACTGCTGTCTGCAGCGCTGATGAAGGAAGAAGGGCTGAAGGTTTGTGCCAACAGCACAGCAGAGCCCTCAGTGCAGGAACAGAGCCCCGGGCAGCACACGGAGCCACGCTGGCAGGAAGTGGGTGCTTTATTGGCCTTCATCTCCTTGGCTGCAGGTAACACACACAGGGCAATTCATGGCAAAGAAACACTATATACAGAGTGTCCATATAAATATTTCCAATGTACACTTTATACACAAGTGATGGAGACGTTCCACGTCAGCGCTCAAAGCCTCGGGGTCCCAGTGCTCAGCTGCAGGATGGCCCCAAGCAGAGCAGCTGCTCCGCTCCTCTCTCCTGCTCAGCCACAGAGCAGCCCTGGTGCAGTGGGACCCACGGGGTGCAGACACTGTGCATGGCTGTGGGGCTTCAACCTGGTGGGACAGTGACTCTACAAAGACAGACAAAGATGGGCCCTAGGGTGAGCGTCCACTGCCCCTCTGGTAACCAGTGGGGCTGAGAGGTCCGTCCAGGGGCTGCAGGAAGGGATACTCCCTTTGCATCAGTGAGGGGGAGGGGCAGTACCAGCAAGGGGACACCCCCCATAATGGTCAGAAGCAGAGATGGGCACAGGGCTGTGGTGAAGAAGCGTACACCTCCTACTGCCCCCCTCTTCCCTGCTGCACTGGGGCAACTCATGGCCAAACGGAGGGCAGAGGGTCAGGGGCAGCACTGGTCCTCCGCATGCTGCTGTGCAGGGGTGGGCAGCACTCCTCACCACCTCCAGCCCTGCACTGCCTACATGTGAGTGTGGTGGGGGCACAAAGGAACTGTCTCTCCTTCCCCAGTACCGGTCATGAGAAAGGGCTACTGAGTCCCCATCCAGAGTACCCTCTGCATGCAGACAGTGCTGGGCCTGCACAGGTCCCCTTCAGCCGCAGAGCCCCCAGGACGTGGGCACAGCAGAGCTGGAGCAAAGGTCCATGGGGGGGCACACAGGGAACAGCCCTCGGCCCTCTGCGGGGGACTACACGGCGCTGGGGCCGGCGCTGAGCTCGGGCGGCACGGCAGCGCAGGTGTTGTTGTTGGCGTTGGCGTTGCGGCGGGGCAGGCTGGGGGTCAGCATGGCACCGTCGCTGGGACAGCCGTGCTGCAGGAGGATGTCGATGCATTCCTGGCTGCCCGCACGCCGCGCGTAGGCCAGCGGGGTCAGGCCCCGGGCGTCCCGGCTCTTCACGTCCACCCCGTACTGTGCAGGACAGAAAACGGCCGTCAGCGGCACCCACGGCACACGGCGGTCTCCATGGCATTGGGGGTGGGGGACGGGCAGCGCCCAGGGCACTGCTGCCGGGCTGGGGGGAACCCAATGCAGCAGACATCCGAGGGGCAGCCCCGTCAGCCTGAGTGCGGGTGCCGCGCCGCAGCCTTACCCAGATGAGCAGCTGTGTGAACACAACGTTGGCCATAGCGCAGGAGAGGTGCAGCGCCGTGCGCCCGTCGCCGTCCCCGTACGTCTCGTTGACCTCCTCCTTGGTGCCGTGTGCCAGGAGCGTCACCACCAGGCGCAGGTCGTCCTCCACCACCGCCCGCAGCAGCTGCTGCCCCAGCGGGATGTCCGACTGCGGCAGCGGTGCCAGGAACAGCTTCTGCTCATACTTAGCGCGGATCCAGCGCTCCTTCTCCTCCCTGTGGGTGGAACAGTGCCACGGGTGTGCCAGCACACCCAGGCTGTGCCACGGGGTGCGTGCCCCCTCAGCATCCCATGTGTGCCACGTGCAGACACCACCGCACGGTCCTCCGCAGTGCCACGCTCACGGCTGTCACCGGGGCTCTGCGCACACCACGCTGCCCCCGACACACAGCGGGCACACGCCCGTCTGTACCGCCCCACGGCTCTGTGCACCCCCGGGCACCTGGAGGTCGGGTAGGAGCGCGCACCCACCGCTGCCGCCATCATCCTGCAGTGACTCCCTCGGGCCCCTCCACGCACCGCCCCACGCTCCCTGCCCGCTCGCACCGTGCCAGCACAGGGACGGCCTGCCCCGTCCCGCAGCCCGCAGGCGGCACGGAGGGCCGTGCTGCTGCGCACGGTGCCGCGGGAGTGTTATCGCTGCTGCCGTCTCCTGCAGCGAACAAAGGCTGCGGCAGCGTCCGTCCCGCCGGGGGCCGTGGGGCCGCCGGATCGATGCGCGCCGTGCCGCCGCTATCTGCTGCCATTCTATCCATCTGCATCTGGCGGGCGGCCATCAATGCCCCGCGCTGAGCATGCTCACTGCCGCCGCCCCCTGACCCGCTCTTATCCGTTGATAAGCGGCAGAATGGGCTCTTGTTGGGATGAGTGACAGGAGAGGCGCTCCGATAGGGACAGACAAGGGCCTGAAAGGGACGCACCCCTGAGACCCACAGGCACTGCCAAGTGTCTGTTAACCCCTTCTGCCTCGCAGCCAGCTGGGCTCCTGCAGCCAGCGTGTGGACACGAGCCCCGCTGGGTCCCAGCGGGTGGGACAGCACCCTCCTTGGGAAGGGACAAGAGAGGGTTCTGGGGAGAGCTGGGAGTGGCCCTTTGTTAATTAAACAGACACTACAGGAAAGAACGGGACAGACCTTCTAGCGGGGTCTGTTATGACAGGACAAGGGGAAATGGTCTCAAATAAAAGAAGGGGAAATGTAAACTGGATATAAGGAAGGAGCTGTTTACAATGAGGTGCTGGCACAGGCTGCCCAGAGAAGTGGTGGGTGCCCCACTCCTGGAAGCACTCAAGGTCAGAGGAGCAGGCACTCAGCACCCGATGGAGCTGTGGGTGTCCCTGTGCACTGTGGGGAGTTGGGACAGACGGCCTTTAGAGGTCCCTTCCAACTCAAACCACTCCGTGATTCTGTGCTCACTGTGTCACTGAGTGCTGTGTCCAGTTCTGGAGCCCCCAACACAAGAAGGACATGGAGCTGTTGGAGTGGGTGCAGAGCAGGGCCATGAAGGTGAGCAGAGGGCTGGAGCACCTCCCCTGTGAGGACAGGCTGAGAGAGTTGGGGCTCTTCAGCACGGAGAAGATAAAGCTCCAGGGAGACCTTACAGCAGCCTGCCAGGGCCTGAAGGGGTCTTCAGGAAAGATGGAGAACTTTTTATAAGGGCAGGTAATGACAGAATCAGGGGAAATGCCTTTAAACTGGGAAAGGGTAGATACAGACTAGATAATAGGAAGAAATTCCTTACTGTGAGGGCAATGAGACACTGGAACAGGCTGCCCAGTGAGGTTTTGGATGTCCTCTCCCTAGAAGCACTCAAGGCCAGGCTGGATGGGGCTGTGAGCAACCTGGTCTAGTGGGAGGTGTCCCTGTCTGCAGCAGGGGGTTGGAACGGGATGATCTTAAAGGTCCCTTCCAACCCAAGCCATTCTATGATGCCATGATGTGGTGACATCCCGAGAGCAGGCAGGACGCTGCCACTGGCACAGCTGTGTGTCTCTGCTCATTGCTCCCAACCTCCCTGCGTGCCCTCGGACCCCGCAGTGCAGCTGTGAGCAGTGTCCCTGCAGTGCCCGTCCCCTTACCGGCTGCTCTCGGGGGTGGGTTTGGGGTACCCCTCCACAGCACCCTCCCAGACGGCGTTGGCCAGCGCGTTGCCGATGGCGGCCATCAGGGTGAGCAGCTCTCCGGGCCAGTCGTCCAGGTCCAGCGAGCGCACGCGGGACAGGTGCGTGCCCAGGTTGCGGTGGATCCCAGAGCACTCGATGCACATGAGGGCACCCAGGTTCAGGCTCGCCCAGTCAGGATCTGCAGGAGGTGACATCAGAGGGGCACAGCCAGCATGGGCACACTGGTGTGTCCCCTCCCGTCACCCCGCAGACCGTCCCAGGCATCCCAGTGGCACAGGGGTGAGGACCCCAGGGATCAGCAGGGCAGAGGGGTCAATCCTACAGGGCCCTCCCCACCTCTAAGGACTGGGTCCCCTGGGAGGAGACAGCACAAGTCCCCCTGGGATCAAGGAGGTGGTGGTGTGCCGCCCGTTCCCCCACTCCCCCCAGCACGGTGTTCCTTACTGGGCGCGTCACAGTCCACACAGAAGCTGTTTCCCCGCGCGGTGCGCACTGCCTGCATGGCCTGTGCATCTCCCTGGCTGCCCAGCCGTGCCTGCAACAACACCGCACCAACCCCAGGTGGTCCCACAGCGTCCTCTGGGCCACTCCCCTGGGCCTCCACCCCAGGGCCACCGGGATCCCCAGTGCTGCGCTCCGGGGGTGAGCAGTGCAGGGTTCCTGAATCGTGGAGAGATCTGTGGGGGAGCTGAGGGGCAGGGGCTGGGGGCCAGAAGGAACAGGGCTCCCCGAGGGGCAGAGCAGGGTGGGAGGGCTCCATGGGGCACAGCCAAGCTGGGGAGGGAACCCAGAGAGGTGATGGGAATCCAGAGAGAGAGATCCACAGGAATGGGACAAAACCTGACTGGAGCAGAGAGATGAGGATGGATTCAGCCCAAGGCAGGTGTGGATGCAGCAAAGTGGACACCAAAGAGGAGGAATGAGGCAGCACACAGCCGCCCTTACCTTGTTCTTGCTGCTCTCACAGCCCTGCAGGCTGGCCAGGATCTGGCTCTCAATGGCCTGCACCCAGAGCTCCCGCTCCTCCGATGTCGAGGCCTCAAAGAGCCACGTCTGGCCCGTCAGGGACACGATGATGAACTCGAAGGGCTCGTCTGGCTCTGCAGAAGAAAGGCGGTGGCACGGTCAGGGCTGTGCCTGGTGGGGCGCAGGCACAGCAGGGACAGCTCTGACCCCAGGAGGGGCACGGGCAAGACATTCAGGGGGACCTGGGGGTGCAAGTCAGCCCTGCACTGCTGCACAGCTCCGCCTGGGCACGCTTCCTCTGCCACGCACCAGCAGCTGCAGCCACGTTCCCTATCGCCCTGGGTTGTGAAACACAGGAACACAGTGAGCCTGTGAGCAGCTGAAGCCCTGCTCTCCATGCACCTCTCCTCCTGGTCCCTGGAGAAAGCTGCTGCCAATGGAAGCAGCCCCTCTGCGGACCCATCATCCTCAGGGCTGCCCTACACAGCACGGCATCCACACCCCGCAGCAGCCCCAGAAGATGCAGCCCATTATCAAAGCCCTTCTCTTGCTGTGAAACACGCGAGATCCAATTCCTTCGGAGTGGTACTTTTGGGGAGCCCCACAGGTCGCGTATGGCCATCCCCCTGGGGGCAGGTCGGGCTCAGGGGCGGTGCGGAGCACCCCCACACTGAGCTGCAGCAGGGGGACACTGAGCACCTGCCTGCGTGTCTTGGGGCCCTGCACATAAGGAAAAGACCCCATAACAACAAAAACTGGACCAGAAGCGTGGTCTCCCCCCCGGTCACTGCTGGGCTCTCCTCACTGCCCTCCCAACCCATGCAGGGCTCCGCTCTGCGCCGGGAGCACCGCCCCACCAGCGCTGCACCCACCCCTCATTGCCAACTCCGGTAGTTAATGCAGTAAATGACTTAACTAAGCGGGGCCTGAATGGAATGACTAATAAACGTTATGTCACAGAACACGCTTCAGCTCATAGCAAAATGATTTGTAATTACCTAATTAGCGTTATGCAAATAACACCCTCATCTCCATAATGTGCCTTCCCAGCTCTCTATTAAAAGCAGAGTCAACCGCATGGCTCCGGAGGCAGCGCGGGGCCAAGGGCCTGGCTCAGGACTGTGCCTGGGGGGGTGAGCAGGTCCTGACACACAGCTGGGGGGGGGCTCTGCCTCAGGGAGGGCAGTGGGAGGCTGGGGGCTGCTGGCCAGAGCCCACCTCCCCACTGTGCCGGCAGCGAGCTGCTGGGCAGCTCTGGGGCTGGACATGGCTGTGCCCACGCACGTGCCCCATGGCTGCTGCTGAGGGAAGGCTCCATGGGGACGGACAGCTGTGTCCCCTCCCAGGCTCACACCTTCTTTGGAGGAGCAGCGCTGGCGTTAAGCAGCACTCACAGCTCTGTGCCTCCTTCTGCACAGCTCAGCCCTCACTCCAAACAACATGAAGGTAAACATCACCCCTGTGCCACGGTGCAGTGCCATGCTCCTCACACAGCTCAGGGTCCTGCAGTAAAACACGCAGTGAGAGCCAGCCCGCTCCCTGCACAGAGCCCAGCAGCACCTGCTGGGGTTGGGAGCACGGGTGGGGTCAGGAATCCAGGGCCTGGTCCCACACCAACAGACCCTGGAAAGACAGAGCAGCCCCAGAATGAGGGTCCCAGGTGCAGTGCCAGCTGCCTGCCCTTACCCAGCGGGATGGGGACACTGCTCCGTGCACCGCACCCTGCACTCAGCTGGGACTGCCTCTGGGGAAAGCTGCCAGCATCGCCCTTCTCCCACAGAGATGGGAGGTGTGGGGCAGCATGGGGTGAGGCAGTGGGTGCCTGCAGTCACGCTGCTGGGTTCGTCCCCTCTCTGCTGCCCTTTGCCTAACAGGAAACGATGCTTTGCACAGCTCTGCCCTCTCCTCCAGCTCTCAGCCACAGGGTGGACACCACAAAACCCTGCAGTCAGTGCACCTCTGACCCTGAGGGATTCACTGCACAAGTCCAGGGATGGCCAATGCTAGCTCAAAAACATCAGCCCCATTCTTTTCTCTTGCTGTTCAGTATCTCTGCACAGAGCACCATTGCAGCCCAAACCCTCCTGCACCAGCAGAGCTGGGGCAGCACATGCCTGCCCTGCAGTGCCCGCTCGCTTCTGGGGCTGCTCTGAGATCGGGGTCTCAGGCTCCCGGGCACAGGTGACACCGCTGGGGTTCTGGGGACATTCTCAGCCGGGGGCATCCTGCAGCCCAGCAGCCCTATCCCGGCACCGCAGCCGCTCCCCGTGCACTGCCGGACCACAGTCCCGTCCTCCTTTGTGCCGCGCGGATTCCAGCCCAGCGCTGAACAAAGGGCCGCAGCTCCCACAGAGCCCACCGAGAGCGAACAAAGGGCGGCTGCTCCGCTTCCATCGCGGGCTCCTTCCTGCAAGGGAAAGCACCACGACTCCCTGCAGCAACTCGGGGCAGCGCTGCGGGCACGGAGATCTTCAGGGGCTCGGGGGCGGCTGCAGGATGGCAGTGGGATGGGAGCAGGACGGCAGCAAAGGGATGGCAGTGGGATGGCAGTGACGGCTGTGGGGTGACAGGGAGGGCTGTCCCAGGGCTGGTACAGCACCCATCTCCCATCCTCTCCCCGCTCCCGGACCGTGGGGTGCTGGTGGGAGTCCATTATGCAGCTCCATTAGAATTAGTGGGCAGTGGAAATGAAGGAGTTCGCCTCTCTCCCTCTTGATGATTTTTTGATGATGTTTTAAAGACTGAGCTCCGTGAAGAGCTGCTGAGCAGAGCTCGGCACAACGCGGCTCTGCTAATGGGCGTTAACCCCCCGACCCCGCTCCAACGCTGCCCGGCACTGAGCGCTCCAAATGAGAGCAAAATTAACGAGGGCACCGCACAGTGCCAGGACGTGGCAGGGCATGCTGCACTCAGACACGGGAAGCAGCCACGTCACCACGCTGAGCAGGATGGGGGCTCCTGTGAGCAACTGGCCCTTGGGGACTCACTGTCCCCACCCCCACGGTACACACAGCCCTGGGAGGAAACAGATGTCCACAGTGCTGCAGAGCAGAGCTGCCCAGAGTAGAGCTGTCCAGTGGAGCACAGAGATGGTACTGGCACTTTGCAGCAGGGACACTGGACGTGGAAGCAGCACAGAGAGAAGGGGGAGCAACGGCTCCCAAAGCACCTACAGCTCATGCCAAGGCATTGCCAAGGCCTGTTCACCCAGCTCTCAGCAGGGGGATCTGAGCAGAACTGGTACCCATGGGCAGCTTTAGCACCCGGACCCATCCCGCTGGGGAGGGCTCAGACCAATGCTGCAGCGGTGCAGAACAGCAGAGCACAGCAGTGCCCTGCAGGGCCCCCACGTGCAGCCCAGGAGGTGGCACTTCCCAGCAGCAGAACTGCTCCCCTGGGCTGTGCCCCCCTGGGAGCCCCCAGCCCCCAGCCCTGCTCTTCTGCTGCTGAGCTCCCGCGGTGCCCAGGAGCGGGCAGCCGGGCCCCCAGCCCCGGGATGCTTGTTTGCAAGCTGCCACTGTACCACATCATTATGAGGTGTTTGGGATATCAACAAATTAGCAGGCGTCTGGGAAGAGAAGGATGCAGCACCATTCGTAAATGTCAGCTCGCTGCCTCCTCATTTTGCAGATCATTAAACCCAATATTCCTAACCTGTATTAGTGCAACGGGGACGGGCTCCCTCCACAGTGACGAGCCGCCAGGAGAGCTGCACAACATTGCTATGGAGACCTCGCAGCGCTCCCGGCCCTGAGCCCGAGAGTCCTCCATACCCCCATCCTGAGCTGGCACCTTCTGCCCTGCCCCACACTGCCCTGCCCTGCCCTGCCATGCCATGCCCTGCCCAGTCCTGCCCTGCCATGCCCAAGGGACACATGGGGCTGGGGTCAGAGGAGCTGGGGACAGTGGGGCTTTGGGGCTCTATGCAATGACATCCACAGAGATGTGCAAACTCAGCTGGGCAAGAGCATGCATCCTGGGGCACTGAATGTATAGTGGAGAATGACAACGAAGGCAGCTGAGCAGGCACAGCCAGGACTGGATGATGCTCCTCAGGGATGCATGGAGTGGCACTGAAGGTCCCCACAGACTGGGGCTGTCAATCTGTGAGCATGGTGCAGGAAATGAAGGCAGCATGTGTGGCTCCAGGGCACCAACAGGGTGATCCCATACACACACTGCACTGTGTGGGGCAGGTGAGGGCTGAGCATGGCACTGAGAGCCCAGCACTGCAGTGAGCATGGCTCAGCCCCGTTCCCCCAGTTCAGCCCTGTGCTCACAGCTCAGCCCCATGCTCACAGCTCAGCCCCGTGCTCACAGCTCAGCCCCGTGCTCACAGCTCAGCCCCATGCTCACAGCTCAGCCTCACGTTCACGGCCCAGCCCTGTGCTTGCAGTTTAGCCCTGTGCTCACAGCTCAGCCCCATGCTTGCAGCTCAGCCTCACGCTTGCAGCTCTCCACCGTTGGCCCCGACAGCCGCTGACAGTTGGCATTAATCACGCACCGCGCCCCAACACAACTCTTTACTGGCCATCAATTTCCCATGGGTTTTAAAACTAAAAAACAAAGACAAAACCGCGTCGTTTGGCCGCCGCTGAGCAGCACATTAAGGGGCTGTCAGCTTCTCGCCATGCACCCTGCATCACTCTTTAAGCACATGAGAAGTTCATTATCCCCGGAGCTCTGGCAGCCGCAGGGATGCTGGTGCAGGGAGCGTCACGAAGGTGCTCCACTGACTCACGGCCCCGCGCCGCTGCCACCAAACAGAGCCACAGCGCGGGCACGAGGGCGGCACAGGGCTCAGCTGCCAGGGATGGGCACTGCCGCCCACGGCACTCTGTGTCCCCGCGGGGCACGCAGCCCAGCCCAGCACCCGGCGTGGTGCAGCGCCGTTCCTGGGGTGAGCCATCCCCCACAGCTGCCGGCAGCCGCGGTGCTCCCGCAGCCCACGCGGCACTGCTCCGCTCGGTGACAGCCCGGCAGCACGCCTGCCACACTTTGCTGATGCTCCCTAGCAGCCTGACACCGCGCTCTCTTTAACATGCGCCCATGTAAAAAAGCAACAGCTCGTTTGATTTATGATACTTCAGAACAACTAAGATTCAATTGCTCCGCACGTCCCCAGCTCTGATTACCTCCTAAATGAGATAAACCGATGGCAATTTATCCCCAGACCTCACCAACTTTCCCAGGATGCTCACCTGAGCCGCGTGCCTGGCACACACAGGTTGGGGCCAGCGGCAGCTCCTGGTCCCCCCTGCTGCTCACACCCACCTGCAGGGTCGCACAGCGGGGCTCTGCCGGGTCCTGTGCAGTGGCACTGCTTCTGGAGCCATCCCCTGCGTTGTCCCTACGCTCCCCCGTGTCCCCCCCAGCAGGAGCAGCACTGGGGGATGCTGGCTCGGACGCAGAGCACTGCAGCCCCACTCTGCACAGCAGTTTCACACTTTCACCACACAAGCTGTGTGAAAGCAAAGAGCTCGGGTGATCCTGCTGTGAAAGTACTGCTGGTAAATGTACACAAGCAGCCAAAAAAGATGCAGTGAAGACTCAGCCACACGGACACTGTCTGTGACATCAGCCATCAGCCATGCCCACAACACGGGGCAGTGCTGAGCCCCAGGTTCAGCCCTGGAACTGAGTGCAGGCATCAGGACATGGGGATGGGACCTCACACGGAGGCTCATCACTGCTTTGCTCACTGCTGGTGTGGCTTCTGACACAGACAGCCACACAGTGACCTGGCCGTGGCTGCAGCCCAGCGCTCACTACAGCCCTCAGTGCACAGACCCCGGCCCTGACCCCACCTCTTCCAGGGCTGCAGGTCCTGGGGATGGGCACCGTGCTGCAGGGCCAGTGCTTCAGCCCCATGTTAGCAGGGTGGGCTGTGAGGTCCCTTCCAACCCAGCCACGCTGTGATCCCATGAAAACGAATGCCTCGGTTCTCCCATTCGTACAGAGCAGAGACATAACGGGGCACTCCCCAGAGCCGTCCCCAAGGTGGATAACAGCAGCTTGCCACACAGGACGGAGCTGCAGCCACGAGCTCACAGCCCCAGAGCTGCACACAGCTCAGCTGCAGGGAGCAGCATGCTCTGCCCTGGTGCCAGGGGCTGCAGGCTCTGCACGGTGACAAACCAAGTCAGCAGCTGACACCTCCCCGGCAAACGTTCCATGTGATGAATGTGAAGCAATGCAGGTAGCAGGAAAAAATGCCATTACTCCAACAGCTGTTAGGGTTCTGCATTAACTCCATGGTCCCGAGGCAGAGCTGGGTACCACCTCACAGCACAGCACTGGGGCAGGGAGTAGGGCAGGGGACAGCAGAGGGCACTCGATGCCCTCTTACACTGCGTGGCACTGCCCGTCACCATGCCTGGTTCCCATCACTCCACCTCTCGAGGACACTGCCAACAGCGAGGGAAGACAAGGGTGGGCATGTGCCTGCAGAGCTTCCTGTGAGATGGCAGAGGATGGGACAGGCTTGGACGCAGACATGGGGTGACAGCAGCTGTGCCCCACTGGGGGCAGAGGGCAGAGAGCTGTGGGACCAACACATCTCCTGGAGAAGGAGTTGATGTAACTGTGAAGCTCTGAGCTGCGGCTTACCAAAATGTGCCCATTTTTAATTACTCTCTCCACTCACTGTACTCAGTTTTGCACAGTTTCAGATCTTTGCCTCTGCACTTTTATGCCACAACCCACTGTGCAGCACTCCAGGACCAGACTGCTCCATGAGCACTGATAACGGCAGTTCTCCATTCCTGCACGTCCCACCCCTCTTCCTGGCGAGCTGAAAGCTTTCACAGTCGCATCACAAACACAGCCATCAGCCCCAGTGCCTCTTTGGGATCTTTCCTATGATGCTTCAGTATCTCCAAGCCCCTCACACAATCGGTGACCAGGTGGACCACAGCACTGCCTGCTCACATCCACGTGCAGCTGTAGGATCACTGCACTCCAACAGCCCATGCACAGAATGTGCCTCTCTCTGTTTGCGGCGGTGCTGGGAGAGCTGCAGACGTGGGGAAGGACAGCGAAGTGCCCAAGAATCACCCCCATCACAGCAAAGCATGCACTGGTCTAAGAAGATGTACATACAACAACACTTCTTGTTTGCCATGAGACATCCAGTGCATGTTACAGACCCGAAGAATGCTCGAGGTGCCTGAATCAAACACTGGAAGGGAAAGTCTTTCCCAAATGCAGTGTCACTCAGGTGAAAATCAGCTGCAGTATGCAAGAAACCAGAGCTGCCGAATGCCCCTGCAGACCGACACCAGGACACTTCCCCAGGTGGGATGACAAAGAGCTGTTCAAGCACAGCAGCCACAGCTGCAGGGCTGCAGCTGCCCTGGGTGTAGGACGGACCACTCAGCCCCGAGTCAGAGCCAGATCTGCTCCAACGCCAGCACTCAGTCCCTCCTCCTCAGCCACCAGAACCTCACCCTCAGTTGGTTTCCCGCAGAAGCTCACAGGACACAGAAACCTCAGGTGATGCTCAGTACCAGCGCCTGAGCACAGCACTCTGCAGAGGCCAACCACAGGCACAGGCCCTACGAGCAGTGTGCTGCACTGATCCCTGCCCATCACACAGCCCCGTGTGGCCGTCACACAGCCCCATGTGACCATCACACAGCCCCGTGTGGCTGTCACACAGCCCCATGTGACCATCACACAGCCCCGTGTGGCCGTCACACAGCCCCATGCAGCTCAGGCTCTGAGATCAGAAGCCCTCAGCACCCAGCAGCACCCGAGGGCCCACGCACTGCGCTCCTCCCCGGAGCCCTGCAGCAGGTGAACGTCTCTGAAGGCCCTCACCCTGAGGCACAGCACCAGGGCATCGAATGGTGGAAGTGTGGCAGGGGGACGAGCACACGATGCTGCAGCAGTGTCAGCACAGCTCCTGCATGCCTAAGCACACGGGAACTATATGGTGAGCTCCCAGCCCTGCGAAGACAGCCCATAATCACCACTACTGCTCAGACGTGTGCACAGCAGCATGATGGCAGTCCTGCTGCCCCGCAGCTGGGACACCACGGGCAGATCCGGGGGTGACCGCTCCCTGAAGAGGCACCAAAGAGTTGGGCGGGAGCGCCCCGAGCCGCGGTGTCCCCGCGCCGGAGCAGAGGCCGCGTACCTTCTGCCGCCGTGCTGGGGCCGTCGGCCCGCGTCGTCCCCGTGCTCTTTTTCCTGCGGTGCTTCTTCCTGTTGGCATGCGGCGACGGGGGCGGCTCGAGCTTGGGGCTGGCGGCGGTGGAGATGTTGGGGCTGGAGCTGAGGGAATCGGCAGTGCCGTTCACTACGGACAAAGAGAGAGAAAATGATGTACGGTGGGGACGGTGGCAGCTCCTTCCAGGGATACCCACGGGCTCAGGGGGCAGCAGCGGTGCTCTGCCTGGCTGCAGCTGCTCAGCTCCGACCCGCAGACATGGCAGAACTGCACTGCTCAGCACCGGGACGGTTTGGGGCCAGCAGGTCTCTGTGCAGGTCCCTGTGCTGACTCTCTTTGTGGCTCTCAGTGTGGGGGGACCTGTGTGTGCCTCTATGCAGGGTCACTGTGGGAACACTGCATGGGGACTCACCTCGGGGGGGCTGCTGAGGGTCGCTGCCAGCACTTGGACGGATGGGACACGCACAGGCACCAGGCAGGGCAATGCCTGTGTTTGACAGGGCAGCGTGCCCCCAGGTGCAGACCACAGCCCCGCTCCGCAGCACCGCTCCCTGCACTGCCTCGCAGATGAGGGGTTGCCACGCTCAGGAACCCGAGCGCAATGGTCTCCATAGGCTCCCGATATGGAGCTGAAGAAGCTGCATCCCCAGCAGCAACGCACCAAATTTATCCTCAATCATACTGTTCCTTACAATTAATAGCAGAATTAGAAACAATCAGGGAGCTGCCTAATTACTGTCAATTAGAGCGCGCTAATCAAGCTCCGATCACACACACACACGCTGCCGCTGCACTCACCATTAAATGTCAAATTTCATTAGAGACCAGCAACAAAATCAAAAGCCTGACATTCAATTTCAGCAGCACACACAGCGCAGGCTTCCAATCAGCATAAAAATGCAGACTCCGGGGAAGGCAACGAGGCGCAGGAGCCCTCGCTGCACGGTTAACCCTCTCTGAAATGTGCTCCTGCCTCTGTGTGCCCGCGGCACCGCTCCGTGCCCGCTGCCCAGCACAGTGCTGCAGCGCTCGGAGTGTCCCAGCGAGCCCTGACTGCAGCTCCAGGGGTGGTGGCACCAGGGGCTGAGCGGTGCTGGTGACCCAGAGTGGCACTCAGCAGCACGGAGCTGCCCACTGAGCCCCGTGTGCGCGTGGCCAGGACGGGACGTGGTGTCACAGCTCTGCCGTTCCCGGTTCCTGCTGGATCTGACACACACGAGTGGGGTGTTCCTCCTGCTATTAATCCATGGGGAAATAGCTCACCCTTGGCAATTGAGGGAGATAAATCTAATAAGATCAGACCCCGCTTTATGGATATAAATTACCTCTGCTGTTTGGCAGGGCGGTGCCTGCAGCAGGTGCGAGATGCCTCCCACCCCCCAGCCCAGCTCTGCAGGGACATGAACTTTCCCACCTGAGGGACCGTGGTGCATCCCCCCAGCACTGTCCGCCTGCTCCCACACCCTGGGCTGTGCCATACCTCGGGAGTGTGTGGGGTGCCCACAGCCTGCACTGACCCTGTGCCCCCACTGCACAGCAGCCATCACCACCACGTGCTCTCTGCACTGCCCCATAGACCATGGCACAGCACTGGGGTTGGGGGCTTAGAGGGCCCTGGTGGGATGGGGAGGGGGCAGGAGGGGGAACGCTCCCATCAGAGATGTACCACTCTTCCTATTACCCAGTGGCACAGCAGTGAGCTCCTCCAGCCCACCCGTGGGTCTCCAAGTCCCCATCTCACCATGGAACCCCCCCATGTGCACAAGCAGATGCTCCTGGGTGCTTCCCCAAGAGCAGCTGGGTGCCCATGGGCCGTAAATGCTGAACACTGGCAGTGCTGGGGCGATGCCTGCGTCAGCTGTGCAGCCCTCCTCAGCAGCTCACCGAGGTGCACGTGGAGGAGGACCTGCAGGAATAGCTTTAAACTAAGAGGGGAGATGTAGGTTGGGTGCAGGGAGGAAATTCTGCAGGGAGACCCCAGGCAGCGCCGCTCAGAAACGTGGGTGCCCCATCCCTGGAGGTGCCCAAAGCCACGGATGGGCCCCGGGCAGCCTGAGCGGGTGGGGGCACTCAGCCCTTGGCAGTGGTGGGGGCAGGGGGGTCCCTTCCAACACAACCACTCTGTGATTGCACGGCTCTACGACCTCCCGGGGCGGTCTCAGGACCCCCAGCTCTGAGCAGAGGCCCCCGCTCCCCGCCGGCCCTGGGCACAGTGCTGCAGCACAGCGGGGCCGTGCCGTACCCGGGCAGCGCTCAGAGCGGACCCCCCCCCCCCCCCCCCCGCCCGGCCCGCCCCCCGCGCCCCCCCAGCCCGGCCCCCCCCCCCCCCCACCGTCAGCACGGCCACCCCACGTCCAGGGCGCGGGGTGGGGGGGATGTGAGCACATTACTGCTCAGAGCTGCGCCCTTCCGCTGCCGTCGCCGCGCTGCCCCATCAGCAGTAACAGTCTGATTAATTCGCTTCCAGCAGGGAGCTGATGGGGCCAATGATGGAGCCGCTGCATCAGGCGCGCTGAAATTGATAGTTTTTCACAGTTACAAATGAGGAGCCTCCTCAGCTGCAAATGGCGCCCGCACAGTCGGACTCCGGTAATGATCATAAAGAGGCTCTCTTTAAACTGCGAAAGCCCCTGGGACCGCGCGGGGGGGCGGCAGCCGCGCTAATGAGAACTACAAGGGGCGAGCAGGCATGGAAATGGCTCCTCCACTCTTGATGTGCATTTAACTGCTTTTTTAGTGCGGCGGCAGAGCCAGGAACGAAGGAGTGATGAATGCAGCACAAAAGCATTTATTTTCCAATTCGGCAAAGTGGCTACGTTGGGAAATGTATGAATTATTTTAATTCACTCAACTGTCCTGAAACATCGCGGAGCGAGCGGGCGCGGGGGGGCCGTGGTGTGCACACAGAGGACGGCATCGCCGCTTTGGGTTCCGCTGCCCCAAAACCTGGAGCGGGTGGGCGCTCACAGCAGCCTCTACTGCCCCCAGCACGTGCTGACCCTCGCCTGGGCCCACCCCAAAGAACCTCCCGCAGCCCCGCGGGGCCGCAGTGCCACTCACCGGGGTTGGGGCAGGCGCCGGGCAGCGCCATGGCCTCGCTCCACTGATCGGCGCTGGAGACAGAGTAGGAGCGCTGGTGCATGCCGTCGGGCTTGGAGCTGAAGCCCACCAGGTTGATGCCGCTGACGGAGCGCTCCGAGTGCAGGGAGGTGCTGCTGGTGGAATGTGGGGCGCCTGCAAGAGAGCCGCCAGGTCAGCGCGAGCCGAGGGCCGCCCTGGGGCAGAGCCGTGCGCCCGATGCCACGTGTGTGCCGGGCACCGTGGGCTGCTCCGGCCCTCTTCTCCTGGAGGTCCCCACACAGCACCGTGCAGGTGCCCAGCACGGCACGCTGAGATGCGCAGCCGGGGGTCCCAGCACGCTGCCCCGCTTCAGCTCGGTTCTGCAGTCCATCACCTGGCCTGGTCCCCACCACGGCGATGAGCACCTGCACCCGCAAGCACCCGACCACAGCCCCACTGCCTGTGCACCCCCAGCACAGAGCACGGCCATGGGGGGGCTGAATGGAAACCCCATGGAGGACATCACAGGGGCACACAGGGGGAAGGTCTCTGCCCTCGCTGGGACCCCCCGAGCTGCAGCACAGGAGCTTGGAACCCACAGAGGAAACAGAAACAGTCAAAGGAGACCACCTTGATCTGAAATGGGTCGAATGTTTCTGGATTACAGGAAGTCACAACTCCCCAGCTAACCACACGCTGCCAGCAATGTGTCCAGGGGGGACAGGGGACTGACCACACCTGCCACTGCACGCACAACCCCACACCTCCCCTGCTGCCCCACTGTGTGAGCTCAGCTGCTCTCTTGTGCCCCATGGCTGCACCTTCCCCACGTGCATTGCCAGGGGATGTGCATGAAGTTACAGCTCTGTCCCCACCATTCCCACAAAGCCCTGCAAAACGCAAGGCAAATGTCGCCAGTGCCGGAGCGCTGCCTGTGGCTGCAGGGCACCGGGACCTCCGTTCCAGAAGCCCAGATCCCTCTTACACAGGGCAGAGGCTGTACCTGGTGGCCAGGGCACAAGCAGAATGGGGGCAGCGTGAGTGTCTCCCTCCCTTGCAGCTGTGGGGCCAGGTCCCAGCAGAGCCATGGGGTCAGGTACTGCAGACCCACAGCCCCAGTGCAGTGCCACTGCTCGCCCCCTCAGCCCCACTGCAATGCACTCCCCCTCCCTGTCTTGTTCAGCGCCACAGAAACACGTGTAAAACCATGACACTGACTTTGCCTCTAATTAGCCCTTAATTTACAAGACACACTCGGAAGGGTAATTAGCTGGCGCTCTGCTCTTGACTGCCGCATCCATCTCCTCTCTCCTCCTCGTGGGAGGGAGCCTGCTGCCACCAGAGCAGGGACACCACGCTCCCCTGGGACGGGGAGGGGATGGGTCCTGGGAACGGCTGCTGAGAAGGGATGGGATGGGATGGGAT